>CM067482.1:28734855-28875276 GCA_034552555.1 Semaprochilodus insignis | reverse complement strand
ATATATATATATATATATGTATATATATATATATATATATATATATATGTATATATATATACAGTATATATATGTGTGTGTTTTTATAAGTGAATATGTCCTGTATGGGTCCTGTAGAAGTGAATATATCCGCTGTGTCCTACTTATTTTTATATGTGCAGTCCACTGGTACGTCTAGTACAGTTAAAGGTAGATTTTAAGTATTAAAATTAATACCTAAATCAAAGCCTAGTTGTATTCTCAAAAGTGCAAAAATAATATGTATGTTTTAAACTATGTTTTATGTTAAGTTCACTTCAAAACGACTAAACAAACAGGATATAAGTATTTACTAGTATATAGTAAAGTATGGGTGACATGGTGATGCAGTGGGTAGTGGGCCCAATCGTCATTCATCAGTGCTTAAAACAGTATACCTGAATATATGACATCACGAAACAGAATTCAGAATTCAAAACCAGCTGATTTTGCAGCTGTGTTTCCATAAATGAACTGTTTACATACTACATACTTTATTTTTAAAAATTAAGAATATGATTTTTTTTTTATGTGGAAATATGCTATCATCACACACATGAAACCTATAATAAGGCTTTTTAATACACATATATTTGTCTATAATCAGTTTTCATAATTATGCTTAGTGTTGCTTGTGGAGCTTTGGCCTGTAGTGTGCTCTCGGTCTCGTCACAACACTTCAGCTAGACATCACAATTACGACTCTTTTGTTAACTTCTTTACGTTTCTCTTCACACTCAAAATCCAAATGATTAGACAGTTGAATTCAAGCCTGTTAAAAAAGGAGGCTGTCTAAGTGACACATGTTGAGTAAGCGTTCAGCGGGAGAGTCATTCAGCACGGCTCTGACACTTCAAAGCGTGTTGAGGTTGAGCCAGAGGAGAGCGCTGCTTTGGCCTTGTGTTGTAATTTCAGACAGTGATGACAGGTAAACTAGCGCACAGTGTTTACTTGTTTTTCAACGTGACAGAGAACGCCGCTGGGCTGAGTTTTCTCTCCAACCGCACAGAGTCTTATATGCGCTCCGGCTGTGTGTTTTTGCCTTTGATTTGCGCTCAGTCATGAATGATTATCCAACTTTTTCAGTTGAATCAAAATAAAGAGCAAGGTGGAAGAACAAAGTTGATATTTGTTAGTGGAAGTACAAGGTAAGTGTTTCTAATAAATTGGCCAGTTAGTGGAAATACAAGATAGGTGTTTCTAATAAAGTGGCCAGTGAGTGGAATTACAAGGTAGGTGTTTCTAATAAGAGTGGCCGGTTAGTGGAAGTACAAGGTAGGTGTTTCTAATAAAGTGGCCAGTAAGTGGAAGTACAAGGTAGGTGTTTCTAATAAAGCGGCCAGTAAGTGGAAGTGCAAGGTAGGCGTTTCTAATAAAGTGGCCATTTAGAGGTTTTTCTATTAAAGTGGCCAGTTACTGGAAGTATAAGGCAGGTGTTTCTGTTAAAGTGGCCAGTTAGCGTATATTCCTGTGATAAGTTATAATGTGACATTACATTTAATACAAAAAAACATTTGTTTGGCTTTTCATAATTATGTGTAGACATTCTCATTAGGCAGATTAGGAAAACAATTTGCTTTACTGTCACTCTGCCAGGGATGCTGGATGAAGGTGGAGAACACATAGGCAGACCATTCCTCCGTACAGAATCTGTCCAGTGATACAAACAAGCAGAACCAGTGCACTCTTTTCTGCAGCCCTCCAGATTATGACATTAGAGTGATGTCTTCTAATGGCTGTTCAGGAAGCATGTTTCGATACGGAGCGCTGAAACATACCTCAGCCATGCCACAGCGTTTGAAACGTCTTTTTGATGATGGTTCTGTCGGGGTGAGAAAAACGGCAGATAGTTTGATATGCTCTGTTACAGGCTGTTAACGTTGAAAAAACAAAATGTCCTGGATCGCAGCGATGTGAAAACACAATGAAGGCATGGGGATTTTTTTATGCTGGACATGAAAGTAACACGTCTGTCAAAACTGGAAGTCACATTCACTGTGGAAACATTCATCTGTTTGGTATTTAGTTTGAAAACATCCAATTACTTACTGTAAGAATGAATCACAATGATGAATGTTTGTGTGGACCATAATACATTGTGATATATTACTTGAATCATTAAAAGTCTGTTTATAATTATTTTTTTTGCTGTACTATTTATATGTAATTGTCTAATTACATACAGTTGATTGGGCACTGCTGGTTAAAAATTAAACGTTGCTGATTTTCTAAGTGTAAATAAGTTCTCTACAGAGAACACACGTTTGGAAGTTTTGAAGTTGCATACTTTAAAAATGGTACTGTTTACTTATTTTTGTACTTAATATGTATGTTAATGTGCTAAATTAATTCATTTTTTTTTAATAAAACAAAAAAATAATAATAAATTGTGCATTATAAGGCCATATTTAAGTTTGTTCTTTGTAATTTATTTTAATTTGCAAGAAATACAAAACATGTCACTTGACCATGAAGGGTGCCCAAACTTTAGCATGCGACTGCAGTTGGATAATAATAAAATTATACAGCACAGCAGTTTTGAATTTCAAATTTCAGTTTTAGGCCACTGGTGACTTTTTTTTTAACAGTCGGAAAATGACAAAAGCATAGCAAACGTAAAGAATGGGTTGTCTTTCTATGAAACAAGACTGTACACACAATAATAACTATTCATTAATAGTAACAATATACAATGTAATTTTTTACGCAGGTAACAATGGTTTTTATTTGCATGATAGCTTAGCAATAGCTGTACTGTAATATTTCACTTGTACTGTAATATTTTACCCACCTTAGTGCTTTTAATGCTAGCACCCTATAGAGCTATAGTCATAGGAGCACACATCTGATGACAACATGTTAACCTATTTCAGTGCTGGATTACACTGCCTCTAAAACCCGCTCCCCAAATTCCCCTCATCTGGTTCTTTTAACGTCCAGAATACAATGATAACACAAGCAAAACAAGCTAGCTAGCGAAACCATGTTGTTCCCATAAGAAGTAATGTTTATGTTTTGATTTATTTTACCTGCTCATGTAATACATTGACATGGCCAACAGAATTTTTTAGGGATAAAAATTAGGGATTTTTTAGGGATAACCATGCTTAGTTAAGCCACATCCATGGATATACGAAAGACTTGTTGTGCATTTCAGTCTGTAAATTCCAACTGGGTATGTCTACTTTTCCAACATGATTTAGCCTAAAAACTGTCATATTTCTTTACTATCTGGCCCCAGGAAATTATTATGACTATGAAGTTAGCCGTTGCACTTTTTAAAATATCTTTGGGCAGCTCAACACGCTTGGAGGAGAACACTAACTGCTAATTCTGTTACATCAGCTAACATTGTGCCAAGTAATGGGGGGAAGAGCTGGACTATCCCATAGGCTGGAGATCACAACACCTCCTTCCTGACTCACCTTAAAAAGCGACGTTTATTTTTTGGATTTCTACCCACCTAATCCTGGGTTTAGACTGCAGTACTATTGGGAAGGAAGATAAAGGTTACCAGGAACAATAAATGATCATAAATTTCGACTGATATGGGCAATATTTACTGAGCTACACATACAGAAGTAGTGTCTCTCAGTACGGTGTTGAGCCGCCATGTTTGTTTATGCAACATGCTAGACATCTCGGCATGGAGTTGTAGAGGTTGAATATTATCACACAGTTCCTGCAGATTTCATGGAATATTCTCACGTGGTTCCTTCGTTGGTCATCTACATGAAGACAAAGGGACTCGTCACTGAAGATGACCTGCTGCCATTCTGAGTGACTCCATGACAGTCTAGCACAACATCATTACAATCATTGGCGATGTTGACGTGGTGTTAACGGCAGTCGTTGCATGTAGTCTTGCATTGTGCAGCCGCCTGCGAGTGGTGCTGGCACCAACAGGATGACTCATGGAGGGCATCACTGCTAGCTGAGTGTCTGCAGACATTCACATGTCAAATAATGTCAAACCTACCCACCAAGTTTCATCCCTTCATTCTGGGTGCAGCTATTTGTGCAATGATTCTTTTGATGATGAGTGTAGATGTAATGTAAATGTAAATGTAGATTTAGTGACAAACTGTATTGCTGGATTACAGCCAATTCCACTGGATTGGTGCTGGATTATGCCGCAAACATGAATGTACCAGTCTAAAAGCATAGATATAGCACAAGCAAAATAAGCTAGCGTGTGAATCGCTATACTTGGGTAACACAGCTTTTATTTATTTTTAGCCACCCCCATTTTTTTAACCCCCTTTTAGGCATGGCCATTCCCAGTGCTAGCTGAGGGATTAGCCCTACCACAGGATGCTACTTTTCAAACTGCCACTAGTGCAACATCATTGGACTGCTCAACATACTTGGAAAAGATATATTGATACTAATACTGAGACATGGGTGCTAGCTGGTGTTAACCCTAGATTAGGCTTAGCTGTATGTCCTTCACCATCTTGCTGGTATACAGTGGAAAAAAAACCCTAAAGACTTCGAATGTTTCCATGGACATTTCCACAGCGAACACATTCCCTGTTATCGTCATGATGATCAGAACAGATGGACAGGCCTCAAGTACCGACAAATCCCCAGTTACTAAAGATCCTCCCGTCTCGGGCAATTAAGAAACGTCATCTTTGTTTTGATAGACACATGTCTTGGGGCTGTATGTATCGATAAATGAAGCAAGTGTTAATGTTCATAGACATGGCCTGGATCCACAAAGGATGATTGGTGTCCTTCAGATTACTACAGAGATCTTCTGAAGCCCTGATAAGTGTATGGATCTCTGTTTTGGCTTACGTTACCTGACATAGCCAGCCTCACCTGTTTTAAGAACTGGGAGTGTAACTCACCGTCATGAGCCCGAATCTCTCGGTCGATTGGTGGATTGCCTCGGGAGCTGACAGTCCATTGGCTGTCGGCCTGCTCCGTCGCACCTTCCAAAGTAAACAGGTGTGTTTCCCGTCACTTCACACCTGCTTAGGTACATCTCTCTGATAGCATGAAGCAGGGGAAAAGATGTTTCAGCAGCACTCATCCTCTTCTCACGGCTCATATTCCACTTTTTTCACCTGGGCTCTTGTGCCCCGGTCATTCCACAGGTACTTTGACAGACGTTCAGGGTTTTAGGTGTATTAGCATAGCATCAGCCCGTGATGGGGAGCTGATAGGAACCATTATTATCAAGAATAACTACTACTGAACATTGTGCTGTCCGTACGTCACAGCCAGGTGTATTTAAAAGTCAAGCTCAAATCCAAAAAAGCTGGGACAGTATGTGAAATGCAAATAAAAGCCAGAAAGCAGTGACTAGTGCCAATTTGAGGCAAGGAGTGTTGTGAAATCTTTCTTAACACATCTTACAAAGGGGATTCAATCATGCTTGCATATAAAAAGTGCATCCAGAAAAGGCCTAGTCTTTTATGGCTGAATGGTCATGGCTTGCCATTTTGCCAGAAACATGGGCAAGCAAATAATCCAGAGGTTTGAGAACAGCATTCCTTAATAAGCAATTGCAAAAAATCTACTTCACCCTCTGCAGTGCATAATATCATTAAGGAATCTTGAGAAGTCTCTGTACATCAAATACAAGGCCAAAAACCATGACCTTTGATCCCTCAGATGGCACCACATTAAAATCCAGCATTGCTTCTGTAACACGTATTACAACAGGAGCTTCAGAATACTCTGTCAATAGACTCTGTTCCTTGCCACGTCAACAATGACACTTAAGACTATGCACAGTGGAAGTCATGTGTCATCAGTGTCCAGAAATGCTGCTGACTGCTGCTCTGGACTCGAGCTCAGTTGAAATATACTGATGCGCAGTTGTAACCCGTATTGTGGTCTGACATATCAACCTTTAGGACTGTTTTTGGAAGTAATGGATGTCGTGTTCTCGAAAGGGGGCGGCACGGTAGGTAGCAAGAAGGGCCTGAGTTTGATTCCCAGCTGGGGCGTCCGGGGTCCTTTCTGTGTTGAGTTTGCATGTTCTCCCTGGGTCCGTGTGAGTTGCCTCCCACAGTTTATGTGTATGTTTGTATGTCTGCCCTGTGATGGATTGGAATGAATGTATACTAATAAAACAACAAAAACCCCATAAAATATCATATTCCTGTATCAATTACATTTGTATTTCCACTTCACATACTGTCCCAACTGTCCTTTTTTTGTAACTGAGGTTTGTAATATTGTAATATGATTGTGTGTTTGGCATCTTTGACAGCGAGTAAATGTAGAAAGGCTGCAGATTGAAGCTGAATTAGCTCCGTCACCCTGTGGAAAGGTCATGCGCTGTGCCAGAGTGCCCTGCACTCTTCTTCCACTTCATCCCTCGCTCACTCATTCAGGCAGATGAGAGACGTGGAGTGGGACATCACAGAAAAATGTAAACACGCCCTGCATTTCTGCCCTTGATCTTCCATTTCCCCTCGCTGACACACGGGTGGGAACACATAGGTGGGAGGCGGGTCCACCAGCCAGTCTGGACTGTCTGAGATTTTGAGGGATTGTTTGCGAGACTTTTGTGACTTTGAGTGATTTTGAGATATTTTAAAAGATGGGGTAGTTTGTGATATTGTTTGGGCATGTACATACACTCATCATCAAAAGAATAGTTGCACAAATAGCTGCAACCAGAAGGAATCAACCGATAGGAATGAAACTTGGTGGGTAGGTAAGACATGTGAATGATTCAAGTTTCGCGCTCGGCCGCGCATGTGACGTAAGCAAGTACCTGACTGACCCAGCAGCCTACCAGACTGTCATGGAGTGACTCAGAATGGCAGCAGGTCATCTTCAATGACGAGTCCCGCTTTTGTCTTGGTGGAGACGACCATTGAATCAGTGTGTGGAGGCACCGTGGTCAGCGCCAAGATGAACGGTTTGTTGACGTCACACGTCCAGAAGGCCTGGTGTCACTCTACCTCCATCCCTACCGCACAATCTGCAGGAACTGTGAGAGAATATTCAAGCTGCATGGGATGGATTATCACAGGACACCATTAGGAACCTCTACCACTCCATGCTGAGACATGGCATGTTGTGTTAGCCATACTGAGAGACACTACTTCTGTATGTGTAGCTCAGTAAATATTACCCATATCAGTCTAAATTCATCATCGTTTATTGTTCCTGGTAACCTTTATCTTCCTTCCCAATAGCACTGCAATCCCACACTTCCTTCTGGGTGCAGCTATTGTTTAGATGTTGAGGGTATATGTATTTATAAGATTTTAAGACAGCTTGAGAGAGTTTAGGAGTGTGTTTGAGAGATTGTTGGAGAGACTAAGAAACTTTGAGAGGTTTTGTGATTATTTGAGTGATTTTGAGATGTTTTGAGGTATTTTGATGCAGAGAGATTTTGAACAATTATTTAATTGATGGGGCATTAAAGTACTAAATGCATAGATAGCAAAAATTGCAGGTATATTATGAAAAATCTTTTCAGTTCTTGTGCACATACATTTGTGTATCTGAAGCACCTACGAACCCACAAACTCTGAAATAAGACAACCCAGTAAGTTGCCTAGATCAGTAACACGGCATTCAACAAGCTGTTTAGATTTTGCTCCCGCTCCTACATCAAGTGGGGATTCATTAGAATAAAGCCCCCCCATCTAAGTAGCTTCGCTTAAGTCTTTAGAACTACCTATGTGAAGGTGCTATTTCTTTCTCTGGCAGCCACTAGCATTTTGTGTCAGCTAAGAGCTTATCACGGGAACTGCTCTGTTGTCAGCTGCACTTGAGTGTATAAATTTAATTTTTGATGGCAACATCCAGCTATAATTGTCAAAAAACCCTGTATGTGTGTGCTGCAAGAAGTTGGTGAAAAAAAGAAGCCGGGCAGTCTGTCTGACTGCTTTTCCAGCCTAGCTCAGTACCGCACAGCACTGGCAACGAAACTTTTCCTAAAACAGGGATTATTACCATTGTAAGTATTCAAAAAATAATTATTCTTTGTATTTCTTTGGCTGTTTAGCACTAGCTAACGCTAACAAGGGATGAAATAACAGAGATGTAATGTTCTAGAAGGTTCTTGCCATTTAGCACTAGCTAAAACTAACAGCTGAGGTAATATATTAATGGAAATGTAATATTCTAGAAAGTTCTTGGTGTTTAGTGCTAGCTAATGCTAACAACTGAGGTATTATATTAACAAAGATGTGATGTTTTAAAAAGTTCTTGACATTTAGCGTTAGCTAACGCTAACAGCTGAGAGAATATATTAACGAAAATCTAATGTTCTAAAAACATTCCTAGCATTTAGCGCTATCTAACATAAACAGCTGAAATAACAGAGATGTGGATGTAACAGAGGTAACAGAGATGTAGATGAGATATATTAACCAAGAGGTAATGTTCTAGAAAGTTGCCATTTATTGCTAGCTAACGCTAACAACTGAAATATTATATTAATGAAGATGTGATGTTTTAAAAAGTTCTTATCATTAAGTGCAAGCTAACGCTAACAGCTAAGGGAATATATTAACGAAAATCTAATGTTCTAAAAAAAAATCTTAGCATTTAGCACTATCTAACATAAACAGCTGAAATAACAGAGATGTGGATGTAACAGAGGTAACAGAGATGTAGATGAGATACATTAACAGAGATTTAATCTTCTAGAAAGTTCTTGCCATTTTTCGCTAGCTAACGCTAATAGCCGAGGTAATTATATTAACTGAGATTTAATCTTCTAGAAAGTTCTTGCCATTTATTGCTAGCTAACGCTAACTGCTGAGGGAATTATATTAAATGAGATTTAACGTTCTAGATAGTACTTGGTGTTATTGGCGCTACACAATCCACAATAACTTTAATACTGTTAGTCTGTTAGTTGAATGTCTGTAAGATGAACTTCATCTGATTAGCAAGCGGGACATGCCCCTATGGAAGACGGGGTGGAGTCAGCAGTGGCTCATTATCATTTAAAGGAACAGACACTCAGATTGGCCATTCTGAACTGGGGGAGAAGTTATGCTCCTTGATCCTTGTGGTATTTTGAGCATAGTATGTCACAGACATTTCATTAAGGCCCCAGAGAACTGCGTTAACATGTGGAAAAGGGGTATAATATGTCAACTTAAAAAATAACATATAGGTATAAGCAAATAACCTGCTTAAATTTCATGTTTCTTTTCCACTTTAATATCAAGCTGATTTCACAGCTTTTTTGGGTCAAGGGTGTAATAGTTCAGCTAAACTAAACTTTTAGCCAAGTCCAACAGCCAATCAAACAGCTTCAGACTTTCAGAGACTAGTTATAAGCCCTCTTTTACTGACTCATAGTCGAAGCTTTGTACAAACAATTTTCAGTCCCGCTTTGTTTAGATAGTCCTCTATAGACGATCTATATGAAGAAACTCAGTTAATTCTCTTTATACTTGAGCCAAGGGGATTAAGCCGCCTCTTCAGCGGTCAATACAGCCAAAGCAGATGTGTGATTGTTTGATGAAATATACGTGTCGACACAAAACCTTAGCTCACAACACTTTCCACTGAAATGAATGTAATTTTACTTGTGCAAATTTCACTGATAGACAGCCAGCATTGACGAGGTTTATAAGGTTAGGATTAGAAGCAGGTTTTAAGGATAGGATTAGGTTTGAAGGCTGAAGTTGGGTTAAGGAGAGAGTATAAAACTGGTTCTTCGGTTTTGAGAAAAGTTCACGTTAATCCCTTCATTCTGGGGCAAAAGGTGTCAATGTATGCCTACATTTTCACCTTTAAAGGTGTCACTGAAAATAAAACGAATAAAATGTAAACAAGATGGGTCGTAAGCTAATATATTAACAGGGGTGTGATGTTCTAAAAAAGTTCTTGGCATTTAGCGCTAACTAACGCTAACAGCTGAGGGAATATAATAACAAAGATCTAATGTTCTAAGAAGTTCTTGCCGCTTAGCACTAGCTAACAATAACGGCTGAGGTTATGTTGTAACGGAGCTGTATTTAGTGTTTGAGAAAGTTCTTAGCAATTAGCACTAGCTAACATAAACAGCTAAAATAACACAGATGTGGTAAAGCTGATGTAATATATTAACAGAGATAGAATGTTCCAGAAAGTTCTTGGCATTTGCACCAGCCAACACTATCAGCTAAGGTAATATATATTTATGGAGATGTTCTCAAAAGTTCTTGGAATTTACCCCTTGCTAACAGTAACAGCTGAGGTAATATATTAACAGAAATGTAATGCTCTAAAAAGTTCTTGGCGTGGGTCGTCATCATACTATTTGGTTAGATATGCTAGTAACTTGGCGCTTGCTAATATCTAATGTTACCTATACATGCTTTTCGGCTCAACATCAACACAAGACAAATAAAATTGTTACTTGCTCAAGATGATCTACTTCGACTGTCAAAACTTGGAAGAAAACACAGTATGGCTGCTATTTACAGGTTCTGGTTGGAAATGTGATGCTAATTAAGGTGGAATTGCTCCTCACTTCAGTGTTAAACACTGAGCGAAGCTACTAGTATTCTTCAAGGCTTCAGAAACTGTCCAGAGTGAATTGTGCAAAGCAAATCTTGGAAATAAAGTTCTCTAGGATCTTGTTAAAGATTGTGGTAGCTAAAGTTGTCTTCCTATTTACCAGTTTGTTTTTCAAGTTTTATATTCCATGCTGCGGTTACACTCTGGTACCTGTACAAGCTGTAGCATTTAAGGTGGAATGGATTTAGAAGCCCGAACCTTGTTGAACATCAACATCAATTCCAGTTCCTTTGAAAGAGTATGAAAAGTCCTTATTTGTAAATGTGGAATTTGTATTTGAAGGCAGAGAAAACTGTTTGAGGTTGACAGTATGTCAGTTCCATTGAACT
Source organism: Semaprochilodus insignis (assembly GCA_034552555.1). Lineage (NCBI taxonomy): Eukaryota > Metazoa > Chordata > Actinopteri > Characiformes > Prochilodontidae > Semaprochilodus > Semaprochilodus insignis. Next base: position 28,864,429 of record CM067482.1, on the reverse strand, counting down.
CTCCGTTTTCAATACTATTGCACCTTTAACAAAGCTGTGTTCTCCCTACATTCATTGCTTGTTTAGTCTAAGAAACTTCCAAAGAAAAAGCTAATCACAAAGCGAAAGCTAATCTAGCTCCTTTCACTTTCAAAGCTCCAAGGAACATATATAAGTAATCTTTCTCTTGTAGGCAGAATAACTTTACAATTCCCAATAAACGACAGATATTTCCCACCAAATTCTCCTTTTAGAGTAAGCCAGGCTGTGCTAACCAGTGCCTTCACCAATTGCAAGTCAGGTTTTAAGTGTATCTCTCTTTGTTCAGTCTGAAAAAGCTAACCACCAAGCGAATGCATAACTGAGCTGTCTAGCTAGCCTGTCTGTATTTGTTCATTTGTTTGTCTGTCCGTCCATACATTGGTTAGTTCATCCTTACTTTCATTCGTTTGTTCAACCAGACAAGCTGGAGCATGCTTTTTAAGTGAGTCATGGACACAACGGAAATAGGCCACTTCATTCATTTCTCCTCACTTGCGCTGTTAAACTCAATTCTGTTTCAGTGATGTCGCTGACTGGCAGTCTTGGACTGAGGGCTGTCAATCAGGCATGCATATTAGAATATTAGGGCACACCCAGACAGTCCTCAGACAGACCTGATCAGCATGGAGCTTGCAATAACAGGTAAATATAATTCCGTTAGATAGGTAAGATAATAATCTGGAAGTAAAATTCAGCACAGGCCGTAGGTACTTGAGTGTTTCCAGTCCTTTCCACTCCCGTGGCTGACCTGGAGCAGATGTCCTCTACCATTCCTTCTAAGGGTTGTAGACACGTTGCCTTCACATCAAAAGGGAAGGGCGAGGGAGAGATGAAACACAAAACACAGATGAGACTCAGACACATCAAGCTTCGCGTTCTCTTTAAAGCTTAATTATAGCTGTTAGGGTGATGAGAGACATATCACACAAGCCCCGTGATTAATAAACAAACCATCAAGGGGCCAACAAGTTCCTGCTCATCGCCCTGATGTATACGCTCAGTACAGGACAGCATATCAAAGTGTATCCTTCACAGACTCTCACACATGGACAGATTTGGTTTTAGACCTTGTCAGGACGTGAGGTGCATTCATCTGTAAGCATATATATCTATATCTCTATGTCTGTATATTGTCACTATCCAAAAAAAAATAGTACGACTTTACATAATTTGAGCACAGTAGCCACCCTTTACACTCTCATTGCTCCAAAATAACTCCTCTTATTTAAAACCTGTTTTTCCCTAGTAATTGTAATAAAATCTCATAATTTGTACCTTTTTTCTGTAAGGTTTTGGAAATATACATATTCTACATTTCGTCGCCGTCCAATGAAAAACATGTATCTCCATTTTTGTTGATTTTGACTTTTATGCATCATTTGAACACAGCACTTGCCGTTTATGTTGCGTGAAATTTTCATGAGGAATGGACCAACAGAAATTGCTCAAAACTGCTTGGATAAAAAGGCTATTTCCATTGACTTACATTCAAATTACATTAGGTTTTTGCCCTCTCCTGTAAAGTTGCCATTTTGGAGATACCTGCTTTTCATTGGACAGCAACAATTTATTATATAAGCGCACTTGACAAAAAACTAGTAGTCACCTTGATGTTTAAGGTGGTAGTAACTTCAAGCTCCTGCAGGTGGTGTTGCATATATATATATCATCAAAAAAATAGTTGCACGCAGTAGGAAGTGTTGGAAGGAATGCTATTAGGAAGGAAGATAGAGGTTACCAGGAACTATACTATTAAATGCAGTCGTCGTAACAGTCTGTGTGCATGTAGTCCTGCATTGTGCAGCCGTCTGCCAGTGGTGCAGGCACTAACACGATGACTCATGGAGGGCATCACTGCTCGCTGAATGTCTGCAATCGTGGCTTTTAGGTCACTCTGCGGATGTCAGACAATCTGTTGTCTCTCTCTCTCGTGGTTCGTGTAAGTCTCCCAGATCCTTCATGTCGCTGGTGCATGCCTTCTTCTTACCACTGCTGCCAACAGTGTGCTACGGTAGTATCTGCACGACTGGTATGGCACACAATACGTCGATAAGACCATCCCTCTTCCCGGAGCCCTACGAAGCGACCCCTCTCCAACTCTTCCAACTGCTCAAACTGTTTTCCAACTCCTCTTTGAGGTATACTTCGTTTGAAAAGGATGCTGCTAACACAACAGCATGGGGCAGAATAGAAAGCACGCACCACAGGACAACTTTATAGTCAGTCGGGTACAGCGATAAGGCTCGATTCCTTCTGGATGCATTTTTCGATGATGAGTGTATATGTTGTAGAATTAGCATTACCCTTCACTGGAACGAGAGGCACCCAGATCCTGAAAAACCAGACCATTATCCCCCCTCCACCAAACTTGACTGCTGGCACTTCGTCAGACAGCCAGATAGTGAAGCACAGTGCTCCAGACACCAGTGTGGATATATATATATACCACCTCTTCTCAATCTATGAATCCCGTCATACACCTTGCAGGTATTTACAGCCCTATCATCCTTGTGCAGCCACTAAACAAGAATCTGCATGGATGCGTGCCACAGCCTCTCTTTTAACCCGTCTCACTCACCTGGATGAGTGACAGATGATGAGAATAGAGTGACATATGCAGCTTGAATGAAGTCAGCATCAGTCTCAGTCATGCTTTAATCTTTCAGCGTTATTCTAGAAGCCTGCAGAAGGCCACGCAAGACACAGGGCAGCATTCCCATCGTCCGGTAAACAGACACACCTCTCTGGGATGGGTCAGAGAAGCTGGAGCTGGAAGACACGGCAGGATGACCCAGAGATGAAGTCATGTTAAAAATCCTGTAGCTGTATATACACTGAGATTTCCTCAGCCACATTAAAAGTAGTGTAGAAGTGTTAGTAGACTTTGCAATATGAAGACAGGAAGCTGCCATATATGTATGTATATGTAGATTCCCAAAAATGAGCAACATTTAACATAAAACTCCCTTAGTAGAAGAAATGGGTGGTAGTGGTTACCAATCGTGCTTTAAGGTTGAGTAACGGAGGCTAGCTTAAAGTACCAGAAATTAACACTAAAAGAAGTAAGCTATGCTAAGTAGCCTTTTGTTTAGTGTATAAGGGATAGGATTCAGAAATAAGTTAAAAACTATTCATTAAAAGTTCATCTTCAGCACAATGTAAGAAACGAAGTAACTAGCATATCAAAAACGTATGTTTAATATGTAATTGCATTAAGAACACAGGCATTTTTACCTGCCCATATAGACCATCACTGAAGTCTCATCTCAAATATTACAAAACAAAAGTTGTTTGCCATGCTCCAAGTTATGTTTGTTTCATTTCCATGTTAACAATAAACATACCACGTTAATATAATAAAACATCAAACGTTTAATAATTTATCTGAGCTTCCCCATCAGCCCAGCTTATTTAGCCATAAAAAAAGCATTTTTCCATTCAGTGACCCGATAAAGAGTATGCAACATCTACACTGTATAGTGTTTACTGTAGTAGCTCTAGTAATGCTAATTAACTGCTGTCTAGGCTACTAGCTCTTAAGTAGTAATGATAATGAACTTCAGCCTAGGTCACAAGCTCTTAAGTAGTAATGCTGATTGGCCCCTGCCTAAACTACTAGCTCTAAAGCAGTGATGCCAAATAGCTGCTGCCCAGCTCACTAGCTCTTACGTAGTAATGCTAATTAGCTGCTGCCTAGGACACTAGCTTTTCAAGTAGTAATACTAAAAAGCTGCTACCTAGGCCACTAGCTCTTACGTAGTAATACTAAAAAGCTGCTGCCCAGCTCACTAGCTCTTAAATAGTAATACTAATAAGCTGCTACCTAGGCCACTAGCTCTTACATAGTAATACTAAAAAGCTGCTGCCCAGCTCACTAGCTCTTACATAGTAATACTAAAAGCTGCTACCTAGGCCACTAGCTCTTACATAGTAATACTAAAAAGCTGCTGCCCAGCTCACTAGCTCTTACATAGTAATACTAAAAGCTGCTACCTAGGCCACTAGCTCTTACATAGTGATACTAAAAAGCTGCTACCTAGGCCACTAGCTCTTACATAGTAATACTAAAAAGCTGCTGCCCAGCTCACTAGCTCTTATGTAGTGATACTAAAAAGCTGCAGTTTAGGCCACTAGCTCTTAAGTAGTAATACTAAAAAGCTGCTGTCTAGGCCACTAGCTCTAAAGTACTAATACTAGTTGCCTAGCCTACTAGCTCTAAATTAGTAGTGATACTGAGCGACTGACTAGAGCACAAGCTTTTAAGTATTAATACTAAGTAATTCTAGTAGTTCTTTAGTACTAAAGCTCAGGTCCTGCCTTGGCTACTAGTAATAGCTGCTGCCTAGGCTACTAGGTCTTAACTAGCAGTACTGCCACATAGGCTACTAATTTTAAATAGTAATACTAAAATGCTGCTGCCTAGCTCTTAAGTAGTATACTAGTTGCTTAGTCTGCTAGCTCTTAGGTAGTAGTGCTAATCAGCTGATGCCTTGGCTAATAGCTCTTAAGTAGTATTACTTAATAGGTGGTGCCTAGGGTAGTAGTTCTTAAGTAGTATTTCTTTGGCTACTAGTAATAGCTGCTGCCTAAGCAGCTAACTAGCTCTTAACAAGCAATGCTAACAAGCTACCACGTAGACTACTAGCTCTTAAATAGTAATATTAAAAAGCTGCTGCCTATGCCACTAGCTCTTCAGTAGTGATTCTAAAACACTGCTGCATAGGCTGCTAGCACTTATGTAGTAATACTAAAAAGCTGCTGCCTAGGCCACTAGCTCTTAAGTAGTAAACCTCAGGTGATGCATACCACTAGCACTTAAGTAGCAGTACTAAATAGGTGGTATCTAGGCTAGTAGCACTTGGGTAATAATGCTAATGAGCTGCTGCCTAGGCTACTAGATCTTGAGTAGAAATGCTAATAAGCTGCTGCCTAAGCCACTAGCTCTTAAGTACTAATACTAGTTGCCTAGGCAACTAGCTCTTAAGTAATACTTAAAAGCTACTACCTAGGACACTAGCTCTTAAGTAGTGATTCTAAAACACTGCTGTCTAGGCTCCTAGCTCTTATGTAGTAATGCTAATCAGCTGCTGCCTATGCCACTAGTTTCTACGTAGTAATGCTAACAAACTGCCACCTAAGCCACTAGCTACTAAATAGTAATACTAAAAAGCTGCTGCCTATGCCACTAGCTCTGATGTAGTGATACTAAAACACTGCTGCCTAGGCCACAGTGTTTATAGACTATTGGTTCTTAATTAGTAATGCTAATGAGCTGCTACCTAAGCCACTAGCTCTGAAGTAGTAAATTTAATAAGCTGCTGCTTAGTCTACTAGTTCCTAAATGGTAATTCTGATTAGCTGCTACAGATGAGCATAATCTCAGAAAAAGTGGTTAAAAAAGCCATCTTTTGCAGATAGCCAACAGCTTTCTTTCCTTATTGGAAAGGTATGAGACAAAATTACAGTTATCTTTTTTCAATTTCTCTATAAGGGCTTTGTACTCCACCTCCTTAGGCACTCTTTGTGTACAGGAACTTTCCTGCTCACTTTCCGTAATGTCTTTTGATATTGATCGCCTTGCGCCAGACCAGCTCTCATCAGCGGTGTGCGGTTAAATGATTAACCCGGGTGACAATAGGCCCGCACGCCGCCCTGGCTGCAGTAAACAACCATGAGCAATGCCTTCTTTAAAACAGAATGTTTACCCAGCGAGATTAGAGTGTTTAAAAAGGCAATTAATCTAATCTGTTTTTTCTGTGTTATTTCCTGATAAAAAGGCTCGTTCCGTGCTGGACGATCTGCATGCTCTTCAACACACCTAGCTTTAGTCAGACAGCCTACACACCTAGCTGATATATGGCTACCAATATAATGCTGACAGCATGGGTTGTCGTGATTGCTCAGCTGTTATTTTGAGCAGCTTCGAGAATTAGTCACCTTAAAGTAAATACTTACTTCTGACTTCGGAATCCAGATGGGATTTCCAGGTTTTTCCAGTCACGTTCAAGAGTTGATTAATAAATGATTGAGGGTTGCACCGTATGTATCAGTGTAAGGTACACGGGTGGATCAATACACAGCTATACCTGGGCTGAAGTCCCCAACTTTGAGGGGGTCAAGCATAAGAACAGTGGTCCCGAAAAGTTTGGGGACACTTTAACCATGGGTAATCTTTAATGACGTTCTTTAAGTTACATCAGAAAAACAGTTTTTTTACCATGACGTCATACTGAGAAAGCCTGGAGAAAGTGTGGAGAAAGCCTGGAGAGGAACTCCAACCAGACTGCACTAAGGGTTCTGTAAAGCACAGCCATGGAAACTCAAAGTCTGGGGCTGTTCTTCTTACAGTGGCATTGCTAAGCTTGTGTTCATAGTCTACAAAGGAATTGTGAAGGAATTGCAGTCTGAAACTCACCACCTTGGAATCACCAGCTTAAAATGAACAGAACTTGGTTGGATATATTGATTACCCACCTTAGTGTTCCAAAGAAATGTATTTTGGGACCACTGTATATACAGATAACTCTTATTCTTGGTAATAAGTTAAATACTACTTTGTATACACACCTCTGTGGGTCATTTACTTCAGCTGGATATTTGGAAAGGTGAAACGGGCCGTTGTCTTGAAATAAATGGATGCGGCTAACTTTGCAGACCCGACGGCGCTGACATTTCATTGGCCTGCTTCTCTCACGCCACTTCCTGCTCTCTGTAATCAGCCTGGAGGAGTCAAAAGCTGAAATTGGTTCTGTCCATCAGCTCAGGTGCTGAAGAAATGGAGCCGCCTGGAGCCGACAAGCACTCATTTAGAGCCCTGGCTGGGCTGAGGCCTCCTAATTTAAACCATGGCAATGGAAGAATCTTTTCATCGCACTCAGTCTGTACGGCCTTAAATCTGGACACTGCAAAAGACAAGACGTGGGCAGAGTGATAAGCAGGACCCCCTAAGCATATGCTCTATATATCGGTGCTGTCCAAAGAAAAACAAGTATCTCCAAAATGGCAACTTTACAGGAAAGGCCAAAAACCTCATTTCATTTTAATGGAAGTCAATGGAACCAGACTTTTTCCCAAGCAATTTGGGGCATTTCTGTTGGTCCATTAATCATGAGATTTTCACACAGTGTAAACGGCAAATCAACAGCATTTAAAGCTTTCATCTTTGAGGGAGAGGAGAACAGAAGCTCCACTCTTGCTTCAGATCTGAAAACATCCACTTTGAGAAGACACCTCAACACTATGGGTCTGAAAGGAGATGTAGCTGTTCAAGAAGCTCCTCACTGAGAAGAGGACGCAGACACATCAAACAAAGAAGCTGCTGGTGTTTTCAGAACAATGCACTGACCACCCCAGAGTCCAGATCTCAACATCACTGAATTTGTTTGGGGTTACTTTTAGAAAGTGCTTGCAGAAAGTTGGAGGTGTGTCTTTCTTTGAGGAACTGAAAGTGAGTCTCCAGAAAAGAGTGGAAGCTGTAATAAAGGTAAAGAGCGAACACACTACACACTGACTAAGTTGTACTTAATGGCTGTATTGACTGGAAATGAAAGGCCCCTAAATCTGTGTTTTCTTTCTGAGTAGGTTCATCTTGTTCCTCTGGGCCACAATATACATGTACAAGGTATGTCTTTTGAAAACCATCCCAAAGTCTAATAAATGTCTGCTGTATTTCACCATATTTCTTTACTTCCTTGTAAACTGGGCAGTCCTATTCTAGCATTTTCTGACCAATCACAAGGCTGATGTCTTTTGCTCCACCCACACTAAACCAAAAGCTAGCAAGCAAGACCTCCTGTCTATAGCTCCCCTTTTGCCCGTTCATGCATTTATCAACACAACAATATTGTTTGTTCGTCAGGTCCGAACAAAGTTGACTTTTTTTTGTCCAGTTAGTATCACATAAAAGCTGGATAATGATTTTAGTTCTGTATGAGTGATAGAGCAGGCTGGGAAAAAAATTGTCAGTCAAGCTGCTCATTAGACACACTCTCACAGATCTTAGATAAATTATAAAATATATAATATTTATATATTTATATCTTAAATTCTTCATTCTTCATGTTTAATAATAGTTCAGTATAAAACATTTTTAACATTTTACTCTGTGCATCCTGGTAGAACCTTAAATAAATTATGCACAGCAATGTATATATTGCTCACATTAATGCATAAAAAGTTTTTTATCAGTGAGGGCAAAAATCTGCCTTCTGGATGAGGAAGAATATTAAATCAGAAGCTGAATTTACAGTGATTATTGAGTTTTTTCCTGAAAAATGCACTATACTGGTACATTTTCATGCAAATGTACCCCTTACAAGTTGTAATTATTGCCTGTAATGCTGTAATTTTATAGAAATTATTTTTCATTCATGTCTTATAGAAACAGGAAATTGTGTGAATAGTGCAGATTGTACACTTTGAACCCATATCATATTAGTGTTAGTAAGTAGTAGAACTAATATTTTATCATGGTTTCAATATGGACAACAAGGATTAAGGAAAAGTTATGTATAATCTGGTTTTGAGGAAAGCATTTTTTTTTTAAATACAGCGAAAATCAAACTCAAACTTGTTGATAAGATGCAAAATGATTGTAGTTGTAATTGATTTCATGTAACCAAATGTGTTTCTTTAAGCAGTTTTGCAATTACAACTTTTTTTCTTTTTGTTGTGTAGCAGTTTTACAAACATTGCAAAAGAAAAAGCTAAGGCTTTAGGAAAGCTGCGTTAGAAACAGAAACAGCTCCTGCATAATGACAACAGTTAACCACTAAAGTTATTTAATACCAATCAACTGCCTGAATTAAACAAACAATGCTTATTAAATCCTTTCTGTTGGTTGTCCAGTACCATAAATATGAAATAGTCCCATCTAAATAACTATGTAAATAACTACCAATGTTTGTTTGTTTTCTGTTGAAAAACAGTTTTCTGTTCCATTTTGTGTTGATAGTTGTAATCAGGGTTGCCAGATTGGCAGTTTTTGCACCAGATAGCTGCTTTTGGACGGATTTTGCAGGAAAAAAGTACCCTGTATTACTGTATAGAGTAGATCTGGCAGGTACATTTAAGCTTGTGTTGTTGGACCAACATTTTTCATAGTGATTGTGCAAAAAAAAAAAAAAAGCGTCCTCCCTCACAGAAAGTTATACACAAAATGATTATAAATTATGATTATGCCACATGTCTGAGACACTGTTTTATGGAGAGATTTAAGCATAAAATCCCTTTAAGGTGAAAGATGCATACATGGAACATGAGGGGCATTGTGGGGCAAAAGTGTCCCCTTTTTTCAGATTCTCCACTATTTTATCATCATTAACATTACACATAAAAGCTCGGAAGACACGTGTAGGTTCACTGCTGGTTTTGGATAGTAAATAAAATGGCTGTGTTTGTGTTGTAGACATGAAGACCCCTGATTCCCAGCACCACCACTGTATAGAAATCTCCACCATTTCACCCCAAACCAGTCTGAATGACTTCTGTAGTACAATTATTGTACTAGGCATAGATTATTCCATTAATTTAGTATTAAGGTTAAAATTTTGGATCTACACTATTACAGCAATCTGGTAATCCTGGTCACAGCACTGTCCATTTCCACTCCATTTCTAGTTTTAAAATGAGGCTGGTCACTGTTTGTCCGGACGCTGGCCTCTCTTGACACCTCTCAGACATTTTCTCTATCCTCTGTCTCTCTGGAGCACAGCTGTTGCTGGGCTGGAGTGTTTGACCAGTGCTAATGAGAGGAAGCTTTGTGGACCGACTGTGTCTGGTCATTGTCTCTGGAGCTGACCCTTCTGTCCAGCGGTGGGTCCGGAGGATTCTCATCAGGAGAGGAATCCCCATCAACTCAATGGGATTAAAGCTCTGTGTGTGCGCCTCTTTGTGTGCTTGCTCAGGACCGTCTGGGCTGCTTTAAGCTCTTCTCTGCAGACGCATAACGAGAGGAGGTCTTCTATCTTCCATTTACACACTTCCTCTAAACCTTCATATTACTCCTCAATCACAGCTTAGCTCTGAATCAGAATCCGCTTTAAGATTAACGATTCAGACAAACTTAAAATCTAAAACTAAAACTTTGGAAAAGATCTACAGGTTTAACATAATACTGCAATATATTCAATTCAAAGTTTTACAACCATTATCATCTAAAATGTGTTTTAGATTTTAAATATGTCCTTTTCTGAATTCAGTGACCTAAAGAGGTGAACAAAAACATTGTGTGGATTTTTAAGAAAACTGAAAAGGAAGAAAAAGAAGCTCCAAGAGGAACCAAAACTCAAAAGAAGAAATTGCCTAAGAGAATGGAAAAGTAACCCTGAGCAAAACCAAGGTTCAAAAGGAAAAGCTCCATAAGAGCATGTAGAAGAAGCCGAGAGAGGAAGCATAACTCAAAAGGACAGACTTTTAACCTAAACCATCCTGCATGCCCGTTGCTGTCATATGCGGGTTTTGCTTTGCATTTCTGGACAGCATAGGAAGACTTCTAATTGAGAGCTTTTTTTCTGCCTTGACTTCCACAGTCCATGGTTATGGAGCGTTAGGTTTGAAAGGTCAGAGAATTTATCATGCTCTGGACTTAACCTGCTGACAATTGCTAATCAATTTTTTAACCTTGATCTTAATCAAACATTTAGGGAAAAATTGTAACTTCAAAAAATGACAAAACTCGGGGTTGCCAAAGTTCGGGGTTTCCAAAACTTTTGCATCTATCTGTATATTGGCGCAGGGCAGGAAAAAACACCTCTATTCAAGTAAACAGTCCTCCCCTGCACGATAATGTGAGTACAGCTCAAGGCAGGTGAACAGTGTCCAGAAAAAAATGAAGAGTTTATGTAGGGATTGGCAGCCGTGCAGCTAAATGGAGATTGTGACAGGAGTTGATGTGGGAAGAGATGACTGACAATTACACCCTAAAATCAATATTCATTAACAGCTCTCCGTCAGTGGCAAACTGAAGATTTGTAGTCCAGCTTGATCCGGCATAAATCACGGATATACACCCAGAGCGACGGCCCCGTTTGACAGGCTTTTGTCAAATTTGCACTGTGCCATTATGCGTCCGTAATAGGCACCTGTTCGTCATATATCAGCCGGACGCTGACAGACTAGGAGCTAAATCAAAGGCGGAAGGGGAAAAAAACGGGAGCGCGAAGCTTGTTCGGGGGCTTGGAGAAGTGTGGCAGAAGTATAAATGATCATACCTTATCATTGCTATTACTAATGATGAGTGCTGTGAGTGCAACAATAGTAATTTTGCCATAAAGCTGTCATCGCTTCATTAATCTCTTGGAGGCCTTTCCCCTCCTGCAGCCTGAGATTTATTAAAACGCTCACAGGCACGAGACTGGACTTGCCCAACCCGTCTACACCTCTCTCTCTCTTTCTCTCTCTCTCTCTCTCTCTCTTTTTCCATCCCTTCTCATTTCTATTTGATGTCTTCAAGTCTTACAGAAGTCCCCCAGGTGTCCCAGTGCTCTGTTTGAGGCCTGTTAGCATTGGGGCTACGCTCCAGGTTGCCCTCTCGTCGTTCAGGGGTTTCACCCTTTTCCAATCCTTTTTAATTTTAACATATCCACCTTTTCCCCTTTTACTTTTTTGCGGCCTGCGTGTTTTGTCTGTGTTCTCCCGTGCAGCTGAGACACGCACACCCAGCGCCTCGGGACGTATGAGGCCTGCCAACAATAGGAATTTCCCTGGTTTACACAGAGGCAGGCGCTGCAAGGCGAATGCAGCTTATATCCTTTTTTAACTATCCAAACAACACCGTTTAGGGCACGGAGCGGCTTCATGGCCAGATTTATCCAAGCAGTGATGAAACACTTTATATCCCGCTTCGCCGCCTGTTTTTTTCAAGGCTCATTTGGAAAATATACTGGGAGGCCTTCCTATGCTAATGCTGCTAAAACGTTTTCTGTGCTAATGCCGCTAAAATGCTAATTTGCTGAAAAATCGAAGGCAGATTCATAGTTTCAATACCAAATATCCCCAATGTAGTCTGTCAGCTCACTGGCAGCTGTTAACTGTTGGTTAGTGCCGTGTTAGCATTAGCCGTTTGCATCTTTATCTAAAAAAAGGCCACCTTAAGAAGGCTAGCATTCTAAAAGCTTTGTAACTATGAACATTAACCTCTTAGAAAGAAGCTCAGAAATTCACCAAAGTTTCACTGGGTTTACTGGCTAAGCTAGCCAAGTGTTAACTCACCTTTACATACATTAGCTTATGTTAGCCAATACAGCAAACAGACACATGCCACAGATGTAATAAAGAAGTTATGAGCTCAGTGTTGAATACTGACAAACCAAAATAAAATGCTAACAGAACAAAGTAGCTGTTTAGCTACGATTAGCTCAAGTAGTTTAGATGATGAACTAAATAATAAGCATTGTTATTTGTGCTAAATTATAAAAGTGTGATCCTCCATTTGTCAAAATATGGGTTTCAAACGGGTTCTCACAATACAAATGTTTCACCAGCACCAGTGTTCTAGCTAATTATTCTAAGCATTAAACGGTTCTGCTTAGCATGCTTATAACATTAGAACAGCACAGTAACTCAGTGTTTCGAACATTTAATCGTATTTTAAGGTTAATTCAGTTCAGACTCAGCTTACCATGACTGCTTGATTTAAGCTTTGAAAACATTCCCAATTATTATTTTAATGCTAGCAAGGTTTTCTGATAAGGACATTTCAACCAGCTTCTTGGTTGAATTTTCCCATTCCATCTTAAATAGTGCTGTGGATACATTCTGGCATTAAAATAATAATTGCTACACCATTTAAGGTGGAATGGTGGAATGGGGAAAATTCTAACAAGATGCTGGCAACAAGAGCTACCTATAAGTATGTACTTTGGCAGGACATTTTGACAAGTATTCTTCTTCTTTCTGCGGTGCCACCAAACTCAGTTGGTTGGGTTGTCCCTTCTGGGTTACTGTAGAAACATTGTGGGTCTACATGGCAGCCTCCGTTGGAGGATGACCTGCTATTATGTAGATATTAATTGTAAGCTAACAAAAGAACATTTGTCTTAACATGCTACATATACAGTATATTATATAGTGTAGCATAAATTGAAACATAGTATATTACTGTATGGATGGATATAATACATGATATCTACATAATGGAAAAGCTATCCACCTCTTGCAAAAGCTTTTTTAGCCACATTTGGGCTAAATGGATTGAGTATGGTAAACCTATAAGGTTGGGTTTAGATTTTGGATTTTTGGGTGTCAGATTTGTGGAGTTTGGGGTTTAAGATTTTTTGTTGGCATGAAGAATTATATTAAGGGGTACATTTTTTGTTTATGTATATATGTAAAACATAACCCTTGAGGATTTCCACTGTATATTCAGTTCTCTATATATGTCAAGGTAGTAGTGATGCATTTTGTCAGTGTACTGTTGTGAAAACAAAGAGCCATTTCCAAATAAATATATAGATTAAAAAAGAAGACATATATTATATTGTGTATGCTGTACTCTGTTTCTGCTGATAGATCCTTCTAAAACTTATCCACTGCTACGTTAAATACATTATAAGCTTACCTGACAAAAAATTACTCACCTTGCATGTTTAAGGTGGTAGTAACTTAAGGCTCCTGCAGATGGCGCTGCACGAGGATGATGGGGCTATAAATACCTCTGTGGTATGAGTGACGTGATCCATAGATTGAGAGGAGGTGGTACAGTGCAGTGAATGTCTCGTTCCATGTGTGGAAAATGGCTCCAAAGCAGATGTTAATGATTGGCTAAAAGGAGTGACTGCATTTGGGCATGCCAAAGACCATAGTGTGAAAGAAGTAGCTGAATCTGCAGGTGTATGGAAGCGTACGGTCATACGAGTCTATCAACAGTGGCTAAAATCCCAGTCTACAGGAAATTCTCCTTGGAATTGTGCCAGGGAAGGCATCCACCAAATCTGGCCCAATTCTTTGATGCAAGAGTGGCCGAACATTGATGTGGCCTACATCCAGAAACTTGTCCTGTCCATGCCAAATCAAATTGCAGCTGTTATTCGTGCTAATGGAGATATTACATGCTATTAGGTACGTTTCAGTCACAGGTACGTTTTTGTCTGGTGAGCTGATTAAGTATATTAAAAATACCATTAACTGCCACTGTACAAATGTTTACACAACCAAACCCAGCCATTCTTTTCTAAACAATAGCTTTTATTTCCAACAAGGCCCCACCGAGATTGCGTATTCTGTAAGGTCAGCAAAGTTCTCGCATTCTCATGGTTTGTTTTTAGCTTAAATAATATAGACTGAAAAAATGAGACTGAAAGAAGATGGCAGTGGATGCAAGCCCTGCAAAAAAGGTACAATACTAGAATGGAATTAAAATCATAACCTATATAACACATAAATGATTGCTTTACTCACTGAGTTGGATGGAATGGATGACATTCATGAGTCAGACGGGAGCTTACTAATTGACTAGCATTTACAGGGCTGACCTGCAGTTAGCTAGTAGGTGAGTCACGATGACCTTATTAAACCAATGAAATGCAAGGCATGTCTTTTGAAATCACGGACGTGAGCCAATGGCACACATAATATTGTTTGTGAGTGAACATTTTAAATAGTTGAAAAGAAGACTAATAGGCGTCCGTCCAGGTATTGCACCGGACAGTGAACTGAGAGTTGAATAAACGGACTGTCTGGCTGTCTGACAAACAAAAAAAAAAGCTAACAGAACAACGTAGCTGTTTAGCCACGATTAGTGCAAGTAGTTTAGATGACAAACTAAATAATGAGTATTATCATTTGTGCTAAATTATAAAAGTGTAATCCTCAATTTGTCAAATGGGTTCTCCAGCTTGGGTTCTCTCAACACAAATGTTTCACCAGTGCTCTAACACTAAAGTTAGCCTGATAAATGTGAGCTGTAAGCAATCGCTGATATTCAAGCATGGTTTTTGGCTGGAAGTTGGCTAGCTGGTCCGATATTCCCAGTTCACTACTGCACAATGCTAAGCCAACTTCAGACACCAAACATGCCTTGTTTGATTGACTACATTTGAGGTAGGAGGGAAAAATGTGCATCTGATTTCTTGCTGTAAGCGGTGTAAGTGATTTTCTTTTTTACCCCGAGAGTCTGGGCCAGCCTGAGTGTGACAACATTGACTTCTCTTTTATTTGAAAAAGAGAAAAGAGAGACGAGCTTCAAGAGCTGTCAGGCTGAATGCCTTCAGGGGAATGGTGCTTTTAAACATTACAACACTCTCAGACTTTTCGTCTCACTACATCGCTGTACCCTCACGCTTCCGTCACCTCCTGTGAGTGCTGGTGCAGCCTCGACGCCCTGAATGTTCTACGCTACGGCACGCGGATGAATATTGATGCTGCAGTGTTTGGATTGAAATGGCTTGGCTCATGCTCAGCCATCACTGGAATTCATTAGGGTAAAGCTGCGATTAGCTCCTGCGGCCTGCGTGAGAGATGATTTAGAGATCTGTTCGAATGCCGGAAGTTAGGCTCGAGTCTCAGCTGAGCTATATGTGCCGTCAGAGGCCATGAATGAAGTTCTCATTAAGCTGAACGTGGATGTTGGTCTTCCTCAGACCTGACTTAAGACTACGGGACTCTTATGCAGACCTTCAAATTGCCCAAGCTGAAATAATGAAAAGTGGGATCCCTTGAGAGCTGTTTATCAGAATCAGAATCAGGGTTATTGGCCAAGTATGTTGGCACACACAAGGAATTTGGTTTTGGCAGTTCGCCCCTCTCTAGTACAGTACCAATATACACATAACTAACTGACAGTCCACAATATACACAGTGACTCCACATATACACAATACATACAGACATTCACACTATACAATGTACACAATATACAAGCAGTAAACAAACTATATATGGATAAATAATATACAGTTTACACATGATTTACAAACAGTATAAGGCAGCATTGTTGAGGTAGAGGCAGTAGTGTTGAGGTAAAGGCAGCAGTGTTGAGGTAGAGGCAGTAGTGTTGAGGTAAAGGCAGCAGTGTTGAGGTAGAGGCAGTAGTGTTGAGGTAGTTCAACAG
Source organism: Semaprochilodus insignis (assembly GCA_034552555.1). Taxonomy (NCBI): domain Eukaryota; kingdom Metazoa; phylum Chordata; class Actinopteri; order Characiformes; family Prochilodontidae; genus Semaprochilodus; species Semaprochilodus insignis. The sequence goes on along the minus strand of CM067482.1, from coordinate 28,848,360 downwards.
TATTACTATACATGAATGGGGAAGAAACTGTAGTGTATAATCGGGCATGTGAGTGAGACCAGTGAACACCAGGAACAAGTGTAACTATGGTTATTATGCTAACACTATTAGTGACAGTCGTATGCAAAAGTTTGGGTACAGCCGGAGATATGGTACAATTAACATGTACAGTACCAGTCAAAAGTTTAGACACAGATACTCATAGCAGGTTCTCCTTATGTTTAGCTTAATGTTTTACTGTAGTATGAAAGTGAAGACAACAAACTATATACTGTTTCAGACTCTCATCAGTTGGAACTGTTAAGCGTAAGCCTGTACTAAACTTTTGACTGGTACTGTACATGTAATATCACAGTTTATTGCCGAATTTAACATATTGAAAACATTAAAAAAACATGTGGTGTGTATAAAATTATAAGTGATTATGGACGTGATTTTTGCAGTATGTTAAACTCATATAAACATATTTAAGTTTGTTCTCTGTAGAGGATGTGTTTGCTATTTTTGCATTGTACTGCAATCCTCCATTTATTTATTTGTTTGTTTGTTTGTTTATTTAAACAGAAACCCCCACATATACAGTTCATATATATATATATATATATATATGCGCACACATAACACATTAGACAAATTACACAAATAAATAGAACACAAACCTAACAATAGCTGGGCGGTTAAGGACTCAGGCAGTGACTGAAGTTTGAAATTAGTTTATACATATAAATTATAAATAATAGAATGTAATGATTAAGGTTTTATAATAATATAGGCTTGACATGTTCAGACTGCTAGCACTGTATTTGTGTGTGTGTGTGTGTGTGTATGTGTGTGTGTGTGTTTGTGATGGGGCCACATGACACCTCCATCATCCTAACCCCTCATTACACCCAGTAAACATCATAAAAAGGAACTTTAAGGATGATGAGAGAAATACGAATTTTGCTTAATATTTATAATGATGTGATTAAATTATTGTTTTCGCTGTCAGAAGCTTTTTGCTCCTGGTGCTTCTCGTCGTGGGCCCTTTGAAGTCGCTCGGTATTAAAGCTCTGTTTTATGTGGTCATGGAGTCATATTGCCTTCCAAACTGCACCCAAACCTCACTTAAGCGCGCACAGACGGCTGTAATTTCTGCACAGGTGAAGGCGCAATTTGCTCTAAATGCAGTATCGCTGTTTCAAATCCAGCCGAGCTGCGTTTCATTCAAAAAAAAAAAAGTTTGCCTTTTAATATTCACAGAGTTAAAACGCCATGCTAGCAGGTCTCTCTCTGAACAGGACTTTGCAGTGTGTCATTAAAAGCCAGAATTAAATCTCAGGAGAATAAATCACAGCACTTGAGAAGACTTTTAAATAAAGGCCTCATTTCCAGACCCAACTTCAGACAGTTTCTCTAAAAATGGTTCATCTTCAGATCGAATTTACACTGTCTTTAACCCCTTAAACTGCATTTATTACAACTACTATAAATTATTCAGTATCTACTGTAAATTTCTCAGTATCTATTATGAATTATTCAGTTTCTACTGTTAATTATTCAGTAAATTATTCAGTGTTAGTTATTTTGTATCTACTTTAAATTATTCTGCATAACCTATTCAGTTTCTGCTATGAATTGTTCAGAATATACTATTAAATATTCAGCAGCTGCAATACATTATTCAATTTCTAATATGAATTATTTAGTTTCTACTATTAATTATTTTGCAACTATATATTATTCACCATACATTGTTTTTCTACTTTATATTATTCAATAGAAATTATTTAGTATCTACTAATATATCTAGTATATACTATTTAGTATATACTAATAATATAATATATTCGGTTTCTACTATGAATTGTTCAGAATATACTATTAATTATTTAGCAAGTACAATAAATTATTCAGTATCTAATATGAATTATTCAGTATTTGCTATACATTATTTAGGAAGTACTAGGGCCGAGTGTATTATCACACCCCTAATTTACTGTAAATTATTCAATGTCTACTGTAAATTATTCATTCTCTGCTATTAATGATTCACTGTTATCTAATATAAATTACTCCATAACTACTTTAAATCATTCCGTTTCCGTATTATGCATTATTCAGTTTCTGCTAGGAATTATTCAGTAAAATGAATTCTCTCTCTGCTATAAATTATTCAGCATCTGCTATAATTTTTTCAGTATAAATTATTCAGTTTTTAATACAAATGATTGTTTAGTCTGCAATTAACTACTCTATAATACTATAATTAATCTATGATAGATAATAATAGTTATTCAAGTCAAGTCAACATTTATTTATATAGCGCTTTTTACAACAGATATTGTCACAAAGCCGCTATTCAGTACTGACAATATGTTATTCAGTAACAACCTTAGATTTTTAAGTATACGTTATGAATTATTGAGTAACTACTATAAATGTGTAATGTGTAAGTTCTTTAGTTATGAGCTTTAGGCCCGCCTACAGCCTTCTTGAGACTGAAGGGTTAAATACGAAGGCAGGCGGCTGTAATGAATCTCACAACCTGAAAACAGGAAAATCAACAAAACTGCACAATTGTAATTAAACCATACTCATTTAGTCGTTCAGCCAGGGCCCGGGGCTTCGTCTAAAACACACCACTAATTGAAAATAATTTCCTGTGGAAAGTTTGTTGTGTCAGAGGAACGGAAGCGAAGTGCAAAAAGACACCAGAAGCCACATGAATCGAGGCTTAATTGGTCTTTGTACTCAAATGTGAGGGGCTTTTAATTGCACAATTTACCTGCATAATTGCCGGGCTGGGTAGAGACAGTTTTACTTCTTCTGTGTGAGGCTGATTATTGAAGCTGTTGCATTGCACAATCAGCCAGTTAATGGAAAAAACAATTACTCACCACAATATTACAACAAAAGAGTACAGGGTCTGAATGTATGTGAGTGCCTGAACATGGTGTCAAGGTCAAAAACATTCGACTACATTATAAGCTCACTAGACAAAAAATTAGTCAACCTGCATATTTAAAGTGGTAGTAGCTTCAGGCTCCTGCAGATGGCACAAAGATGATTCTTAGGTGCATAGATTGTGAAAAGGTGGTACAGTGCAGTGAATGTCTCGTTCCATGTGTGGAAAATGGCTCCAAAGCAGATGTAAATGACAGACTAAAAGGAGTGATTGCATTTGGGCATGCCAAAGGCCATAGTGTGAAGGAAGTAGCTGAATCTGCAGGTGTATGGAAGCGTACGGGTCTACCAGCAGTGGCTAAAATCCCAGTCTACAGGAAATTCTCCTCAGAATTGTGCCAGGGAAGGCATCCACCAAATCTGGCCCAACTGTGCAATTCTTTGATGCACGAGTGTCTGAACATTGATGTGGCCTACATCCAGAAACTTGTCCCGTTCATGCCAAATCCAGTCACAGCTGTTATTGGTGCTTGTGGAGGTATTACACACTGTTACGTGTCAGCGACAGGTGTCTATCCACTATATGAACCATTCTAGAGAATTAGTTAAATCTGTAGACCCACAAAAAGAAAACGTCCAGAGCTTAGATATTTAGAAGCACTTTGTTATGATCTATTTAAAGCAAAAGCATTAAAAGAAATATTAATAAGTAACATATCGTCACTGTCCAAAGAAAAAACAAGTATCTCCAAAATGGCAGCTGTACAGGAGATGCCAAAAAGCCCATTTAATTCTAATGTCAATGGAACCAGACTTTTTTCTGAGCACTTGTAGGCCATTTCTGTTGGTCCATTCATCATGAATTTTTCCACACAGTGTAAACAGCAGCTGCTGAGTTCAAATGATGCAGAAAAATAAAAACAGACAAAAATGGAGATACATGTTTTTGATTAGACAGAGACGATATATATAAATGCATCTTTATAGGGCATTATAAAAACATCTATTCAAACTATTCCAAAATGTTGCCCATGTTTTCATTACACTATAGAAACGCACGCCTTACTTTAGCCACGGCCCTGGATTTCAAAACAGGAAGTGAGACTGTATCCCTGTCACTCATGGCCACATGGTGAGTGGTAGGATCCCATTGTTGTGAAGTAAGTGTGTCCCAGCCTTTGACAATCAGAAGAACCAATAATAAAGATGGTTCTTCAAGGGTTCCTAAGCAAAGCCAATGGGTCTATATTGCACCAGAAGGGATTCTTTTATTGTTACAATCCTAAAATTCCCTTTAAATCTTGAGAGAACCCTTTTTAGTGTTATATAGAATTTTTTTCAAAAAGTTCCAAATACAACCATAAAAAATACAAACTCTCCATCAATATGATGAACTATTTCACCATGCAAAGAACCATTTAAGCATGAAAAAAAAAGAGCCACCTTTTAAGTTTGTTTATTTGGAATTTGGAAACAAGAAAAAGTGATGTAACTGGACCTTAAAGTTTTAGTTGAATGACCTGGAGGACAGGATCTACATGGGCTTCTAATTAAGGAATCTATGAAAGAAGTGTTCCTGTTTACCAAAAGGTCTATCAGTTCTAATGAAACCTCATTCAAATGATGGAACTACAGGAAAAAGCTGGATTGTTGATGATGTCAGCATAAACCAAAACCAAAAAAATCTTTGTGTCTGCTCTTATCAGTCCCATCATCGACCTCTTGCCCTACACGGGTGTGAAATACGGCATCTGGCAACGTATCTCCGACATGATTTCCATACATAGCTCCGCTAACCACATGACATTTTTGCTCAGCTATCTGAAGCATGTCTCACCACCTCACTGTGTTCGGTCTTGTCACAAGTAGACTGAAGGAGCTTGTAAAAATATGCTCAAACTGCCAAAGAAAAACAACTTAGGCAAAGGGAGATCCTTCCCAGCGAACGCCAATGATTTTACCCCTCCTCACTGACTGACGGCTCCATGAACTCACGGCAGATGTATTTACTGTGGGGGGAAAAAAGTGCGCGGTGTTTAGACGCAGTGTTCAGGATGAGCAAATCGGGTGCCGTCAAGCGAATGCTCAGTTTACATAACGTAAATAAGCCTGCAATGCTGGGTGTTGCTATAGTAGTCATAATAAAGGAATCTCAAATGAATCACTTTTGTTTTAGCGGGAAATTTGCCCTATCAGGTTCTACGCAAATGCTTTTCGGAATATGAAAAAGCGACGGCATCAGGATGACACATTTACATCTCTTGGGTTTTTTTGTGGTCGATGGGAATTCCTTGCTGATAATATCGAGCGAACTATCCACAGGTAACCCGAGACAGGAGTTACTCAATAATGCTGAATCATAATAGGCTAGCTCGGCCTAACTGAAGCATGCAGTCATGGAGATTTAGGACCAAAGTCATTCCCAGAATAATTTGGGAAAGTCTCCTTAAGATCAAGGAGATGATAACGAAGATAAAGTGGAATTGATGCGTGTTGATCATCAGACTAGATGTCTCACCAAAGCCGCGGGCCTCAAGTTACATTGGGTTTCTAATAAAGTTCAAAAGTCAGAGACTGCTATATGACGGCCTGGACCGGTGGCCTGTCTTGAGCAAACGGAAAAAGCCAAAGTGACATACCGAAACTGGAGGCAACCACCTGAAAGACCTGGCAGACCAACAGAATCTGTCCCCATCAGGTAAACAGCACAGCTTTTGTCTTTCCATCAAACTCCACTTTTGCAGATCTGAAAAATCTACAGGTGTTTCTGTCCATCCTTCCACTGTAATATGCTATGGGTCTGAAAGGAGGTGTAGCTGTTCAAGAAGCTCCTCACTGAGAAACAGAGACAGGCACATCCAACATAGAAGCTGCTGGTGTTCTCAGAACAATGGACTGACCACCCCAGAGTCCAGAACCTCAAAATCACTGAATGTAGTTACCTGGATAGTGAGAAACAGAAAATGTTAAACCAGCTTCTAAGACTGAACTTTGGAGGTGTGGCTGGAGGTTTCTTTGAGGAACTGAAACTGAGTCTCCTGAAAAGAATGGAAGCTGTAATAAAGGTAAAGAGTGGATACACTAAAAACTGAAACATGTGCTATTAAACACTCATTGTCAAAAGAATAGCTGCACCCAGAAGGAAGTGTGGGATTGCAAAGCTATTGGGAAGGAAGATAAAGGTTAGCAGGGACAATAAATGATGATACATTTAGACTAATATGGGTAATATTTATTGAGCTACACATACAGAAGTAGTGTCTGAGATTATGGTGTCGGGCTGCTATGTTTGCTAACGCAGCATGCCAGAGTTTCTTCATGGTGTCCTGTGATAATCCATCCCCTGCAGCTTGAATATTCTCACACAGTTCCTGCAGATTTTGCAGTTGGGGTGGAGTGCCACAGTGACCGTTCATCTTGGCACTGACCACAGTGCCTCTGCACATGGATTTGTTGGTCATCTCCACCAAGACAAAAGCACAACTCATCATTGAAGATTACCTGCTGCCATTCTGAGTCACTCCATGACAGTCTGGCACGGCACCATTGCAGTCTTTGGCGACATTGACGTGGTGTTAAGGACAGTTGTCCTAACGGTCTGCGTGCATGTAGTGCTGCGTTGTGCAGCCATCTGCCAATGGTGCTGGCACTAACAGGATGACTCATGGAGTGCATCACGGCTTGCTGAATGTCTGCAACCGTGGCTGTTGGGTCAGTCAGGTACAGTGATAAGACAATGTCCTTGCTTACGTCACATACGCAGCCAAGCATGAAACTTGAATCATTCGCATGTCTCACAATATCAAACCTACCCACCAAGTTTCATTCCTGTCAGTTAAGTCCTTCTGGGTGCAGCTACTCATAGGGATCATTCATGCATGGGTTCTATTGGGGTGCCCGGAGTGATCAGTGCCATCCCAGAGGCCACCCCAACATTTCTTACACTTTATTGGTTTCCACCTCACTGTAGGGTGGTTGTTTGCAGCTGTAAAATAAAAGTTGTTTTGCTATCGATGGAACAACTCACCCCTCCCACACCCCTGGGGCCACATTCACATAGTCCTTCTGTATAGAACCATATAAAAGGAATGGAAATGAAATAAATGTAAGGTTGACCCTGATTTTTGTAGCTGATTGTGTGTTGACCATTCTGCTGTTATAGTCTCTGACTAGCTTGCAGCAGTGTTTCTCTCTCTGCTTCCACAAATCAGATTAAGCAGATTAACATGCAAACAAAAATCCCAGCAATGCAGAAACCACTGAATCCGGGCACAAAGTGGCTATTAGCCTCCCAGAAATATCCTCATGTGAGGCATTAACGGTTACAGTGAGTATGATATTAGTAAAGGGTGAAGAGTATGGGGAACGTTAAAGTGGCAGTTCTACAAGCGATCTCATTTTTGATCAGTCAAGATATGTTTTAAGATCGCTTCTTTAGTTCTGAGCTGGATCTACAATTTTAATACTTTATTGATCCCAGAGGGAAATTCTAGAAAACCGCATTTAACCCATCTGTGAAGTGAACACCCACATACACTAGTGAATACACACACTAGGGGGGCCGTGAGCACGCTTGCCCTATCCACGGCGCCCGGGTAGCAGTTGGGGGTTAGGTGCCTTGCTCAAGGGCACCTCAGTCGTTACTGTTGGCTCAGGGAATCGAACCGGCAACCCTCCGGTCACAAGGCTGGTTCCCTAACCTCCAGCCCACGACTGCCCAAAGGCCAGTGTGAAAGATGTTTAGGTCATTCAAAAAGATTTCCAATCTAATAATAATACATTTCCACTACTTCCACTTTATTAGACACACCTCCTTGTGCTTCCACTATCTGGCCACTTTATTAGAAACACCTATATTGTGCTTCCACAAACTGGCCACTTTATTAGAAACACCGACCTTGTGTTTCCATTTACTGACCACTTCATTAGAAATACGTACCTTGTGTTTCCATTTACTGACCACTTCATTAGAAACACCTAGCTTCCACTCAGTTTCCTGAACACAGATGAATGCTAACAGCTAGACATGGAAGCTGTGTAGTTATTAAACAGCAATTCAGATATGACCTATTTTCACACTTTGAAGACTTATTTTAACATCTTATAGGATCTGCAGTGTTGAGTTTCTCTTATAAGAGAGGAGACAGTTGCACTGGTCGAGTTACACAGCTAGCATAGCTTTCGTTTGCTTGCTTGTGCTGTATGTGCATAAGAATAACCCTAGCTGGTTCAAAAATATCTTCTAAACATCTAGAAAACTCATTTGCTCAAACAGAGAGAGCCACTTTGTAGGGAACCCTGTGTTTATTTCTCTATGAATATTTCATGCGTAATGTAAAATGAAGGAAGGTCAGCTAGCCTGCCTGGAAGCCGGCAAGTTCAGAGCCGGAGCGAGTCACAGGAACGACCTGAGTGCATTTTACTGTATTTCATAAGGAAAAGATACGTCCTCTAAAAATAGGAGACGCAGATAGGGTTGGCTGAGGGAGCTCTATGCTCTATGCTGGCGCAGTACAGAGTAAATTTAGAGACAGCAGCCGCTATGGGACATACAGCGAGAGAGAGGGAGAATGCTGAGTAACTCCTTATTGCGAGCAGTTTTGGGTCAAAGGCAGGTAAAGCAGAGGATGCAGCAGAAAAATGAAGCTAATCTCAGTATATAGCCAACTGCTGGGAAGCATTACATATTGTTCTCATGGTATCCAACATGTGTTCTGGTGAATGTTCTAAAAAGCAGCCTGTTTCTCCTTGTTTTGCTTCCTCACACTTTGTCACTGGTCACTTTATTAGAAACATCTATCCTGTACTTCCACTAACTGGCCGCTTTATTAGAAACACCTACCCTGTACTTCCACTAACTGGCCAATTTATTAGAAACACCTACCCTGTACTTCCCCTAACTGGCCACTTTATTAGAAACACCAACCCTGTACTTCCCCTAACTGGTCACTTTATTAGAAACACCAACCCTGTACTTCCCCTAACTGGCCACTTTATTAGAAACACCAACCCTGTACTTCCACTAACTGGTCACTTTATTAGAAACACCAACCCTGTACTTCCCCTAACTGGCCACTTTATTAGAAACACCTACCCTGTACTTCCCCTAACTGATCACTTTATTAGAAACACCTACCCTGTACTTCCCCTAACTGGCCACTTTATTAGAAACACCTAAACTGTACTTCCACTAACTGGCCACTTTATTAGAAACACCTACCCTGTACTTCCACTAGCTGGTCACTTTATTAGAAACACTTAGCTTGTACTTCCACTAACTGGCCACTTTATTTGAAACACTTAGCTTGTACTTCCACTAACTGGCCACTTTATTAGAAACACCTACCTTGTACTTCCACTAACTGGCCACTTTATTTGAAACACTTAGCTTGTACTCCAACTAACTGGCCACTTTATTTGAAACACTTAGCTTGTACTCCCACTAACTGGCCACTTTATTTGAAACACTTAGCTTGTACTTCTATTAACTGGCCATTTTTCTTATTTAGATAAAAAGTAACAGTGAGAAAATTTGAGATGTTAAAGAACACATATGATACCACCCACTGACTGATCAGACACCAGGAGACAGCACTTGAGCGGTCACTCAAAGAGATTTTTGGGGACTTTAAAGGAGAAAGCGGTGTGTATCTTCCTTCAGGCGCCGAATACAAACCCCAAGCAACTGACAACAAGTGTTTCCCTCCTAATTATGATCTGCGGATGGAGAATGTGTATGTGTGGACGCTCGGTGTTGAGAGTGTGGGTAAGCACCGGCTGGAGTGGCCACTCCAGGCCGTTCATTAGCTTTGCCTTGTTTCTCCTCTTCCCCTCTTGAGTGCGTAATGTGTGTTGGTGGACAATGGCAAGACCTCCAGAGCAGGCCGGCTGTTTGCCTGTCCCGTGAAGAGCCCACTTCACCAGCTTCCCCCAACAAAAGGCCTTTGGGATGCGCCGATGCCTTTACTTTGTCCCACGGCAGCATTTCACACGCACCCGGGCAACCTGAGGCCTTCGGGCACCAACAGGTTATTGAAAAAGTGTAAACCCCCAATCCCCCCTTCCCCCCAGCGCCCCCTCTTTTTCTTAAAGCCTTTTTTATCCTCACTGTTCAAATACCACTGCTGGACAAATAGTTTCTTTTTTTCTGCTCTGTTCCCTCTTTTTTCATATTATCTTGTTGTAATTACGTGAGTTTGGCAACAATAGCCAAACTCTCGGCCGGACGTCTAACAAACGGCTATTTTTACCCCATGTTCCCACTGAGAAATGTAGTTCACTGCAAAAGATTGGGTAGAATCATCCTAAATCTATCTAGACCATCTGAGATTTGTCATTTCTATCACTGTAAAAATATTATTGAATCTATTTCCAGACATTTTCACTTGTTTTGAGGCCCTTTGTATCTTGTAAAATGGTCTTCCTCCATTATTATTAGTCGATCAATTTGGGAACCCTTCAGTAAAAGGGACATTATAATGCATTTATTGAGCTTCCAAACCAGTAATTAACTGGTTGCTCATTACTACCTATTTAAGTACTAAATGAGCTGAATTAGGCATTTTCCAAAACATTTGTTTTTATTTGTCTAAAATACAATATAATCTTCTCTACAACATTTTAGATATCAGTTAACATGCCTTTATTAAGACTTACAAGCCATTAGCTGGTGTATAATGTAATGAGCCAATTACTGCTAATTATCTAGCTGCTTAATACTACAATAAAATAGCCGTGGCTATTCTGAATTAAGCATTTTCCACAATACTTTTATTGGTGTGTTGTACTGTTGTATGGAAAGGCTTCAATCTAATTCCATATTGTTGTGAAATTGAGTGAACACCTTCTCTACAGAGAACCCACTTCAATGTACATTGTGTAACTACTGTTTAATAACTTTTTTTGAGGGGGGTACCACTTTAGCATACAGCTACCCTTATAAAGATTTTATGAATGGTTTAAAATGTGTTTATTAGTGGTTATAGTGAGGTCATAAACACTTTACAATGAGTTAATAAAAAGTTATAACACATTAATAAAAGAGCAAAAGTGAGCTCATACATATGATGAATATGTATAAGTATTGAAGCTGTCATGTTTAAATCTGTGCTTCAGCAGTATAAAAGAATGTGGGTTCACTGTTAGACTAACAACAGGTCACTGTTACCCTTCTCATTTATGTGTTGTAACTGCTTGTTAATGACTTTAAGGGGTTTATTATCTAATTTATAACCATTAACAAACTCATTTTAAAGCATTCATAAACGCTTTTTAAGGATATTTATATATTTGCCATATATAAGAGTGTTCTCTGTAAGAGATGCATTAACCTGTTTTTCCAATTGCAAAATTGTGTGAAATGAAACAGCACATATTTCATGTTTACCCCCTAAACTGTTTGTAAATTTACTTTCATTCCATATTTGATACCTGCAACATGTTCCAAAGAAGTTGGGACAGGAGAAAGATTAGCACTCAGTTATCCAACTAAGTTAATACCTAATACAGTAGTATTGTGCAGACTATTATTTAGCAGCTACTGGCTTGATAAGAATTAATATGGGCATTAAAGCGTTGAATGAGCTTGTTTCTTGAATGTCAATACTTTTGGATGATGCAAACTATCAACTTTGGCTAACTGTAGGAATTACCCAAAGCCCAAAGTTTGTCATATACTGTATATCTTCTGTATGAGTCTCCATTATACTCAGCAAACCGGGGTCGTTTCACAAGAGGTAATAGTGCTAGTTTAATCCCTGAATTACTACAAATACATGCTTTGATATAACATAATTTGAGCATTCTTGTGGTTATATGCCTGAGTGTATACATTAGCTCTAACTGGCCCACCGGAAATTCTCCAAACTCTTCCAGTCACCAACATTGCTTGCTGATGGTACCTTACTACAGCCAAGACTCTTCAACTGCTGCAACAATGAAGGTCTTAAGTAGTGGTCAATAACTTCTCTTGTGCTCTTTTTGGCGATATGCTGCAATAGTGCTTGGTGATTTTTGTCCTCACCTATAAGAGTAAAGCATTTGCTAAGTTGCTAAGATCCAACTGCAAGTACTACCAAAGCCAAAGAGGAGACACCATCAAGCTCCATCAGGTTCTGTTGGTACTAATATTCAGCAGATACCAAAAAACATGCTACTGGATACTTTGGTACTGGACCAGTGGGCAATGAAAAAAAAAAAAGCACAGTGTGTTTGCTGTAGCAGAAGTTTCACATTTTTGTCAGATTAGCTTGCTAGTTAAGCTAGCTGCTGCCTGTATATTCCAACTACGCCTTATTTATATAATAATATCAACTGAGGGTGAAATATACAAACATATATAAATGCATTTAATTTAGTCATCCCCAACAAAAGCAGGAAGGTTCCCATCACGCCTGGAAACTCCCCATCTTCCGAGCCAGCTTCTTCCACAGTGTCACATGAAATAATCATGGGTCGGGGATGGGGCCTGCTGAAAGATTGATGATGGTCAGTGGCACAGTGTGACTGTACAGTGTACATTTCTGCTCAGAAAGGATGAGGAAGGACTGGAGTACAGATTTCTTTGAGCACCTTTCAGATCTTCAAATCCCAAACCACATGCCATTAAGAGCCGTCTAATTATTACTAATACCTCATTGCTCTTTTCAGCTGGGTTTGTTGTACCTGTATGTGGTCTATATGGTGTACAGCGAACACTGATTGACAGTGACTGTTAGAGCTAGGCCTTCAGTTTGAGTCCTATATTTGAAAACGCCCCTCCAATAATGGCAATTTCTCCTTCTGCCTATATTGGATCTCTAATAGTATGGTAGTAGGAATGGCTATGAGCAAACATTTGAAGGCTGTAACAGACATTAACATATATTTGAGCTTGCATGTATCAGTTTTACTATGACTCTTTCAGTAGACCTTCCTGGTATAGAGCTGCCACTGCTGTATTCCATTCCTAACAACACCTAAAGTATGGCTCAGTGATGTATCTAGAACGTCCGGGATTGAAGGGGTAATTTTTCCTCCTGCTATTACAAATTAAACTATTATTAATTAATTCCTCTTTCAGTTCTTAATTAAGTTGGTAGTTAATCTACTGTGCAAGGCCTTCAGTCCAGTTCCTGAAGTCCCAACCAAGCCTGACTTGGCGGTATCTATCTAGATACCCCAGAGAAAACAAGACAGATTGGATTATTTTCCACTGGGTGTTTAAAAGTTTTGTTTCCAGGCAGAGCTATATGTTTTTACATAACAACGTCACACAAGATAGAAAAAAAAGATGAAGATGATGAAGATATGATGGTAGTAGTAGATAATTCACTCATTATTGGTGTCCCAGACACTACTTCTGTATCTGTAGCTCAATAAATATTGCCCATATCAGTCCTGGTAACCTTTATCTTCCTTCCCAATAGCATTGCAATCCGACACTTCCTTCTGGTTGCAACTATACTTTTGATGAATAGTGTAGTACTTATAGTACTTGTAGTACTTGTAGCACTTTATACTGTGGTATTTTGTGGTACACCACTTTGTACTTATGCTTTCTATTATAGTATTTTGTACTTTTGCACATTGCACTTAAGTACTTTATGCTATAGTACTTTGTGGCACAGTACTTTGTACTTTTATACTTTCTATTATAGTACTCTGTACTTTTGCACATTGCACTATAGTACTTTGTGGTACACAACTTTGCTGCACTATATTTTCCACCATAACATTTTCTACTTTTGCTTATAGGACTACAGTACTTTGTAGTATATTACTTTGTAGTACTTTGTACTTTTATACTTTCAGTTATGGTACTTTCTACTTGTGCACAGTGTACTACAGTACTTTATACTATAGTACTTTGTGATACGGTACCTTTTACTGCATTACTGTACTTTCATACTTTCCATTATAGTACTTTGTCCTATAATGTTTGTGTTTTTGTACTTTGCGTTACAGTGCTTTGTAGTATAGTACTTTTCACCAGAGTACATTTGTATGTGAATACTTCATACTATAAATAGAGCACTTTTTACTTGTTACTTGGGTAATATTTTACCAAATATATTTTAATATATTACCAGTAACCAGTAAAGTATTTTACCAGTATCTCTACTTTCACTCAGTTTCAATTTTACACCACTTACATGGCACAGTTTTCTCTACAGCACTATAATGGCAGACAGCACTGCTGTTATATAACTGAACTTTTAATAAAGCAATTTTGCACTTTAAAAATTATTCTGACATTTCATTCAGTATCCATTAACTTTCAAAACAGTTTTAGCTGCTTGCTTTCCAGGTCTTACAGGTTTCCCATATGTAATATTATGTGGACTTACATCCAGAGTTTTTTTTCTTGATAAAGACTTAGTATTAAATCACTAGAAGAGGAGGATGGAAAAAAGGAAGAAGCTGGATTCAGTGTTTTAAGCCCAATTGATGCGCTGGTCTTCAAAACATTGGCAAATTTGACCCTGTCTCCAAATGTTTGTAAATACCTGAGTTACTTCCAAAATAAAGGGTGCAAATAGGGGATTTGTCCCAGTTGATGACAGCCTCTACCCTTTTTTCATATTTCTTTACACTAGATGTTGGAATATGGCAGTAAGGATTTGATTGCATTAGAGCCTTGGTGAAGCCAGGTACTGATGTTGGATGACCAGTTCTGGATCACTGTAATTCATCCCAAAGGCACTGGATAAAGCTTCATCACTCCAGAGAACACAGTTCCATTGCTCCACACCTCAGTGCTGGGGGGCGCTTTATACACATCTAGCCATGCTTTCAAACTAGACATGGTGACCTTAGGCTGCTTCAGAGTGCCCCATTTTATTGGTCAATGCTTTACTATGGGACTTATACCAGCTGTGCGAAAGTAGATGAATTCACTCAGAAGGGCTGTCTGGACACTTTAGTGCGTTACGTAAACTGATGATTGTTATTTCTAGTCTAATCTTTCATTTCATTCTCTTTTGTCTAGAAGTAGAACATTTCTGGTGTTATAACTCTATAACCGTCTCGGTGTACCTGCCCATTTCCAGGAACATTCCTTTATTCACTCGTACCTTTAGATGCCGGTTGCTATAGCAATCAAACCTCTTTCAAAAAGGCAGTCGTGGCCCCAATCAAAGAAAACAGCTTTGTGTAAAGACATTTCTCCTTCATGCAATGTAGCCTCTGAAATATCTTAAATGAAAAGTGTACTGTGGGTGGGTGGATGAATGGATGGATGGATGGAACATGACATAAAGAAACAGACTTTCTGCGAGGTAGCAGCTTCTGAGTTTACTCCAGGCCAGATATGCTCATATCTGGACCCTGATTCTAATTTCTGGTTCTAGATTTTGTGATAACTGGTCATTAACTGAACTGTTTATGGAACTGATTGGCCACTTTGTGTCATGGCAACCAGTGCTTACAAAATCCAAGACTGGAAACTGGTTTCAAGGTCTAGATTGGTTTCAAGGTCTAGAATGATCTGTTGTCATGTGTCACATGTCCAGAAGGCCTGGTCTTGCTCCACCTCCACTGCAACATCTGCAGGAACTGTGTGAGGATATTCAAGCTGCATGGGATGGATTATCACAGGACACCATTAGGAACTTCTACAACTCCATGCTGAGATGTCTGGTATGTTGCACTAGCTTCCATTTATGTAGCTCAATAAATATATAATATATATAATATTTATTTATATATAAACAAACATTGCCCACATCAGTCTAAATTTATCATCATTTACTGTTCCTGGTAACCTTAATCTTCCTTCCCAATAGTACTGCAATCCCACACTTCCTTCTGGGAAGAATGTATTTTAGGTCACATTTATATAGAAATTCACAAAATGATATAACACAAAATGATTGAAAGAAGTCAGGGAGAGTGTGCATACTTGTTATCATTTCATGACCCATTAAATCAAAATTTGCCAGGGTTTGTTACCCATTAAATCACTTGTTGTCAGGCCATTGACAACAAAAGACCCTTTGGTGGTCAATACTGATGAGGGATAGGGGTCAGCAGTAGGCCGTGGAAGGCAGTTTGCTAATAAAATCAGTGAAATAATCACTGAATTTATACAGAATTAGAAAATGTTTTTAAATGGTAAACAATATTAATACCCTGCAAACCAGCATACAAAGGAACTCCATCAAAATTTTGGCCCCTTGACTCTAGAAACAAAACACGTTTGACTGACTTTACAGCTTGCATTTACACCTGTACCCGTCCATTAAGAAGCCTAAATACACAATCCATATGGTTGGCATCTACTAGATGGCACTTCATAATAATAGCAATTCATGTAAACCATAAACAGAAATCTCATGCTAAAGCACTTCTGTCATACTAGTTGGAGTTTCTGTTGAGAGACTGAATACAAACATTGGCACTCAAGCATTCAAGCATCCAATAATAAACAATATTTATATTTGATTTACTCCCACATTTCTACCATGTTCAGATCCATAAATAGAATTTTCCCAAAATATCAGAATATCAGAATTAATTGCTAATTCATATCAGTGGTGGACATAACACACAAACCATGTAGCTGAGTTAAAGTAGAGAAAAGAAGGCAAGAGGGTAAAATACTCCTCTAGTAAAAGTAGAATTTCCTCCCTTTAGACCTCCACTGGAGTAAAAG
This sequence comes from Semaprochilodus insignis, assembly GCA_034552555.1. Lineage (NCBI taxonomy): Eukaryota > Metazoa > Chordata > Actinopteri > Characiformes > Prochilodontidae > Semaprochilodus > Semaprochilodus insignis. The sequence goes on along the minus strand of CM067482.1, from coordinate 28,831,841 downwards.
TACTAAAGTATTTACCTTCAAATGTACTTAAGTATGGAGAGTAACAGTAGCATGATTTATTACGGCTCTAATGTCCTATTATCAATTCTGGATCAAGACTCTTAATCAGCTCAGTGTAGGTGAAGAGACTCTAGTGTCTCTCGGTCCACCAGTCTTTAATAGAAGGCCATTGATTAATCTAACACTGATGTCTATTCAAATGATCATAAGCACAAAACACTGAAGGAGAACAGTTTCCATTAGCTAGAACCAAACTCTGTCCAACAGGTCAAAACAAGCTCAAACAAAGTGACCGCTGTACCCTGATTGGTGGACTCGCTTCACTTCCACCCCTGCTTTATAATGACATGTCATGCTACTAATTACACTTAAATACAATACCTTTGCCCGTAATACATGAAGATGTTATTTTAATAATGTGAATGAATAGAAAAACTGGAAGCTTTTTATGAACTGAATTCCAGACGTTTAATTGTGCATCATCAATTGTAAAATTCTGCTTCAGGTTTTAAATTGCTATTTTATAAACCTTAAAATTCAAATCTAGAATTCTATTTCAGATATCACTATACAGATTAAAAATAATTATGTTCCAATTGAGATACTTGCATTTAAAATCAAATTTCTTATAATAATAATGCTAATAATAATAACAATACATTTTATTTGTTCTGCACCTTTCGTTTAGATGCAAAACTCTAGGTCTAATGGCAGAAGTTTTGGGGATGTATTTTTTACAGAAATCCTTTGGGTTATTTGGGTGACTATTGAGTTCTAGTGTCTTGTAAGCAATGTTACCCTCGTCATGCCAGTTCTAAACCAAAAACGCAAAATATGGACTCCAAATTTGTCTTGCTTGATCAAATACATCAATTATAACACACCGATTATAAGAAATTCTTCTACCACCACTCCTAAGGTGATTCATGAATACAGGCCCTACAGTGTCTTTATTCAGCGTTCAGCTACATTGTGTTTTGTTCATGTTAATAGTTCACGGTAAGCCATAAGGATAAACACAATACCAACAAGCCAACCAGCAAGCCTGCACAAGCTTAATGAAGATGTTTTCAGGATGTGGTTTTACAGAAACCATTTGAGAAACTATGTGGGTGACTATTGAGTTTTAGTGTTTGTTAGCAATGTTAGCACCATAGCTTGTAGATATTACACTGCTAACATACCTACTTAGTGATATTGTACAACACACCCCTGCCCCCCAGACTACCAGACAATAGTACAGTAATACAATTATGCTGATGAAAACATAGTTCCAATTGTAGCTTAACGTAGCTTATGTAGAAACAAGGTCTGTCATGGCATTTTACTTGTTTTTAAGGTCAGGTTTATTTAGCATTTCATCATAATTTGAAGCAAAATCATGATGGTTTTTGGTGACTATTGACTTCCAGCGTTTGTTAGCAATGCAGCTCCAGCGCTAAAAATTAGCGATTCAAAGATGTCTTGGCTGATTGACTTCATCTGGGCTGAGTGAAAAACTGTGTAATTTTTTTTGTTTTGTTTCGATAAACTGTTCCGTCCATGCAACCTTTAAGAAAACAGCCTTGTGCAAACGTTCCGCATGATCTCCTGTAACGTATGTCAGTAAGTCGTAGCAGTCTCAGTCCAGCTGGGGCTCTACTGTACACTGTTCTCATCTCAGAGACTCGCAGCCATAGACGTCAAGATCCCCACGCCTTTGTGCTTAATTTCATATTTCATATCACACCTGCCGTAGCCTGAAAGCAGTCATTTAGACCCCAGAGCAGCCCTGTAACTAGCGCTCGTTTGGCTGCAGAAAAGATGGAACATGAAAGCTCTTAAATGAGTATTAAAGGGTCCACAGCGGTATTTATCGCATCTCTGCTTTCCCACTTAAGACATTTAATGATATGCCTGTATCTGAGTATGAAAAGTTGGTACACAAACCTCCACCATGACATGACACTGTCCTTTGTAGCTTCCACTCCTAAATGTAACGCATGTTGACATGCTAGCTGGCTAGCTAGGACTATCATCAAAGTTGTCATGGGAAAGTCTGTCCACTCCGCAATCCAAACCCCTATATTATGAGGACACTGTCTGCCAACCTACAGTTACAAAATGATGCATTTACAAAATCTGACAACAAATAGCAGAAATCGTTTGTGATGTTTGATTCAAACCACAAAAAAAAAGATTTGTATTGATTTCTACATGAAAACAGGTTAAAGTATACATAGAACCGCATATTTTAATGCACAATTATTGTTTACTTGCTAAATTTTTTCTTTTTTCTTGCATAAAATAAGCCTGATACCTAAAAAAAATACATACATGTTTTTTTTTTCTAGTGTGTTGCCTTGAGGCAACAATGTGCCAAAATGGAAAGAAATGATGCAGGGAACTGGATTTTTTTTCCTTATACATATTTGGAATAAAACTGCAACAATTCTTTGATCTACTATAAATGGTAAAAAAGTTTTTTTTTCCTGTCACATTGCTTATTGAAAAAACATGTATAACACTATAAAAGTGTTTGGAGTTTTAATTTCTTAAACATCAAGCAAACACCAAACAACAATTACAACTGTACTAAAAAGCAATTGCCTTTTTTCAAAATGACCATGACTGTGAAAAAATTAAAATTAACATTAAAATGACTAAAACTTCATACTCCATAGTGAATCATAGTTTTGGATGGATGAAACACTTGTTTGTTGCAGTAAAGTGCTTCTTCCACAAGCTGAATGGGACCAAAACAGGTTTTAAGAATCGCACATTGGAAAGTATGACCAAATTCAAGCTTTTTTATTGATTTATTAAATCTCTCTCTTCATTATTGAGCTTTTCTTTATGATTAAATATTCATTGTGTTATTGTAAAGTGAGGAAATTGGGTTTGTTGCCCTGAGGCAACATCAAGCAACAGAGGGTTAAGTTTGTTTACTGAGTTTTTATTACTAATTTTCCTCACTTAGAAAATCAACAAACGTTTGATTTGATGGCAGTATTCAACCTTTTGCAGACAACTGTATTTTCACAACAAGACTGTTTTCCCCGATTATGACTTTACCAAAGTTGACTGGCTACTATCCCATTCATATTTCAACCAGTGAGCTTCCTCCTGTTCTCTTTATGGATCTTTTTGCTTGCCATAGAGATTTTTTTGCATATTGGCGACATTGTTAAATATTACCAGGATTTCGCAATATTTCATATATTCATACTTTTGTTGTGAAATTAGCAAGATATTTTCTGTAACAACATGACAAATTACTTTGAGATTTTTGTCTATTCCTATTAAAAAGGCGTATACAAAATTATTTCAAGTATATTTATGCAGGTTTTGATGATTTAAAGTGATTTCAAAGATACGCTGAATTTTATTATTGCTTATTGGTTGCCAGATTTTTTTTTTTACTATATTATATTTTACTTTTTGGTCATGTTTGTACAAATTCTAATCAATATAAAATGTGAATGCTGTGAAACATGTATTTGCACATTTCAAAATGCTATTTTAAAGTATTTTCAGTGCAAACATGGTGAATAAACATGTTAATGTATGTTGTTTTAAAAATAAACATATTCATTTTGCAGATTAAGTAATTAAAAGTTTTAAAAATACAGGAAATTACTGCACCTACATAGCATATTACTGAGTGTACAGCAGAATGACTGCTACATCACAGTAATCTTGTGGAGTCACCGTATCCAGCTGATATTTTACTGTTACTTACTGTTTATATGGAACAAGAGAAACTACTTGCCAGTAAGTTCCCGTAATATGTTGTGATTAAGTATTGAAATGGCTTTGTTCTTCACTACATTAGTGAAGCCTGACTTATGGCTGGCAGCATTAAGTTTTAGTGATCTGAGGACACAGCAGTTTTTGTGTTAATCTGAGGCACAACTTTGTCTTTCTGTGGAGATAAATAAAACACGGCCTCTTCTTCAAAGAACAGCAGGTCTGGCAGATCACATCGTTTTGACCACCGGCCATCCAAACTACATTCGAAAAAGGCTGCTTTCTTCTTTCTATCTGTGAGGGATGCCATTGGATCACACACATTTGAATAAATGTGACTTAATGATGCAGACTTGTTGTGTTTGTTTGTACCAGAGTCATTAACCAATTTACCATGTGAGACACGCATTTACAATGACAGCCCATTGACAGTACAATGACAGTCCAAGACCTCATGCTTTTACTAACTGGCCACTTTATTAGAAACACCTACCTTGTGCTTCTACTCACTGGTCACTTTATCAGAAACACCTGCCTTGTACTTCCAGTCACTGCCCACTTTATTAGAAACACCTACCTTGTGCTTCCCTAACTGCACACTTTGTTAGAAACTCCTCCCTTGTGTATTCACTCACTGGACACTATATTAGAAACACCTACCTTGTAGGCCTACTACCACTCACTGGCCACTTTTTTTGAAACACTACCTTGTAGGTCTACTTCCACTTGCTGGTCACTGTATTAGAAACATCTATCTTGTGCTTCTACTCGCTGAATAATTCTGTCCACAGGTTAAGGGGTAGAAGATGGGTTCTAACTGTAAACCAGGAAGGCAGAGCCACATGGCACGGGCTTCCAATAAGGTGGCATTGAAATACCATAGGATCTTTTTCACTTGGTCTTGAGACTAAAGGCTGCACTGTGGATCGCTTTTTGGTTTTCTACCACTCCAGTGATTAGTATTTTACGTTGGAGACAGAAATGGCTTGGTTTGTTGGAGATCTACAACAGGAGTCTCAGCAGGTGTGGAACTGAAGGCCAGGTTGAGAGCCCACCTGCTCGTTACAGTAAGCATGGCATTTAGCAGCACAGCATCCCCGTCTCCCCTATCACAGAAAAAAGAGCAAAGACTGATTAATAAATGGTAGTACTAGATTAGATGTTAGTCCCATGTGAGGAGCGCACCCTTTGTTGTCCACGGAGAAATGTTTGATACCTCTACAGGCATGGGTGTGATGAAGTAACGCCTTGTTCCCTCGGCCGAGACTTTGAACCATCCACCACATGATCTCAGAAGGGTGTTCATCAGCTCTTTGTGGTCTGCTTTGGTCTGTTTTGTATACTGTGTATGACTGTTTGTGTCTGCGTGTGAACAAAAGGGAGTTAATTGTTATTTGGGGAAGGGCCAATCCTTTTATGAATGGTTCCTTGAGCTCTAGACATGGGTGGACCTACAATCAGAGATAAATCAATTCCGTCAGCCTTGAAAGGAATTCCCATGGCATCTCTATCCGTCACTTGCTGGATCCCATCATGGGGACAGGATCGGGTGTTTTGGAGACAGGACTAATGAACTTCAGTTCAGTTTTTCAGGTATAGAACATTTTATGCTTGATAGTGTTTCAAGGGTCAGATTGCAAACAGAAAGACTTAGATGTTAACCCTGTCCCAATCCACCCTGTCAGTGATATTTAATTGTTGTGCACTCCAGCATCAGTAAGGAGCTCTGTGGCATTTTTTTTTACTGTAAAATGAACAAAAGAAACCCCTGGTGATATTAATACTGTGCTAAAAAATTACTGTAGAAATAACCCCAGGAATATTAATCATGTGCTGTAAATGTAACCTGTAGAAATAATTTCAGACTGCACTGTACTATACAGTGTACTATACAGTAAAATTAACTGCAGAGATCCTGTACAATTGCATTGATTCTGTACTATACAGTAAAATAAAATGGAAAAGTCTTTAAATTGTATCAATACTATACTATACAGTAAAATTACCTGTTGAAATAATTTCAGATTGTATCACTTCTATGCTATACAGTCAAATTAACTGTAGAAATAACATCAGATTGTTTTAATCCTGTACTATACAGTAAAATTAATTGTAGAAATACAGTACAGTTGTATTGATTCCGTAATATACAGTAAAATTACCTGTAGAAATGACTTCCCATTTTACTAATCCTGTAAATCCTTTACTATAAAGTAAAATTGGCTGTAAAAATAATGTCATATTGTATTAATCCTGTACTATACAGTAAAATTAACTGTAGAAATAACTCCAACTTATATTAATTCTGTTCTTTAAAGGAAAACTGACTGTAGAAAAAAGTATGTGCAAAAATGAATCAATAGAAAAAATCAGGTTATATTAGCTGCACATGTTGCATATGGAACCTTTCTAGTGTGACGGCAGTGTTTTATATATTGTCTTCTGCAAAAAGACTTTACAATCCTTCTCCATGTAGAAATAATCCTGTCCCAATAGCTTAGTCTTTGAATGATAAGTCTAGTGTGGGGCAGTGCAGTGGTCTCAGAAAAAAAAGTTTGCACACAGTAAAGCTATAAGGGAGGGAGCTAATGCTAACACAGTGAGTTACAATAGCCTAAAAGACCTTTGGAACCTCAATGCCCAATACACATGTAGTTACACCTGACTGTTTACAATGAATCATCCTGCACCGGGTGCGGCCTAAACACCACAGTTATTTACATACTCTCCAAAAGCAGGGAGTATTTCATGCTGCTTTTCACTTATGTCATTCATAACCTCTGCCACAGCTGCAACAAACCATGAACAAACTTTAGAACTGCCAGTCTTGCAATGTGTGCTAATGTATATCTGCCAGGCTAGTTGGTGCTAGGAGCTACAAAACCAAAAGGTACAGCTTTGTAAAGTTTGCTATGTTCACTTAAAATACTTTATTTTCCAAAATATATATATATTTATATATATGTATATATATATATGTTTTACAAAGGACAACACAGGATTGCAAACATACGTCAACTATTGCTTAACATGTTGGTACCAGGCATTATGTCATACTGGGGATAGGTCACAGCTCATGGAGTGGGTATGGCTAAGGATCAGAAGACATGAAAACCAAGTTGGATAAGCAACAGACTCTTAAGGTGAGCACCCGCATCTGGAATGATGGCAAAGACCAAATGATTTTGATATAGAGACAAGACTGAGTCCTAACAATGTCAGGACTGAGACAAGACTGAGTCCAAATGACATTGAGATAAGACCAATTTTCAAAATTTCCAAATAATGTTGAGACTGAGAAAAGACTAACCCAAATGATGTTGGGACAGAGATAAGACGAATTCAAATGACGTTGGCCCTAAGACAGGACTGATTCCAAACAAGACCAAATTCAAATGGTGTTCAGACAGAGACAAGACCAAATCCAAATGATCCTGGAGACCGAGACAAATGGTGTTGAGACCAAGACAGCACATGGTCCAAATGATGTTGAGACAAAGATAAGACTGATACCAAATGATGTTGAGACTGACACAAGGCTGATACCAAACAAGACCAAATCCAAATGGTGTTCAGAATGAGACAGGACGAAATCCAATGATGCTGGAGACAGAGACAAGACCGAGTCCAAATGATATTGGGACCAAGACAACACCAAGTCCAAATGATGTTGAGATTGAGACAAGACAGAGGCCAAGTGAAGTTGAAACTAAGACAAGACAGATTCCAAATGATGTTGAGACTAAGACAAGACAGAGGCCAAGTGAAGTTGAGACTAAGACAAGACAGATTCCAAGTGATGTTGAGACTGAGACAAGACAGAGGCCAAGTGAAGTTGAAACTAAGACAAGACAGATTCCAAATGATGTTGAGACTGAGACCAGACAGAGGCCAAGTGATGTTGAGACTAAGACAAGACAGATTCCAAGTGATGTTGAGACTGAGACAAGACAGAGGCCAAGTGATGTTGAGACTAAGACAAGGCCAAGTAAAAATGATGCCCTGTCCTGTCGAGGCAGAGAAAAAACAGTCCAAATGATGTTGAGACAGAGACAAGACCGACTCACAATGATGTTGAGACCAAAATGACACATAGAATCAGTGCTTATGAGGCTTGAGTACAAAGAATTAGAACCTTAAAATAAACTGTAAACATCACTAGCATGCAGGTCTGAAGGCTGTTGCTGCTCACAATACACTAATGTTAAAAATAACCAGCAGGTCTTCTTTCTGACTTAAGTCATTGCAAGCTAAGGACATCTCACAATACATCCGCACAGACATCAGATAGCGAGTAAACCTCTCTGTCTACAGTTTGAATCAATAGAAAGCCAGAGGACTCGATTTTCCTGAAATTCCTTAAAGGGTTGTGTTGCACCACCGTTTATACAGAGTAAAAATAATCTTTTAATCTGTGGGACCAGGCTCCACACTGTCAAAGAATGGAGATTTGTGAATGTTGAGTTCCTTATACCATTAAGGCAAAAAAAAAAAAAACAGTACAGTGACTGCCAAAAAACCCAGTGGATTAATAGGAGAATTTAATGAAATTTAAGAATGGGCTGGTTTATAGTCACGCAATATACAGACACACCATAGGAGGCATGTTAATCCTCATTTTAGGTTCATAAAACCTTTGCTTTTAGGTCCTCCAGTCAGTCCACCGTTTCTTATCGCTGGAGCCTTTACTGGGCTGCTACAGGTCTAAAATCTATTCAGCTGATGTTTATCATAACTTATTCAGGTCAATCCAGTTTGTCTTTACTATATAGTACTGATAATACAGTGTCACTGCATGGTACATGCTATTTAGAACAGCAGGTGCATTGTGTGAAGATGAAGGGGATCTGTATCCATTAGATTCATATTAGCATGATTAGATGATTCAACACATTGTTTGCCAAGTTTGCAGTGGTGGATAATAGTTTCCTATACTTGGTTCATGCCAGTCAAGTAAGGTCATGCAGTCAGGTGTTGCAGACGTTGCAAACAAATTACTATTATTAACGGTTTTAACACATTTTGTATCAGATTGTTATCGGTTTTAACACATTTTGTATCAGATTGTTATTGGTTTTAACACATTTTGTATCAGATTGTTATTGGTTTTAACACATTTTGCGTCAGATTCTTATTGGTTTTAACACGTTGTGTGTCAGATTTTATGTAATCTTGTTATGAGATTGAACCCATTTGTGTCCGATTGTAACAAACTTTGTGTGGGTTATCAGTTTTGTTATCAGTTTTATCAAATTTTATGTCGGGTTGTTATCAGTTTTAACTAAATATTTCTGGTTGTTATCGGTTGTAACACATTTTATGTAAAGTTGTTATGAGATTGAACACGTTTGTGTCAGATTGTAATAAACTTTGTGTCAGTTATCAATTTTGAGTCAGTTATTAAGTTTTAGCAAATTTTATGTTGGGTTATCAGTTTTAACTCAATCTGTGTTGGGTTGTTATCAGTTTTAACACATTTTATGCTTTTGTAAACAATGTGTTGTTAAAGATTTGTTAAGGATGCTGCATGTTTTTAGCACAATGATTATTTTAGAGTTTAGCTCTCAGTGATTCTCTCTTGCTCAAACAGGTGGTGAAGCAAATATAAGTCAAATCTGTGTTTTTTAAACTGTCTTTTGTACAGCAATCATACAGCCCATGATGGTCATGATGAAGGAAAATGGGAAATGCTTTGAAAATTTCCATAGTCATCCAGCAAAAATTATGCCAACGATGTAATAACTGGATTAATCTGTATGAAAATCCGCCCGCCCCAGCAGCTCCAGAAACTCAGAGAGTGAAATCATTATAGACGGTGACAATAAGTACCAGCGGATTAGTGAGGAGATCAGTCCAAATAGCCTTTTTTTCTCTTTCTAGAATAAGAGGTTATTGGTTTGAAGGGGTGGAGAAGATGGAGGCAACAAGTGGAGCTGTGCTGAGAAAAGATCCCTTTGCTGGTAATCCCAAACTTCTCAACATTGTGACATTCCTAAAAGAAATTCCTGAAAAGATAAGGCAATTCGCACGTCTTTTGTGGCAGAGCCACTCAGCCTTTGATTTCATTATCAGCTGGATTTAGCAGTCTAATCCCCACGAGTGGAGATACTTCATGTCATTCCGTCTCTCTCCATCTTTGGCGCACCAGCTCCAATCCGCATCTCTCAATACTGCTGAGTTCCACACTTCCTCGCAGGCGGGAACAGATCAGCTAAGGCCCCTGGGCATCTTTGGAGACCACACAATATCTATAACACATGATAGATAGATAGATAGATAGATAGATACATACATACATACATACATACATACATAAACAAACAAATAAATAAAAGACGAGTTAAACAACAAATTATACAATAATTAGCATTTGGGTTTACGGCTGTATGCTAAAGTTTGAACGCCTTCAATCAAATGCCATTTTTTATAAATAAGTCAACCCACCATTTACAGACAACACACATGCTAATAAACTACAGATTTCAATGTATGATTTCTACTTATATAACATATTGGGGAAAAACGTGAAACATCAAATGTAAAGCGTGCCATTACAGGTCACATTACATGCTTTAAATATTTTAAAGTCAGCAAATAAACACTGCGCTACAATGTGCAAAAGTGTGTCCTCAGTAGAGATGTTTCTTCAGTACTGAGACATGAAGAAGCATTTCATTGACTTCTCCAAGGCTAAAATCAAGCTGAAGTGTGTTGTCCTCCTCAAGTGTACAAATCAGAACATCAAAACATTAGAATTACAAAACACAGGTTCATTTCATGTGGTGGTGTTCAATGTTCTCCAGGACCTTTTCAACCTAATGGCTCATGATAATACTACAAACACTCAAACAGAAGTAAGCAATATAACAGCTAAATCTAATGTTTTGAGGTCCAAAGGAAAGGCAGTGCGTAAATCAAGTAGCCCCGCCCATCTCTCATTTGGAAAGGGTATTTTTTTCATCCAAAATTCTTAGAAACTTTAAAGATGTTTGAAAACGGAATTTAAAACCTGCTAAAAAGCTCTACAAATTATTATATGCAGTAATAGTTATTAGGATCCGCAATATCTACAATCATAATCTGACTTCATCACGTTTTGTACTCTTGTTTTACAAAGTGTTATTCATGCAATTCTACAAGCTTATTGTTGCTTACACATATCAACAAACAGTACAAATCTACAGACTTGTAATATAAGTCAATGTAAAGACATTTTATTTCAAGCGAATTTGGAGAATTTATATTGCCCTATTCATCATTAATGCTCACAGTGTAAAGGATGGTTGCTTGGATCAAATGACATAGTAAAGTAAAAAATCGCAAAAAAAATGTATACTTTTCTTTGGACAGCAACATTATGCTTGCTATTATAAGGTATTATGTATGCCATATAACATATTTATAAAGCATTATGACTACGGAATTCATAAGAAGTGTTGCCTAAAGTTGTTATGGTTAGCTTATTTTATAATGTGTTATGCATGTAGCTATGACTGCTTACAAGCACTTACACATGCATATGCCAGGCATTATAAGGTATCATGCATGCCATATAATGCTTTATAAATGCCTTTATAATGCATTATGAATAGAGGGAACTCATACTGAGGTGACTGTGTATCACTGATTTGCTCAAACCGTTAAGCAATAAAGCCACTTAATCCCCACCTGCTTATGATCATAATGTGAGCCTGGGCCCAGCCCTGCTGGGGACTGGGATAAGATAACATTGACAGTAAATTAGGCTAACAGGCCACAGTGAATGAGTAAGCTTTACCCTTGTTGCACCCCCCCTCCACCCCTTTCTTAGCCCCCTGCTCTCCTGTCACATTGCGCTGGTAGCTGGATTACTGACCAGCTTAGAGCAAGCTCCTTTTGTCCACGCGCAGCAGTCCTGCGGTCCGTGCCGGGTTTTAGCTGATGAAAAGGGGAAGGCCTTTACACTGCTGGACCCCAGGGCTTCCTCAAGGTCCTCCGTCTCTGGGCTCAATCGCCGGCAATCATGGCCGCGCTCTGCATTAAGGGTGTGTTGCCATGGAAATGGCTAGCTTGTCCTCTAGGCATGCATACGTTCAGATGCTGCACAAGGACAGATTCGGCTTCTGAGATCTTAATGAATGGTCCACCGTCATGTCTGCCTTGAAATTTTCCTGATTTGCAATGAGCTTTGTGCAGTGCAACCTCTTGCAAAAACATGTTAACCTGTTTCTGGAAGTTGTGAACTTAACCGCAACATCTGGTCTGGTTCTTGGGTCTTGGTCGCTTTCAGTGGTTCTTCTTGGAATGGATGACTTGGCCAAGAAGGTGCTTGGTAAAAGAAAACGTAGTAGAAGAACTGTAGGGAACCCTGATTAAGGCCTATTAGCCAAAATACTCTCAATCACTCATCTCCTAAACCGCTTAATCCTTCTGGGTCGCGTTCAATGGACAGAAGGCAGGAAACACCCTGAACAGCTTGCCAGTCCATCACAGGGTAGACACGCAGCTAGGGGACAATTCATGATCTCCAATCGACCTAACTGCATGTATTTGGACTGTGGAAGAAACCAGAGCACTCGGAGGAACCTGGAGGAAAGCCACACAGACCCATAGAGAACATGCAAACTCCTGGGCACCCCAGCCTGGAATCGAACCCTGGCCCTTTTGGCTGTGAGGCAACAGCGCTACTCACTGCACCCCTGTGCCAACCTATACCGAAACATGTTGGTTAAAACTGAAGTGTGAAATTCTATAGGTATCTCCTGTTGCTGGTTTCACTTTTGTTCTATGGTTTTCTACAGTAGTTCTTCCTCAAGTTCCTAGGGTGTTCCCCTGTTGAGTCTTGGTGTTTTCATTCTCATTGGTAGTGGTTTCTGTGGCAGTTTTTTTTCTGACACCTTCTCTTTTCTTGGGGGGCTGCACCCGCATTTCTGGAAAACCACTTTGGGACGGCATCTGTTGTAGGAAGCACCATGCAAAAGAAAACCAAACTGAACTGAATAGAACAGTAGAGCATTGTGGTTGCTGACGTGAACTTACCACAGCTTCAATCTGCGTCCTTGTCCTCACCTGCTTTCCAGGTATCAGATATTCAAAAGAAAATCAGCTAGGTGCAGCGAGGCCTTCATTCTGATGCAGTGATTACATGCTAGCTTGGTTTTCACACAGAACCCTTTAGCTCACAGCAAAGTCCTTCATCGAGAGGCGCTTATGAAATCGTTGCTACAATAACATCTAGCAACTTTACTGTGGCTCTGTTCAGCCTCAAATGCTAAAACGTAAGGCACATGACGGAATGCGGTTTGCGCACTCTTGTTTTGAGTATGAAGCCGAGGAGCACTAGCATGCTAGCCTATTCCTTAATGCTGGAACTTTTTGAGGTTTTTCTGTTGTTATTGTAGCACTTAAGTCTGCATGTCTCTGAGCTCACCCATGGACCTAAATGTCTTTTTTCATCCTCCGAGCCATGCAAGCGTCCTCCTCAACCCTCAAGTATGCGTCACAAAGGCTGAACGCGAAGAACGCAAACATGTCATCGTTCTCAGCCATTTACCTAATCCACAGCCTTGCCGGGCTAATCTCTAATTGAGGAGCGTCCTGTGTTTGAAGTGAAGGAATGAGGAGAAGATGGGTTCGGGATGATTATGGTGTGCGTGTTCAGGTAGGCCACTCCGGATGATAAGCGACAAAGGAGATCAGCCAAGAGGGTCACAGTAACATGGGCTAAATCCAACATAACCCAGTCCGGATTGCAGCAATAAAGAAGTTAAATTAGACATGCAGGCTGGGGAGCTATGAAAACAATTGCGGCTTTCCGTAATGTAGGGAACCTGGGGATTTCAGCAGCCAGAGTTGAGCGGAAGTCATGAAGTTAAGGTTTGGGGACTATGTCTGGCTCCCAAAATGATATACCACCAACAACATCTCTAATATTTGGGCGGTAGAAGAGGTGCATGTTCAGCAAATAAGGCTCCTAAAACGCTAATTGTCTGGAACTGGAATCCGGAATAGGCCGCTAATTTGACACACACAAACCCGACGTCCCAAATCCTGGTACTTTAAAAAGGCTTCAGCGCAAGACTGTGCTTGAGCGCAAAGTGTTAAATTAATTCATACGCTCTCCTTTTGTGGGGCTCGACAAAAGCAGCAGCGGCGTTTGGCCTGCCTCGCGGAGGCCGATGACAGATGAGTTTCTCTGCAGTGTTTGCCCAGGTGTCGGCCCCTGTGACCGGCCCAGGCGAGGCGGCTCTCCCTCTTCAAGCTGCCGCCGTTGGCCTTTATGCTCCCACTATCTCCCATACAAACACACACACACAGACACACACACACACACACACACAAAAAGAGAGCAACCAAGACTGATTCAGGAAAAGGCATCACGACAAAATACGCCCCGGCCAAAACGGCAGCCACAAGCATGCCGCGAAAAAAACAAAGAAATGTTTCGGAAGCCGCGGCCATTATCGGGCATTCCTCTTTTAGGCTCCGCGGCGTTTGCATAAGCTCGGCAAACAAGAATCCAGGAGATTAAGGACTGAATAGACGTGAAATATGTATACATATCAGATCACAAAGCGCTATGCAAACGCGGCCCTCCAGCTGGACTCGTATCCTGTTTATGTACAGTACGCATGCTTTTACTAGCCTGCTCTGCTCGCTCCAAAGCCCCATTAATCATCACGCGCAGAGCTCGCCTCCGTACAATGGATTTAAGTTTTATAGCCCAAGAATAAAGTGCATAATTGCTCAGACGTCCCTAAAAAAGAAGAAGAAAAAGAAGAAGAAGAAGAAGAAGAAAAAAAGAATGACCCCAGGCACTTGGCAAGGTGAGGCCCGTGCTATGCATAGAGGCGTATTTATACTAAAGGAGAAATCACGGAGGCGTAGATCAGACTGTGTTGAACATTTTGTATTTGTTTTTACGGAGAAATTAGTTCGGTAATTAACAGGAGAGCTTGGCTCCGGGTTTGGAGAGGGAGGGGCATGTGAAGCTCCCAGGGGCCGTCAGTCAGCATGCTGTGTTTTGTCTGGGGTTAGTGCATGTAGAGGTGAACCAGACGACAGCAGGTAGAGGCTCTGTCTCCTCCCACAAATGATCCACACTGTTTTAGAGCAACAGTTGATGCTGGATCTGGACCATATTGCTAATAACCTGCTAAGGCCTTTAGAGAAGGCCTAATCTTTTCAATACTCTGCAAACTGCACTCTACTGTGTTACTCTTATTTCATTGATTTTGAATGGAAACAACAGGGTTCAACTTTTATGGAGAGGTGTGAGCTGTTTTTTACAGGGGGTTCTCACCACTCCACTTACAAGGCAACTTATTTCCAGGCTAATGACTCTGCACGAAACGTTTACGCTCACCTCCGCTATATAAGAAACCCCTACCTTTAGGTCCACCTTTAGGTACACTTAGACAGCAAGGAGGTGCAATAACAAACTCCACACAGTATTTCCTCCCATTTTGTCTTTCGTTCCTCCTCACTACATCCTGTACATAGAGACCCTCTCTTTCTCTTTCTCTCTCTTTTTCTGAAAGAGCTGCTCGGATGATTCATCGCCGCGCTCTGTCAAAAGCTTTTTCCACAACATGACACGAACAATGCTACTGTGATTGCACTGCAGAGGAGGCAGTGATTGAGAGATAGGAGCCGTGTTCTGCTCTGCTGGAGCAGCTTTCCCAGATCAGCCTACAAACCTGCTACAACTTCAAGAGTGGCTCTTATCACTTGCTGACACTCAGGGCTTTCGTGGTCAGCTGCTTTGCGATGTGCTGATCTCACCGCGGCCTGCTAAGCCTGGCTTAGGCCCTAGAATCTGCCCGAGACCATCTACTCCATCTACAGCAGGTTTGCACTTAAAAAGCTGAGACAGCCGAGATAACGACCATAGACATTTCTGAAATAGCACCATCCACTGTATTAGAAACCCTGACCTTGTGCTTCCACAGACTGGCCACTTTATTAGAAACCCTGACCTTGTGCTTCCACTCACTGGCCACTTTATTAGAAACCTCCACCTTGTGCTTCCACTCACTGGCTACCTTATTAGAAACACCCACCTTGTGCTTCCATTCACTGGTCACTTTTTTGGAAACACCCGCCTTGTGCTTCCACTCACTGGCCACTTTATTAGAAACACCCACCTTGTACTTCCACTCACTGGCTGCCTTATTAGAAACACCCACCTTGTGCTTCCACTCACTGGCCACTATATTAGAAACACCCACCTTGTACTTCCACTCACTGGCTGCCTTATTAGAAACACCCACCTTGTGCTTCCGCTCACTGGCCACCTGCTTAGAAACACCCATCCACCATACAGTATGTAGTTGTACAGTTACAGACTGTACTTTATCTAAAGCTATCCCATTCATTATTGGTGTTCAGCTCTAACTGTACACCAGTAAGGCGGAGCTACAAGGCAGGTGATAAAGTGGACAGTGAGTGTGCCCACCCTTTTTTATTTTCTCACGTCTCTCTCGCTCTGCACATCCACGTGAGAGGTAAATCCCCCCCACCCCTCCACAATCTTATTTACATTCCCTCCTGAAGACGGCCATCAGCAGCAGCTCCCATGGCCCATAAACCCCATAAAACACGTCCTCCCACCTCCCTCATCCCAAGATTACAGCCATGGAAGAGATTCACTCCACAATCACCGTGCTCACCACATAATGACCTGTGATTACTGATATCACCATCAGCCGTGTCTCATCATCCTCTCTTATATTAATTACACGCTAAGGCGGCCCGCAGCCTGAACGCTATCACTTTCATCGTTCCTTACACACCCCGACACAATGACTTGTTATTTTGGGTTTTGTGCAGATACCTAAGTAATCATTTTCGCATTAGCGCCCCTCTCGCCCATTCATTTGTACTATTATGATGGTAAATTTTATTCACCCTTCCCCCCTCAACGTCCTGCCTTTCTGTTCTTTTTGCTTTCAGAAGGTCTTTGATAATGAATGTCATTGCAAAAATGTGCTTTTCTAAGTGGGTGAGGGAATTGTGTAAAGATGCACAAAGCTTCTCATTAGGTCAACTAGCACTAACGATGGTTTACTGCAGTTCTGCTCAAACCCGTCCTTGGGGCCTCCGAGACGGTCTCGACATCTCAACTTCCAACACAAAGGGATACAGCAAAAATGCAGACTGTCTAGAAGGCACTGAGGACCGCTTTAAGAAGGTTTAGAGAGGGGTATTAGAGAGTTTGGTCAGGGTGTGAAATCATCAAGTCTGTGACTAGCTGCATGGATTCCAGAAGTTCTTACGTAAGTTTAAATGTAGTTACAGAATTAGTGTTACCCAGTCCAGGTTTATGCATTACTAAATCAGTGGCCACTTCATTGCAAACACGTAGGGATTACTGATGGGGTAATATTTTGAATCATTTGTGAACAACATTTCGGCCCTCCGGTATTTTGACACTGCATGACACATAGCCCTCTTTGAAAAAGGTTCGGAAGCTCTTGATCTAAGAAAGCTCCTGGACAAAAAATTTGCCCCCTCTTTGATGCTCTGGTTGGAGTTTTAATTATGTGGAAATGGGATCTTTAATTGAGGTGACAGTAAATGTGAACCACAATGCCTACACTGAACTGCTGGAAAACCAGGTTTTGCCTTTTGCTCATCATCTTACCAAGGAACATAGCATTCCTAGCCCTGTATTCCAACACGACAATTCTCGCATTCACAGGGCTGCACATGTGACTGACTGGCATGATGAACATTCAGGAGCATTCACACATCTGGACTGACCTGCTGTAGTGTGAGTCCAAGTAAAGTCTCAAGTCTCCAAGATGTGACTCTAAATTGAGTCTTGAGTCTCTAAAGCATGACTCTGAGTCATGTCTCAAGTCTCTGTGGTGCAAGTCTGACTTGAGTCTCTAAGGTAAGTCTGAATTGAGTGTTGAGTCAAGTATCTCTGAGATGTGAGTCCAAGTCAAGTCTTGAGTCTCTGAAGTGTGATTCGGAGGGGAGTCTCAAGTCTCTGTGGTGTAAGTCTGATTTGATTCACCTGATCTGAGATGAATCCGAATCAAGTCTTGAGTCTCTAAGGTGTCTCTAAGGTGTGAGTCCATATCAAGTCTTGGTTCTTTGACATGTAAGTCCGAGCTGAGCCATGAGTCTCTGAGGTGCAAATGCAAGTGTGAGTCAAGTGTCTCTGTGGTGTGAGTCCAAGTCAAATCTCTGAGATGCAAGTCCAAGTCGACTCCTCATTCTCTGAGGTACAAGTTCAAGTCTGAGGTGAGGTAAGAGTGAGTCCAAGGCAGGTCTAAAGTCTTTGAAGTGTAAGCGTGAATTATGTCGTAAGTCTCTAAGGTGTGAATCTGAGTCATGTCTGGAGTCTCTGGGATGCAAATCTGAGTGAAATCTCTGAGGTGTCAGGTGAGCTGAGCCTTAAATCTTTTTGGTGAGCGTCCAAGTGTCAAGTCTCACAAGCGCAGGTCCGCATGGAGCCTCTGTTGAGGTCTGGGGTGATCTGTCCATTGTTCTGAGAACACCAGCATCTTCTTTATTAATGCGTTTATATTTCCTTTTCTCAGTTAGGAGCTTCTTGACAGCTACATACCCTTTCAGACCCATAACATTGAGGTGTCTTCTCATAGTGGAAGGATGGACAGAAACATCTGTGGATTTGTTCAGATGGGAAGCAAGAATGGAGGCTGATTTTCCCTTCTCTCTACAAGATGAAAGCATTAAGTGCTGTTTGTCTGATAGGGATAGTCTTTGTGGTCTCCCAAGTCTTTTACATTTGTTAGGAGTCACTCTCTCCCCTGTTTTTTTCCCCACTTATTATCTTTCTCCTTTATCCTTCTCCAGCTTTTTTTTCTCTGAAATATCTCCTAAAAATGAATAACTTGTTCTTAATGGCTGTTTTGACTGGAAATTAAGCAAATGAAGTGTTGGACATAAATAGATATACACATATCTAGTATTGTCCCAATGCTCCAGATCCACAGGTGCCTCGGTAAACCCCCTGCAGTTCTGCACTCACAGTGTAAATCATCATTCAGCGTTCAGAGCTTTATTCGTTCACTCCCCAGAGCACTGCCAAGACGGTGAGTGTATCTGCAGGATGTGAATAGTTTCGTCCGCTTCCAACCTTCCAAACACGCAGATGAGCTGAGGCCTGTGGCTATGACTCACAGCCATACACACATCAACCTGTCCAACAGTTTATATCAAACTGTCCCATCTAACTCGTCGTACATCCGTCACTAAAAATGCTCCCAGAGAGAAAGCTTAAAGCGATAGTCCGTCCTAAAGTCCATTTTACTGAAAATGTAGTTAATCCGTTGAGACATGTTTGGTGGGGGGTCTGAAGTTTTCTTCTTTCGTTTTTATTGTAGCCAACAAGCAATGGACGCCTATACCCCACCAGTTAGCATGGTGCCTAAGTCATTACACGCTTGCTTCAAACTGCGTTCTCAAATAGACTAGTGTGTGTGGTTTCTGACATTGTATGACACAGTTTGGGCTTCAAGCTAGTGTTTTTAGCAATGCTTCATAAGTAAAGGTGTCAGAAACCACATAAGCAAGTCTCTTTGAGATCTTGACACGGTTCGAAGCAACTAGGAGGTGATTTTGGCACCATGCTCAATGTTTCCCTCAGGGCAGGAGGTGGACCCTTCACAGTTACCTGTGTTGTCATTGTAGTACCTTTGAAATACAATGTACACGTGCATACACTACATTATACATCCTTTAGCACTTTGGGATATAATGATGTTGTGTATAATTGTAATTGTAGTCAATGTAAGCTTTAGCGCCAGTTCTGCCTGGTAGACTCCAATGCTGCATCACTCATTCACTCACTCACTCACTCACTCATTTACTTTGGCCAATCACAGTCTGCCAAATGTGTTTAAAAGGATTTAACTTATGTTCCTGTTCTGCTGCTTTCAGGTGCTGACATTTCAACGTTCTCCTCCTTCACCACCAGTTTGGTCCTGGTCCTATTGTCCACAAAGTAGGCTTTGCCCCTGGTGTCCACATGCGGCAGGATCTGTGATGGTCAGAGGACGGGGCCTACACCAAAGACTCTTTATTCCTTAAGAATTGTTATCCTTCAAATTGTACACCTTATCAAGCATTAAAACATCGTTTTCCATCACTTTTGCCTTTTGAGTCTTTCTGACAGAAGTTCAGTTCTGATTTGGTCAGGCCTATAGGAAAGCCCAGATTTGATTATATGCATTTGATCATAAAGCCTTGAGAAGAATTCTACAGGAAGTAGATTGTGTTTGTCAGCAAACCTCCAGCTGGGAGTTAAACTTTCTTGTTTAACATGGCATTTATTCTTTATTATTATTCCCTCGTACAACACAGATTATACTCAAATTACAATCACACCAAACTAACATCTCAGACTGCAGAAAGAAAACACGTTTAATGAAGTTCTGGATTACAGCATACTGTGAGTAGGTCTTGGAAGACTGTGCTGCTCTTTTGGCACAAACCAGCTTGCCCCTGATTGAATCCGCTCTGATAAGATTTCAAAAGATTTCAAGTGTATCATAGATGGGTCATCCAAACCATAGATCATCCAAAACAAAGCAAATATACATGATATTGACAACCTGTCCAGGGTGTTTCCAGCTTTCTGCCCTATGAGCACAGGGATAGGCTCCAGCATCCCTCAATGCCCCAGGAGGATACGCGGTTTGGATGATGAATGGATGAGTGAATTATTTCGCCAAAATTAAGCGAACGTTAGCCTGCCAGTTGTCTGTAATTCTTTGAGTGGCCATTGCAGGGGAAACACAGCTCGTAATTGGTGGGGTATAAGCTTCTAATACTTTTTAGCAACATTAACCTTGTAGCTTCCCCACAAAGCTAGAAGAACAAATGCCAAACATGTCTCAGCTGATTGACTACATTTGGGGTAAGTAGGGGGTAAACTATCGCTTTAAAAGTGGAGATGCCTACGTGTGGACGTCGTTTGGCCCCCTCTCGAGTGAAACCCCGTAACTTCTCTTGATTTAAGCGCAGTCCTCCTTTTTTTTTACTGCCAGGAAACAAGATCAAAGGTAAATAGAATGAGAGAAAGAGAGAGAGAGAAAGAGAGAGAGAGAGAGAGAGAGAGAGAGAGAGATGCACTTTCCTGCAGCCAAATTAATTAAACGTTTGGCCCTCGTTCCCACCCATCAATTTCTATAATGTAATTGGTGCAGACAGCAGTAGGGGAGAGGGAGTTTGTGAGAAAAGAGGGACGCTGAATCCACGGATAAATATTGCACTATCACTCTGTAATAGATCGTATTGCAATTCTCATTGCAGTGCACCAAAAAAAAAAAAAGAAGAAGAAGAAAAAGAAGAAACAGTGCAACGCTGGCATCCTAAGTCCCCGGAGGAATGAGCTCGCTTGAGTCTCCATAATCATTTGGCATGATCGGATAATGGGAATGAAAGCGAGACGCGGTGACTCGGCAGTTCTAGCCACTTTCCCGTCTCTAAGTTTCACAGCAGTAAAGACTCTAATCTGTCTCGGTTTCAGGTGCAATAATTACCTCCAGTCTGGTTAGAAGTCTAAAGAATGACGTCATGCACTAAATGCGCCGCACTAAAAAGTCTCTTTCCGCTGAGTCTGTACACTTACCAGCCACTTCATTAGAAACTTCCCTCTTACAGACTTCTGTCTTCGAGACTGTAGCGCATCTGTTGATGCAGACTTGGTGCCATCCTTTAGTCCTTCATCAGTGTCTGTCTACAGAGCTGCTTTGGGCTGGATATTTTTGGGAGATGGACCTCTCTCAACATCTGTCCTGCGATCAGAAATGGACCAGTGATGTATGGGATTGGGGGAGGGGGGGCTGGGGGCTAAAAATCAAAGACTAAATGCTAAATCCTAGAGATGTAACAATACCACTTACCAACTCTAATCTAACTTACCTATAAGTCCTGATGTTTATAAAATTAAACTTTTAAGATATTTTACTTTGGATAGAATCTATGTTTTGTCACAAAGAAGTAGTATTCAAATTGTTGGATTATGTATGATAGATTTCTGGGAAAACATTTTTTTGTTTATTCACTATATGTACCCGGGTTGCATCTCAGTTGTGTATTACACACTAATGCTACACAATATATGCTGTGTACTAACCTTAATAGTATGAGTCCTACAGGCTCGTATACACAATATTAGCATACTACATCCTTTCTTACTAACAGGAACCAAGCTGGACTTCGAGGGCTGCTTTGGCTGAGCTTTTCTTATAGAGCAAACAAATAAATAAATAAATACATTATTAACGAGAATACATTTATATTTACAGGCTATTTTTACAGATTTCGGTTGAACTCACATTTACACCATTGCTGGTCACTGTCACCTGGGCGTCAGCCATTTTTTCAGAATTTTCCAGACATGAGAAGCTCCTCCCTTTCCGTTTTCCATTGCATCTTGGGACAATACCGACCATCATTAACATACTCAAAAATCGACTGGTTCTAATTGTGCATGATGTATTGTGGAGTATACTCAACTTCGTAACTGTACTATATACTACATAGTCAAAATCTAGTTAACATTAGTAGTTAATGCACAATAGGGACCTACCCTTAGTGTTTTACGGTGGCAGAGAAGTGCAAAACAAATTAACATTTCAGAAAACAAAATTACAAAAATAAACACAAATTTATAAACGAAAACAAATTACATTAAAAAAAAAAAAAATACAAAAGTAAAAACAAATTTACAAGACGTGAAACACTTTTACCAGTACCGAAACACTATTACAAACTGCGAATTCTGACGGAAAGGGAGGTCTAACACACAGGAAGTTCTTGTTGCAGATTTGATTGCCCTTGTCAATCAAACTGTTTTGCGGCAGTAGAGTGAGTGGAGTTTGGGATGGTCACGACGCTAAAGCATGTTTTGGGCATTTGTTTCACGCATTTTATCCAGCTGGCACGCTTTTGTTTTTCCTGTGGAAGGTCTTTACAACTTGGAGTTGGTTATAAACCACTGGTTATCCACTATAGCTAGCCTTACAGCCCACTTACTTTCCTTAACATATCCAACTCCAAGTGGTTTAGACGTCGCCTGTTCGTCTCTTACTCTGAAACAGTTTGATTGACAAGGGTCTGCAACAAGCACTTCCTGTGTGTTAGACCTACCCTTTCCGTCAGAAGTCACAGTTTGTGTTTCGGTACTGGTAAAAGTGTTTCACATCTTGTAAAATAGTTTTTGCTTTTGTAATTTTGTTTTCTTGAATGTATTTTTTTTTATTTGTAAATTTATTTTTATTTTTGTAATTTTCTTTTCTGAAATGTTAATTTGTTTGCAGTTCTCGGCCACCGTAGTGTTTACTATCATATAATTAGTAATAAGTACCATGTTTAACAACTTAGGTACATGGAAAATACTGTATCTTTATTGTGCAAAATAGTTTAAAAAAAGAACTGAACAATATATAGATAAACCTGTGGTGTGTACATGTGAGCACCCAGCAGTTTCATATCCGGTGTTTGGATATGAAGTCGTTTGCCTCATACGTGCATATCGTTCACTCTACAGTGCTACAGCTTGGATGAAGCATAGAGCCACGAGACCCTACTGCAGAGTGATACCGCTAACTGAGCGAGGTGCGACATAGATGGGGATAGTGGCTAATATGCTATGCTAGAAGCTAAATCAAGGCTAACGGTCATCTTTATGCTGAGAAGCCGGAGATTCCTTCAGCTCCTCAGTAACAATCTGGTGCTGCACAGCAGCAAATGAGTGATTACTGAATGATGCTTGGCTCAGACATTCTGCTAAGGGGCTTTTTTAGCATGTGTGTCCCAAGAAATAATTTGTATTGCTGCTTGTCATCCCACAGTGCTGACTTGTTAAGGTCTGTCTACGAGTCAGAGGTATCGGTATCCCCATCGCCGATACTGATACCACGTTTAAGTGCCAGCATTGGTGGTGCTACTGGTGCAACTCCACTAAATACTATGGCAAAGTTCATCTGAGACCACAGCATTTATCAAACAGCAGGTGAAAAGTTGCCTTACTACCATTACCAGTATCACTTATCTCATTAATGTACCATAACATAAAAGTTTAAAAAGCATATGTTTATGTATTAAATGCGAAATGGGCACAGTATGTTCTTTATTAAACTGTACTAACCGAAGAACTAGTTGGGTACAACTAAAAAAGATTTCTAAATAAAAAAAAAGAGATTAATATCAGCACGACCATCATAAAACTGACCAGCGATTTCTTCTTTTGTGGTGCAGTGATGGATTGGCTGCATGTCAAGGGTGTTTCCTCCCTTCCATCCAGTGAGCGCTGGGATAGGCTCCGGTAGCCCCCGCAACCCAGAAGGATGAAGCAGTTTAGAAGATGAGTGATAAGTGGTGCAGTGAAACAATACAAGCCATGTCGACCCCTGGACTTCCTGTAATGTATTACAGACTGTCAAAATGACTGTGTGGATCAAATAACCATGATAGAGCGCTTTGTAAATGAAACAAGAGTGGTCATATCGCCCCCTACACTTCCTGCAGTGTATTACAATCTGTCAGAATGACCATGTGGGTCATATGACATTATAGAGTGGTTTGTAAATGAAACAATAGAGGCCAAATCGCCCCCTACACTTCCTGTAGTGTAATACAGTCTGTCAAAATGACGGTATGGATCATATGAACATCATAAAGTGCTTATTAAATAAAATGATAGAAGCCATTTCGTCCCTTCTGAAGAGCGTTGTCTGCATTATTTTCAGCTTTGAAAAGAGAATTGTAGTAGATTTATGTAGACTTTACATTTATGCTGACTTGATCACTCAGTTCTCCAAGAAGTCATCTACCAAATTTGACTTGAGCTAATACAGTGCTTATACACATAGCATATGTCCACATAGTTGAGTGCCCTGAAATGGTACTGAAACGGAAGCTGGCACACAGTGTTTTTATCGATCTACATTACATCTTTTCCTGCCTCAATACAGGGTCGTTAAAGGTAAACAAAATAGCAAACACAACATCTATGGAAGCTTTAACCTTCAAAAGAAGCTCTTCACATTGGGAGCAAAAAAAAAAAATAATAGAGTACTACAGCATCATCCAACCTAACGCCCAATTAATTGTCTGACTTTAGACTAAGTAACCCAAAGCACTTCCTGTGTTCAAAGCATCGTAAAAAGCGAAGATGAGATTGTCTCTGTTCAACTTCACAGCTCTGTCGTGCCCCATCTTACTGCACTCAGAAAAGCCACAAGAAAGTCAACCTGGCTGCACTCTGCAGGCCTCCTGTAATTCCAGCTGGTACCTGTGCATTAGGACTGCTTGGAAATCACATCAAAAAAAAAAAAAAAACAGATTAAAGTGCAGCGGAGGCATCTCAGACAGACGAGTTTTCCACCATGGATTCAAGGCTGAGACTTACACAGCAGGATTATGGTCATGATGTTAAAAGCGTTCATACACTCATCGTCAAAAGAATAGTTGCACCCAGAAGGAAGTGTGGGATTGCAGTGCTATTGGGAAGGAAGATAAAGGTTAGCAGGAACAATAAATGATGATAAATTTAGACTGATATGGGGAATATTTACTGAGCTACACATACAGAAGTAGTGTCTCTCAGTATGGCATCAGGCCGCTATGTTTGCTACATACATCTCAAACGTCTCAGCGTGGAGTTGTAGAGGTTCCTAATGGTGTCCTGTGATAATCCATCCCATGCAGCTTGAATATCCTCACACAGTTCCTACAGATTTTGCGGTAGGGGTGGAGGTGGAGTGACACCAGGCCTTCTAGAAAGTGTGACGTGTAACAGCAAACCGTTCATCTTGGTGCTGACCACGGTGCCTCCACACACGGATTCATTGGTCGTCTCCACCAAGACAAAAGCGGGACTCATCACTGAAGATGACCCGCTGCCATTCTGAGTCACCCTATGACAGTCTGGCACGACACCATTGCAGTCTTTGGCGACACTGATGTGGTGTTAAAGGCAGTCATTATAATGGTCAGCTAACAGTATGGTAAAGCTATGGTCTTTACAGGCACTGGATCTTAACCATTAGGTCGAATATCTATGGTCCAACCATCAGGCAGTCCTTTATGGAAGTATGCCATTCCGTTCCTTCCAGCACAGTTCCAGAGATTTTACAGAATTGGTGTCAAGATGTACTTAAGCTAGTTTGGGAGTTTATGGTGGCCCAGCAACCTACTAAACCACTTCATGTTGGTTCCTTTACTTTGTGGCCTGTTGGTATGAAGTGGATAAAGTAGAGGCTGAATTTCTCAAAGATATTGATTGAACCAAGGAGTTTATCATAATGGGACATAATGGGTCTGTAACTTTCTTAGTTTCCTTTTGAGGACATAATTAGTGATCTGGTTGCTCAAGGGCTGATCATTATTGACCACAGACCTTTGGGCCTTCAGGCCTGTAAGTGCGTTCCTTAGGCTCATTCGAAGTGAATGGCACAAAACGAATCTAATCTAATAAAAAAGCAGACGGCGTCAATGTTTTTACAAGTAATGTGGTGTCTTCTCCTCAAACTGTCATTGTCGGGTTCACCCTTCGCCACTGAAAAGAAAACCAAACAAACGCAGCATGCTCTGTTTCTTCCCGTCCTTTCTTTCTCACTCGTTCTCCTTTGCTTTTGCTGTCCTCTCTGTCAGAATCGCGGGAGCTTAGCCGCCCCAGCGGCCCATCCGTCCTCACGTCTTTCTGCGTCTGCTCTGAAGCACGACTTCCAGAGCGCCTTGCGCTGTGTTGACCCAGGATGACCCGGCAGTGGCCACTGTGCAGCCGAGACGTGTTACTCCAGGGCTTGGCTTTCAGACGGCCACTGAAAGCAGCTGTTGGCGGCTAAAGGGACGTATACAATGCCAAGGTGTCAACAGTGACTGTTCGGAAAATTGGTAAACTTGAAAAAGGAGGATGTTTGCAGAGTATGACCTGTGCATGGGCGAGCATGCGCATTCTGGAGCAGGATTAGAGCAGGCGGCATGTGAAGGGGCTAGTGTCGGGGAATGCGGAGCGAAAAAGTGTGGTATTTCGGAGAACGCCAACACCTGCGTCACTCCTGCTCTCTTCTCCGAGCCATGTGGTTTTGTCCCCGAAATTGCAGGCCAGACCGCACCTCTTGTTCATCATCCAGGGTACAGAAAGGTGTCCACTCTGTTCAGGCCCTGACTTGCTCATGCATTGCTCATGCAAGTGACCACTAGGTAAAATGGTCAAACGTTATTTCCATAGTCCCAGTCTAGAGATACTCAAATTGTTAACAGGCTATCAGGCAAAACGTTATGGCTAAGGTCACTTTTAGGTTTGGGATGGAAGCAGTGGTGGCTGGTTATAATGCTGGCTTTAAAAAACAGCTATCAATAACTTGCACTCTGTAACGTCACAATTGAGAGCTCCTTCCAGCTGCAGTTGAGAAAAGTCGTATTTAAAAAGAATTTCATTGACAAACTACTCAAATAACTCCAGTTATTTTATCACCCATGTTTTCGACCACCACAGTCACCAAACAAATTGGGTATTCTACAATTGTAGCATGAAAAAGGGGTTATAATTCTTTATGAACTAAAACATCCAATCGTGAAACATCAAATTTTGCTCATATATTGTCATATATTGCTCATATATTATACAGTGCTTTTGACCAAATAGATCAATAACCCTGCTAGGTAAGCCACATTACCCTACAATGGGTTTAAATGGCAAGAAAAAACTATTGCTATGACTTCAGGTTCACCCAGTAATATTTCAGCAGTAATATTTGAGAGAAATTTGAAGTCATGCTAAACCTAAATCAAAACTTTTCTTTAATAATCTGCCCAATCTGGCTAAAACTGAGCTGAAATTGTACTTGTCTAGTGGATTCTGTGTTTGGTTGTTAACTAACATTACAACAATTCATATTTAGCCCTTTTTACAACTTTGATGCTAGTCATGCTACCTTGGACAAGCTAATTTAGTTAGCTAACTGGCACGTACAAACTGGCACCCACGATGTGTGTTATTATACATAAGTTTAATAAAGTGCGGTTGTGCTTTTTACTCTAAAATGGCAAAACTGTGAAAGAAAATGCAGCTGTTCAGTTAAGACTAGTTAGCCAGTCAGCTAACTGCTTTCCTCAACATGCCAACTTACCTCAAGATGGAAGTTGTGGAAAACAGCTTTGGGGAGGCATATTTGTCAGATGATTATAATGCTATTTCCTTCAATGCATTTGAAGTTGAACAGAATGTTAATGTTAATAAACATAACCAGGATGCTCCTCATGGATGTATATGCTCCATGCGTCTTTTTGTATAAGTAGCCTGGCACTGACCAGCAAAACCAGCATATGTTGTGTTTTCAGTGCTGGTATGCCTGTCAACCAGCATGATCATGCTGAGTGACCAGTTCAACCAGCACCAGACCAGCATAATCCAGCATGGAATTCATGTTGGTCTTAATTGGTCTGTTCTGTAGGGAGAGTAGCGTGAGGTGTATAATGCTGAAACCACTATAGGCTATATAAGCAGTCTGGTTCTCTTTCCTAACTTAATGCTACTTAGCTAAGTTTCTATCTGTGGGTAAAAACATTCAGGTTGGAGCGCCACAGAGGAGACAGATGTGGGAAAAGCCTGCTCAGTGCTACTATCTGTTTGGTTTAGCATGAGAGCAAGCATACGGCTGAATCTCATATGGCTCCTTTATAGTGTGCTGTATTGGTCATGAAATCAGGAATTCTACATCCACACAGTGTACTAAATGTTTGGTAAGATGTTGTTATGACAGAATATAAATACCTGTTATTTAGAGGTACATTAATAACACATTGTTTGTGTAGAAGCCATTAGATAATGACTTATATAATGACCTATATAAGCCATTTGAGACTGGGACAATATTGGCCAGCTTTGTTCTTTCTACGTTGTTAAGAAAGCAAAGCAAAAGAGTAGGTAATCACACCTCACAACTCATTTGTTTTCAGGACATATGATGGAAGGGTAGCAACAGCGCACACAGTTTGAACAGTAGCAATCCTGGAGTCTGTTAACTGAATCTTTAAAACAGCCAATAATAATTCATTTAATTAAGATACTCAAATAAAGTCAATCAGGACTCTTGTACTGCAATGAGAGTAGTTACTTCCTTCCTTTCCATGTCTGACCAAAACCCATGGGGTCATTTGGAAAGGGAGGCAGGGAGCGAAGGAGAAAGAAAGGAATAACACAAACAGCTTAACATTTTTTGCTGCCTGCTTATGGGCTTTAGGGACAATCTGAAAAGCCCTCCTGACCTGGCGTCTGCACACACAGAGGGGACTTTTGGTAAAGTGCGGTCATTCAGGGCCTGACCCATTCAGGACTGTGGTTTACATTCTCTGAGAGCAGTTTTTCAGAAACCCCTCCCTTGTAGCTCCACCCTGTGATGCACCATTTGTGTTGCCCATCCTCTCGCTCTTTATTAGTGATCGGTTTCTGCAGACTACAGTTTGTGATTGTACTACTACACAGTGGATTTACACTGGCATGCAAAGGCTTGAGCACCCCTGGTCAACATTTCCCAGCTATGCGTCTTTCAGTTCTTGTTTTGAGGATTTTAGCTAATTCTTCCTTGTGAAAGGCTTGTAGTTCTGTGAGATTCTTGAGACATCTTGCGTGCACTGTTGAGGTCTATCCACAGATTCTTGATGATCTTTAGGCCGGGGGACTGCGAGGAGCATAGCAAAACCTACAGCTTGCGCCTCTCAAGGTAGTCCATTGTGGATTTTAAGGTGTGTTTGGGATCATTAGCCTGTTGTAGGATCCAACCTCTTTTCAACTACATATCGTCACTGTCCAAAGTAAATCAAGTATCTTCAAAATGGCAACTTTACAGGAGAGGGCAAAAACCTATTTTAATTTTGATGTCAATGGAACCAGACTTTTTCCCCCAAGTGATTTTTCACCATTTCTGTCGGT
The DNA here is from genome assembly GCA_034552555.1 of Semaprochilodus insignis. Classification (NCBI taxonomy): domain Eukaryota; kingdom Metazoa; phylum Chordata; class Actinopteri; order Characiformes; family Prochilodontidae; genus Semaprochilodus; species Semaprochilodus insignis. The sequence continues at coordinate 28,802,212 of CM067482.1, read as the reverse complement.
CTATTTATCCTGTAAACAGCAGCTGCTGTGTTGAAATGATGTATAAAAGTAAAACTTGACAAAGTGAAGATACATGTTTTTCTTTGGACAGCAATGAAGGTATGATTTAAGCTCCTGAGTTTTAAAGTCCCCCTTCTGATGACCCCACTGTGCTCTGCTTGGTCAGTTCACCCACTCTGTTCTGATGGATCAACTGCCAGAGAGTTTGAAGATGGTAGCGGCATCCTGCTACAAGCTCTGCCCCTACAGGCCGCCTATAAGAACTGTGTTTTGAGATGATGTCACCTCGTAACAGAAAAAAGGGCTGGAATTCCAAAGAGGCCTGTCAGACAGAAAAGTGGTTTCTATGGGAGAGAGTTTCTCCGTCTAGTGTGTGTTTTGGTGTGTTTTTTATATCTTTGTAGATTGTTTACATGCACAAAAAGCTACAACTCACGAAAGAAAAGAGCCAAAGCAGAAGAGCTAATAGGTTCCCTTTAAATGAATTCAGTCTTCCCTATACTAGTGAAACGAACCCCATGCCTGTGCCTGCAACCCAAGCCCAAAGCATGATCCCCTCTATGCTTAACTTAAGTTAGAGAGATGTTCTTTTCTTGGACGTCACAGGACTTGTTTCCAAAATGCATCAGGTTTGTCTAATTGTTACTGTGTAAACTTCAAACGCTGAATTTTGTGGCAAGGATGCAATAAAGTCTTTCTTTCTTACATGAAGGTCATATTTGTGCATGTGTTGCTGCACAGTAGGACAGTGCTCCACCATGCCAGTGTCCACCAAATGTTCATGAGGGTCTAAATCTAAATCTAAATGAAGGTCTTTTGCAGTCAAACAGGGGTTTTGCTTTGCCTTTCTAGCATTCCTATGAGCAGTTCTCTCTGAAATGTTTCTTGGTCTTGGAACACCTCAACTTGCTCTCCATCGTTCATGTTAACTGCCATTTCTTTATTACATTATGAACTGAGGAAACAACTTCCTGAAAACGCTTTGCTATCTTCTCCAGCTTTGGGAGCCCACTGCTACTGCTTGTTGGGATGAGGTTTTAGGAATCAGAGTATTTATCAAGTTTTTAAATTAGCATCTCCTGCACTTTCCTAATGATGCCTGTGAACAAGCCTTAAATCTAACAAGGTAATTAGGGATTGAGACCTTCAAAGTTATCTGAGAGCTCAGTTGTCTTGAGGTGCCCAAACTTTTGCATGGTGCTTCTTTCCTTTTTTTCCCTCTAAAACTGTACAAAACCAAAACAGTAAACTAATCTTGCTTGAAATAAAGAACTAAATTAAAAGTAGGTTTAAAAAAAGTACAAGGCCTTTCTAATGAAGTGAGGTTGGGATGATCGTCAGCTGTGAGTGCTTTTAATACGTGCAGGAAATCGAATCTTTTGTTTTAATAAGGTTTCTGCCTTTTCATTTCTGTGACCTATAATTAGAAAGTCTGTCTGTCTGGATGATCCCTGGCAAGAGTGAGTGTGTGTCTCAGCTCCTAAATCATACAGTTGCATGAGAAATCTTATAAATTGACTCTCGTTTTCTTCTCCCCAACCTCCTTCCCTCCAACCCTCCCTCCCACTCTGTCTTTTCTTTTCCTCCACAGAGCTGCACTCAATTTTCTTGCATCATCGCCTCAACCTCTACAGACCTATACATGTTCTGAGAATATGCAATGTAATGTTCCATTAATGTTATCAGTGGGAAGTTTTCTATTGATTGCCATATCTTGGGTCTCAGTAACATCCATAAAACGTTTTCCGAATGTTTTGCTGAGAATGTTCTTCTTCTGTTATCATGTAACATAATCTGTGGCCCTGACAACAGCCTTCAAACATCCTCTGAGCATTGCAATTAAAATGTTCTGTCTTAGTTAACATTTAACCTTATTGGAACATTATCTGAACTTCTAAACATCTTTTAAATGTTCTTTGAATATTAGACTAAAACCTTTCCCTTAAAAATTTTATTAGAACTTGTACGTAACATTGCCAAAGTTTTGGGAATGTTCACTGCTAGCTATTAAGTAGTTCAAATTCACAGAATTTCTTGTTTTGATCAGCTGTTACCTTAAACTTGTTTCATGAGGTTATTGAGTTCCAAATGAGTCATAGGACACTTTGCATAATGCAATGTTGTTTCATGTAGGTTTCCAGCAACTAAAGTTTGGCTATGATTTTGGCTATGAATTGTCCATGCCAGTGTAAGGTACTCCAAAGTACTAGGTATTTTTGATAAGTACCAAAGCAACTCATTTACACTGAAATATCCAATGTGCTTTTAGATATCAATGTAAAAAAGTACTTTTGTGCAAAATCTCACTGGAATATGTACATATGTACATGTAAGCAAGCAGGAAATTAAAAAAAGTTCTAGGCATCATTCTAATTCTAATTCTTGCTTTACTCCCATATGGCTACCTAATACTTACTTTGTAGTTTGCCATCCTGACTGAAACTTGCAACATTACAGTGAAATCTGATTAGTTATCATCTTTGCACCCCAAAAAACCTGCACACTACTGTGGAGTTTGTACCTGACACCTAATACCCATTGGGCATTTCAGTGTAATTTAGATAGACTGTCTTGGAACTTACCGTCATTTTACCCAAAATAAGACCTAGTACTCTGGATATTGTATCAGAGAATATGAAGAGATGAAAATTACCATTCAGTTACGTCTTCTGGGTTTGTCAAGCTGCCAAGTGAAATCATAGTTTGCAAATGCTTACACATTTTATTTAGAAGAATGCATTATTTACCTGAACGTAGAACAGCATAAAAGATATTTTAGGCACTTTAACAATGTCACATGTACAGTCATGACGTTAGTAAGTGTAAACTTCTTCGCTCAGCCAGAAGGCTGACCAGCTTGCCAACAATTCAGCACTCAGTAGTGGTAAGTCTAACCAACCAGCACTCAATAACAGTAATTCTACCAAGTCAGCACTCAGTAGCAGTATTGCCAACCAGTCAGCACTCAGTAGTAGCAATGCCAATCAATCAATTTTAAAACATGAAAGAAATTAAGACATTGCTCCTCGACCCATTTAAATAATTTAATATTTAAAAGCAAATTGAGTTGAATTGCTTGAGTTGTAAAATGTGCATGGTCTTTAAGTTCTATATCTTTCATAAGCTGTATGAGCTGTTTGAGGGTGTATACATTGTTTGAGTTGCGTGAATTGTTTGTTTTAAAAAAGTTGTAGGGAACTTTTCGAGCTGTATGAGCTGTATGAGAAGTTATTTAAGTTGTTTAAGTCATTTGAATTGTTTAAGTTGTTTGAGTTGTATGAGCTGTTTGAGTTTTGTAAGTTGTATAGGTTGTATAGATCATATGAGTTGTATGAATTGTTTGAGTAGTATAAGTTGTTAAAAACTGTATTTGACATGTAAGTTGTATGACTTTTAAGTGTTTTTTGAGCTTTATGGGTTGTTTGAGTTTTATGTGTTGTATGAGTTTTTGTATGACATTATTATATTAATAACCATATTAATTTCAATGTAAGTCAACGGAACCAGATTTTTTTCCAACTGATTTTAGGCTGTTTCTGCTGGTCCATTCATAATTTAATTTCCATACAATGTAAATTGCACCTGCTGTGTTCAAATGATGCATAAAATGGGGATACATGACAAACATGGAGAGACGTGGTTTTCTTTGGACAGTGATGATATGTTGTATCAGTCATTTGAGTTGTATTGTATATGAGTTGTTTGGGTTGTATAAGTTGTATGAGTTTTATGAGATGTATACATTTTATGAGTGGAGTCAAAAACTACATTCTGTTTATAATACAGTATCTGTCATATAGATTCATCTGTGACATATGTTGTCTTTTAAGTGTTCAACCTGTACAAAAGAAGTTCAATAAAAAAATTAAAACCTTCTATAATAATAATAACAACAACAACAACAACAATAATAATAATAAAAATAAATCAATTATTTAATTATTAAAAATAATGATAACTTTATTTTACAGCTAATACAGCTTCTTACCTAAACATTTGCATACCTCAGTGTGATTTTTTTATAGTGATATAAATATGTACTGAATAAATGAGCTATTAAATGATGCTGTTGCACTGTTGCACTGACCGTAACTGAAGAATAGACTGCTTTTGCGTGGGTCAGTGTGTGATCTGGCTGCTGATTGGTGTCTCAAGGGGTTTGTAGTATCTGATCTGTACAACTCTGTATGATCCTCATTCATTTCATTGCACATACAGGGTCTCTCTCTTTCTCTTTCTCTCTCTCTGTGCCATTCACCTGTCTGTACTTCTGTAGAAACCTGCATGCACTCACATCCTCATAGCTAAAGTGTGAGTGTGTGTTTAGAGGGCATGCACACTGATATAACGTGCCTGTGTGGGAAACATTTCCAAAAGGTTGGATATCCAGCACTCAAAATGAATGTGTGGTGATGCTTGAAAACAGGGAGCCAGTGCACTGTAATGCAGCTGCAATGCTGTTAATGCTGGTCTTGTATCTTCATGAGACCTTTTATCTCAGACGTTAATGAGGTGGGCAGATGAACTGTGGTCCTGAGCTGTATCAGCCGGGTATAAACTGAATTGAACGGAATTGAATTTAGTTTTTTTTTTCCACACACTAATTTGGCATGTGGACAACAGTGTATCATTTTGTAGTTGGTGGGAGGGGTGGGGGGGTCAGTGTGTGGTCAGGCCTGCTGTGGGGTGAATGATGAGACCGCTGTGCGTGTGTAGAGATGTTTATAATTTGGTTGCGGTTGGCAGTGCCAGCACAGGAGAGCTTTCCAACCCACATACGGGGGAGGGGGGGGGGACACATGCCTGTCGCCCCCTATTGGCCACAATAAAAGATTTAATACAGACATATATTAATTTACTCTATTATAATGATCTGATTATTTAGTCATGGTCAGTTTAGCCAATATCAAGGTAAAAAAAGAAGTTAATGCTGTTTTTCTTTCTCCCTCTCTCTTTGCCTCCCTCTTCCTTTCCTACAATAACAATTAATATAACAATGATATTTTTATATGTATAAGCAATAAGCAATGCCAATCTGCTTTCTCTCTTCACTAATGATTTTGCTAGCATCTCTTGCTCACTCAGGCCTCTACTTTTTACACTTTCACTGACTCCCTCTTTTCCTTTCTTATCTTTTCTTTTTAGCATCATTTGAAAACAATAGCTGGTCTTTACATTGTCTGAGTTCCAGAATTAGAAATAATATATAATTATAATAAGAAGAATAAAATCTTTTAATTAATTAATTAATATAAAGCACTGGTTATTTATATCATTTCCACTCAAAGGAACCATTACTATGTAAACACAAGAAGAACATTTGCAAGCAGAAAATGCAACCACCTTCTAAGACTGAACTAAAACTAAAAGCATACACACTCATCATCAAAAGAATAGCTGCACCCAGAAGGAAGTGTGGGATTGCAGTGCTATTGGGAAGGAAGATAAAGGTTAGCAGGAACAATAAATGATGATAAATTTAGACTGATATGGAGAATATTTATTGAGCTACACATATAGAAGTAGTGTCTCTCAGTACGGCGTTGGGCCGCTATGTTTGCTTGCGCAACATGTCAGACGTTGTATAGGTTCCTGATGGTGTCCTGTGATAATCCATCCCATGCAGCTTGAATATTGACATAACGGTCTGTGTGCATGTAGCCCTGTGTGGTGCAGCCGTCCAATGGTGCTCGCACTAACAGGATGACTCATGGAGGGCATCACTGCTCGCTGTATGTCTGCAATCATGGCTGTTGGGTCAGTCAGGAACAGTGATTAGACCCGTCCTTTCTCAGATGCATGGCAGAGTGTTAAACTTGCCTGTCTTGCATGTCTCACAATGCCAATTCTACCCAGCAAGTTTCATTCCTGTCGGTTGATTCCTTCTGGGTGCAACTATTTGTGCAGCTATTCCTATGACGCTAAGTGTATAGATATCTAAAATGTCCTCCCTGAGAGGATTTTGATCTTGCTTTGACTGCTCCAGGCCAAGACGGCAAACAATTTGACACAAACGTTTCAGTTTAGTCGCGTCTTTTGTTCTCTTTTTTCCAGGAATCGGCCGCCTTGGCCTTGTTTCTCAGACTTAAGCCCAGAATGTCATTGCCTGGCTCGCTTGCCAGAGGCTTTGGATGTTGAATAATAATAATAAGACTCTTAAAATAGTTTTGGGATCAGAGAGCCGCTCAAAAACGCTCCCATTCATCCTAATCCGAGCAGAGTTAACACCGGATCGCCCACTTCCTCCTGAACCTGCCGAAGTGTTGACGGCCCACCAGAAGAATATTTACAGCCGCCTTTTTTTTTTTGGAGTTTCTTTTTAAGGCCGTCCCCCTCTGTCCACATCAAAGTTTCGGCTGGATGCAGAGACGAACAGGTCTCGCTCAGGTTCTCCCTTGATTTGAAAAGACCTGTCGCTTCCTGGTGTCCTGCGCTGTGTCTCTGGACACGCTGTTTGACCTTCGACCCCCCTTGGAAGTCCAGCTGACCCTCCGACACAGACGCATCCTGCTCCGTTTCCAGCCTTTAACACCCTTCAGGTGTGTCAGAGAAAGGCCGTCTGCAGCCTAAGTTACCATTGAAGGTTGTGCAATCCGGGCAATGTTTCTTTGTTGCTTACTCAGAAGAATCTATATGGCGGCCACATGGCTTGCCATGGTGTACAGTCTGTTGCTGTGTTTGTTAGTATGGTTAGAGGGTCACTGAGTACATAGGAACCCAATCTGACAGAATTATTGTGGATTAGAGATGACGCACACTCCAGTTTCGAGTTTTCCGGAACTTTTCAGGAGCATTAATTCTCATCATATCATCACAAAACGTGTTTATCCATTACGGAGAGTGTTCTTACATCATCTATCACAGTTTGGTATGGAAATGCATATATTCAAACTTGTATTAAATTGCAAGGAGTCATTGGTAAAGCTTCAAAGCTAACCGGAATACCCCTTCCTTTAGGTGACTGTTCATACACAGTGAGGAACAGGGAATAATTATAGATTCCTCTCATCCAACAAACCCTCTTTCCCAACCACTTCCTTTTGGGAGGCGCTAGAGATCCTTAAAAACGAAGACAACCTGTTTCAAGAACAGCCTTTTCCCTACTTCAGTAAGGTTGCTAAACTCTTCTAAGTAATTCTGTGTATTGTTTATTGTATATATGTCGTGACTGTCTCTCCAAAATGGCAACTTTACAGGAGAGGCAAAAAACCTAATGTAACTTTAATGTATGTTAATTGAAAACCATTGTTGGTTCATTCATCATGAAGTTTCCACACAGTGTAAACAGCAACTGTTGCTCAGCTGTTGTTCAAACTATGCATATAAGTCAAAAAACAATAAAAATGGAGATACATGTTCTTCTTTGGACAGTGACGAGTTGAGTCACTTCTTAATGCACCAGATACAGTTGTCAGTGACACATGGTGTGGCAATCGAAGAGTACCAATCAATCAGCTCAATCAAAATGTATGCTTATTGTGGTGAAAAATCATGTACACACACACACACACACACACACACACACACACACACACATATATATATATGGAATAAAGTGGGGAAAAAATAAAGTGGGATTCATCAGGGTTATAGTAAGGAATATACGCTGGTCATGTACATAAATGAAACAGCTACTACTGTCAATTGATTCTTTTGCCACATAATGTGTTTTTTTTATATCTTTGAGACTCTACAGTCTTACACTCAACAATTCCAACTGATGAGATGTCTCAAACAATACCTATCCTGATGTACCACATATACTCTTGATGGATCATCTCTTTTATTGCCACATGATGTGTTGGTGGTAACTGTATCCTGTGCATTAAGATGCAACTCTGCTGTAGCACAATACACATTACCATAAGCTCACTGGACAAAAGATCAGTCACCTGTGACTGAAACATACCTAACAGTGTGCAATACCTCCACAAGCATCAATAACAGCTGTGATTGGATTTAGCATGTACTAAATAAGTTTCTGTATGTAGGGCACATGAATGTTCAGACACTCTGAATCGTTGTCTATTAGCATAAATAAAGAGGCTTTTGGATCCTGAGATCACAAACGTTGGCCTGATATGTGATTGTCAGCCTCAAACTGTTTGCAAAAGTCTAGAATTGCTTTTCATATCCAGTCAGCAGACTCAGAGAAAGGTCAGAACCTTTGAGTGTACATGTGTTTAGGTGTGTGTAGGTGTATGTGTGTGGCTTTACGTCCTCCAACAAAAATCTGCTCTCTGCTCTTCACACTGCTTGTGTATTTATAGCCAAGGCAGCGAAGGCCAGAGGAAATTCAACAGGTCTGTGACTGTGAGGGGGAGTCTAATGTAACGGCTGGGTGAGCTTTTACGCACCAGCCTGCCATCTCTACATTTCTACAGATTTTACTCACCAGTCTGACATTTCTACTGGAGCGCTGCGATGCCAGGACACCCGGCCTATGACTGACTGAAAATATAATATCAATAATAGTATAAATTAAATAAAGGACTTCCATTGTTCCAAAGGTCTACCCTTAACTGTATATGTGGTATTTAAGCCTCAACATGTCAGTGTATATTGTATACTGTATATACTGTATGTCTAGCTCTACAAATTAAAACCTGTTTTTTTATTTTTTAATTTCTTTACTTTTTTTGGTTTACTTTTTTTTTTTGGATCTTTTGATCATGGCAGCCATCCTTTATATTATATGCAAATTTCAGGATGAACAGACCAATGAAAACTCTCCAAAACAGCCTGGAATAAAATCTCTTTACATGAACTTACCTTGAAAGTAAGGAAGGTTTTTGTCCTCTCCTGTAAAGTTACTGTTTTGGAGGTACATGTTTCTCTATGGACAGCAATGATTATGTTTATTGATTATATGCTATTATAACAAGCAGAAGTATACGATACTTATTTTACAGGCAATATTAATTTTGCAAACAACTAAAGGTATTCTTAGATGTTCAGTATCACAAGCAGTTATTGAAATGAGAAACAACATGCTGTAATAATCTACATTCAACTTTTTTGACATCATCATCACCCACAGCTTTGATCTGCACTTTGAAACTCTGCATATTGATTTTGTTATAGCTTTAATATGTATTTATGAAACTTTCTGAAACAATGACTTTATATATGGTCCTTGGCAGATTGTCGCTCAATTTTTGTGGGTGGTAAATTTTCATGCTTATGAAATATATAATAATTTTCCAACAGATATAATGATTTGTAGTATATTATGAGTAGCAATTCATCTTCATTTACTCAATTCTATATGCTTATGTACGACTTTGATGAATTACTGCTTTTTCCAGGAATACTTTACTTCGTCACAAGTATATTATCAATCGTGTGTGAAGGATTTACCAGACCTTTGTAGTGAAAGTAACAACTTGCCGCTCAGTGTGTTACACCTAGGGGGTACAGTACCAGTCAAAAGTTACATTAATGTTTTTCCATTAATTCTACAGGCTTAGACTTAACAGTTCCAACTGATGAGATGTTGTGCTTGTATACAGCGTTTTGAATCGACTTTCATAAAATTTAGATTTTTTCACATTGAATGAATGGGGTGGAAAAGTGCACGCCCATCTACTGTACTTCTGCTTGACCGACAGACATCGTTTCACATAGACTCAGGGCAGGCCCCTCCAGCACAAATTCAATTTTGGCCTGACTCGGCACTCATCTTTTTTTCCCAATCCCTAGTTTTTCCCATTCATTTTTGGCCCTAAGCAAACCCTATTGTTTCCTTTAACCTACAGCCACCAAACTGCATCTTCTTACTCTGGGCAGAACCCCAAACTCTGATCCACAGCCATACTGACCTGCACTCCTCTATGTGCTGTTTTCTCATCCCTCGTTCCTCGCTTAGAGTCTGATTAATTTTTAGCAGCTGTCAAGATTACTCTGTACTTTCTTCAGGAAATGCACTTTTCTAGTTCTATAAAAGGCCTGAAAAGCGAAATATAATGCTGTACAAACATCAGTTCCTCTGCTGGCATGCCGGATGGACTCCACTGCAGTTCTGTTTGGGAATTCAGCCCTCAGACTTTATTTGATCTGATTTTCTTTTTTTAATAAAGCTGTTTTATTTGTTGGTTGGGCTGCTCTTACTTCTACTGCAGCCATCATTTCATTGAAGTAATCATACTTTTTTGTGGAAGGTGGGATTAGCCTCCCTTAACCTCCTCCATTAAAACACAAAGCAAGGTGTCATTTGATGGGCGGCTAATTTCAGTAAAGCTCAAAGCCTCAAATGTTTATATGTAAAAATAATCATAATAACAATTTCAAAGTTGCCCTGTTTTTTTTCCTCCCTCAAATTCTTGTTTTCTTTCTTTTGATCTGATTAAAGAAGATGACTGAAGGCTCAAACCTCCCCTAAAGAAGGTGTGAGCATTTCACAAAGGTGTTGAAATCCTTAAATGACCAAAAAACTTTGCTGTTATTACAAATAGTGGAACATTTGAGGGTTTACACTGTATATAGAATAGGGGAACAAGCCTATAGCGTTCCTTTGTTTGCAGTAGAAGATATAGTATATAAAACCCTCTTACACATTTAGGTGTATAAAGTGTGCGGCTATAAGCAGCTCTCAGAGTCATCACGTATTAAGTTTGACCTCATTCAGTTGGCGTTGTACATGGTGTTGTTGCTGGCCTGCTGTTTCATGTCTGTGGAGCACCCAAGACTTGTGATCACTGCTCCTGTGATGTTTCCCTTTCATGAGGTTTTACTGCTCACATCAGCTCACAGGTGAAGGGCTTTAACTCCCCCCACATCTATAAACTTTAGCAGAATCCAGAGCAGCCACGTCACTGACCCATCCATGCTTCACCCACAGATGAGTTCTTTCTGTTGCTACTGTTTTAACCAGTTTTCACCAGTTTAGTCATATCCAATTCCACCTGCTTGCTAGGTCACACAAGGCTACCAAACTTGAGAGGGTGAGGCTATAGCACCAGCTTCCTCCCACATGCGGGAAACTCCACCACCATCTTTTCAAACTGTCGTCATCAGACAACTCAACACACTTGGAGGAGAACATTAACCGCTCATGTTAACAGACACCTGCACTGGCTACACTCTAATAACTGCTTTGTTGGGGGTTTTAATATAGCCCAATGCTTTAGCTTTAGCCTTTTTGGTCATTTTGTTGGGTTAGTTCCAGAGTGTTCGAGTAGTTTGGCTGATGGTTGAGTGTCCGGGTCAGAGTTAGCCCTTATCCACCAACAAGTGAGTTCTGTTCCGGTTCGCGCACCTAATTTTGAACTGTTTGCCGCAATTCCACCAAAAATAAACAGGCTTAGAACGAGGGTCCCTTGGTTGAAAAGGGCTAAGTAAAAACAAACCAGTCAATTTTCCCCATTCATAGCATGTGAGGGAACCAATTAGCATGAGCAATTTAATGGGGTTTAATTCCTGATTCTGAATTCTGACTGGCTGTTTGTTTTTATGATGCTTATTTATTCCCCTTCATTGTTCACAGGCTTGTCCAATCAAATGGGGAAAATGATCTTTTAATAGGCTAATTTTTTTAAAGATTAAAGTTAAATTTGACTTTTCATCTGTTAGGTTCTGTCCTATCAAGTGTGTCGTTCTGAAGCCAAAAAATTTAGCTGATCTGAAAATTTGGTATATCTGATGCTACAAACACTGAAGAAGACTTTGTACAGGTAGAACATGAGCATCGTGGTTGTAGCTATGTTTTTAGCTTTGCTGTGTTTCCTGCTGTTGTACACCTCATCTACCTATGGTTTTAGCTTTACTAGCTATGTCGTCTGGGCGCATGGTGGTGACACATGCTTCATAGTAAAGGGAAAGTGCAGTGTTAGTTTTTCAAATATCATTGTTTAGAAATGTTTGGCTAACAAACTCTTCTCAAACTTACTGAAACTTCCTATTCGCCAGCTTATTCCACCTTCCACCTTACATGGTGCAGCAGTTACAGACATCAGTTATAGACACCAGAATGTGACTGTGAGGAGAAAAGAAAGAGAAAGAGAACTTGGCAAAGCAGACTTGGGCTCCGTTTGGGAATGCAAATGAAGGCTGTAGCGCAAGTTCTGCCAGGAAGACTCTAATGCTACGTCACTCATTCGTTCATTCCTCTGGCCAATCACAACGTGTCACCTGTGATTAAAAGGATTCAGCTTGCGCTCCTGTTCTGCTCCTTGTTTGGATGTTCTCCTCCTTCCTCGCCCCCACCACCAGTTTGGTCCCACGCCTGTTGTCCAGGGAGTAAGCTCCGCCCTGCCGTCAATATCTGGCAGAATCTGCAAGGGTCCAAACATCTGGACACAGGACAGGGTCTATGACAAAGACTCTTTATTACTCAAGAATTGTCATCCTTCAAATTGTACACCTTAAATATTGCACACCTTAAAGAAGATTAAATATCGTTTTTCCGTCACTACTGCCTTTGGTGTCTCTCTGGCAGAACTGCCTTCTCAGTGCAAATGGTTTGGTTTTGGGTTTAAGTGTGTGCCTTCACTAAAAATGAGGGTTTGAAAGTTGAAGTTGTAGCTAGACCCCTAGGATGCATGACCACCTGTGGCCCCATAGCCCACAAGCAAGTTAGGGCAGAGTCAGTTGACCCCTTTCTGCAGGCCCCTTAGTGCCCATGTTCTCAGACTAACTAGGACAGTGTTTGATAGGTTACACTGCTAGTGAGCAATGAGGGCTGAGAGCCATAGCGGGTCGAGTGTGGGGCATTCTGTAATGCTTGCCTAACCCAGTAGCAGTAGCTATGAAAGGACATACTTATGGGCGGAGCCTGGATGAGTCAGTTGAGACTAAAATGGAGTGGAAGTGAACTAAGCTGCATTAAAGGTGAAGTGAATCTGAATTAGTGGGCCAATAGAGGGTTAAATAAGGCTGAGTTAAACGTACATTAAGGGTGTAATGAATGAATGGGTAATTTACGGTGAATTGAAGCTGCATTAAAGGTTATCAGACGCTGAGTTAAAGGCTAAATTAAGGCTGAATTAAAACCAAACAGGAGCTAAATTCAATTTGAATAAAAGCTGGTTTTCTTCTAGAAGCCTCAGCTGAGGCCGAGGAGAACAGAAAGAACAGCATTACATCACTGACGGAACCGGATCAATACAGACCATCGATCCACTGACTGGATCCGTAAGAGCTCAGAGGAAGAGAGAAAGAGAGAGAGAGTGAGAGAGAGAAAGAGAGAAAGGGGAGGGGGAAGGAAGAAAGAGGAAGAGATAGAGAAAAGAAAGAAAAAGTAAAAAGGAAATAGCAGCTAGCCAGAAAGGGAAAAAAGCAAAATAAGAGGAGAGAAGAAAAGAAAAGAGAAGAGAAGAGAAGAGAAGAGAAGAGAAGAAAAGAGAAGAGAAGGGAAGAGAAGGGAAAGAGTAAAGAAGAAGGAGGGAAAGAAAAGGAGATACAGTCAAACTGAAACAAAGAAACAGAATGAGAGAAAGGAGACTGGATTGGATTGGAAATAAATTGGAATTGGAATCACTGGAAATGGAACTCTCATTTAACAAAGTTGTTCTCTATCTTTGTGAGACAGTCCTAGACCAACAATCATAAAACACAACTGACGTTTCAGCATCTACAGCCGTTCCTGAGGATTCGGGGAATTCAGAACAGTTCCCTCAACCGGTTTCATGATCTTCCCCTTCTCTTCCCACACCTGAACCCTCAACAAACAAAATAAAAATCATAGAGCCATAAAGCGCATCAGCCTTTTCAACCCCCACCATAAAGACACCCATAAGGCCAAAGCTGCTTTTGAAGTGTCAGAGAGCCTAAAAGCCTTTAAAAAGGGCTTTATGTTTTCTATGCATTCAAACAGATCATAATATGTTTCCCAGGTTTTCCAGGTTATTAAACTATTAACAACTGGGAGGAGGACCGAGCCTGAAGGAAGGTCCCGTTCCGAAGCCGTCAAAGCCACCCAGAACTCCAAGTTCTCAGAGTTCTACGATCTACCAAAGTACAGCCACATCTTAAAGGTGTGGTCTGGACTAGCACAGTATCATTAGCATGGTGGGAACAACACATCCAGTAGGTTAAGCTCACTGTGCAGTATAGGGAGTCTAAACAAAGGTCTATACTGTTTCTCATTAGGCTGAATAGCATTTCTACCAGCATTCTGTAAGGCTAGTCAAACCTAGCAAGAGTAGCTAGGAGAGTAGCTAGGAGAGAGCTCTTGAACCACACATTAAAGCTTTAGTATTATACTATTTATTAGCATGTATGTCTAATAACATTATCATAACACACAGTACCATCCCATGTGGAGATGTTGCTACAGTGTTTGGACTTGGCTAATGTTTCCACATATTTCATTGGAATGTGATCAACTCTGGCATCATGTCATTCCCAGTTACGATATCTGACCTCCGAGCTACATGGAACATACCATAACTATTGTGCAGACATTCTAGACGTTCAGAGCAATCCTCCTGATCAGCTAGCTAATGTCTGATCTACAACAGCTATTCCTAACGAAAGAGAGCAGAGTGATCGTCCTGATCAACAAGCTAACGTTATATATACAACAGCTTTTTTAAAAGAAAGAGAGCAGAGTGATCCTCCTGGTCAACTAGCTAACATTAGATCTACAACAACTTTTTTAAAGGAAGGAGAGCAGAGTGATCCTCCTGATCAACAAGCTAATGTTATATATACAACAGCTTTTTTAAAAGAAAGAGAGCAGAGTGATCCTCCTGGTCAACTAGCTAACATTAGATCTACCACAACTTTTTTAAAGGAAAGAGATCAGAGTGAGCCTCTTGATCAACAAGCTAATGTTATATATACAACAGCTTTTTTAAGAGACCAGAGTGATCCTCCTGACTAGCTAGCATTAGATCTACAACAACTTTTGTAAGGTAAAAGAACAGGTGATCCTCCTGATCAACTAGCTAATGTTAGATCTCAAACAGCTATTCCGAAAGAAAGAGAGCAGAGTGATCCTCCTGATCAACTAGCTAATGTTAGATCTCAAACAGCTATTCCGAAAGAAAGAGAGCAGAGTGATCCCCCTGATCAACTAGCTAAACATTAGATCTACAACAACGTTTCCAAAGGAAAGACAGCAGAGTGATCCTCCTGATCAACTACTTAAATATTAGATCTACAACAGATTTTTAAGGAAAGAGAGCAGAGTGATCCTCCTGATCAACTAGCTGACCCTAAATCTACAACAGCTTTTCTTAACGAAAGAGAGCAGAGTGATCCTCCTGATCAACTTGCTAACATTACATCTACAAGTGCTTTTTTTAAGGAAAGAGAGCAGAGTGATCCTCCTGATCAACTTGCTAACATTAGATCCTCAACAGCTTTTTTAAAGGAAAGAGAGCAGAGTGATCCTCCTGATCAACTAGCTGACCTTAAATCCACAACAGCTTTTACTAATGAAAGAGAGCAGAGTGATCCTCCTGATATACAATCTAAAATTAGATCTACAACTTTTTTTTAAACAAAAGAGAACAGAAAGAAAGAGAGCAGAGTGATCCTCCTGATCCACTAGGTAAACATTAGATCGACAGCATTTTCTAATAAAATAGTTCTAGAGATCTACCACCCTGCAGAGTTTAGCTCCAGACCTATCTTAACAATGATGGTGGAGTCTGAACATTACAGCTGGGTGTGTGGGCGCTGAACTCTCCAGAATGGTAGACCTGGAGGACCAGGACTTGGCACCCCTGGTTTTGAAGATGAGTAACACATCACTCTCTAAATGTACACCAGAAAGGTGGAAGGGTTTCTGATAAAATGTCCGGGGAGAACTTGCACTGAAAATTAAGGCAATATATACTCAGTAAGACCTAGCCTAGTTCAGACGAAGGTCTCCCTCATTAGTGGTTAGTGTGGTCAGCCCTGGCATGATTAAGCTGGTACACTGTTTGTTGTGTGACAATTTTCTCAGTTAGGAAGGAATTGTTGTTGCTGTAGGTGATATGGCACAAGCTTTAAGCAGCCCAGAAAGTTCATTAAGAAGATACTATCTGTGTCCTCGGGTCAAAATGGCAGTGGAACAAAAGCGCGTCAGAGCAGATGGCTCACCGTTATTGAGCTTCACCGTGGACCCGCTACGCTAGCCTCGTGATTTGCATGTTAAGTTCTCTCATGCCAGCGCAATTATGTTTTCATCTGCTGCTGAAATGTCCATTGCCGTTTCACAACAGTGGCTGAGGCTTTGAAGTCTCTCTCAGGTGAGTCACAGTGTTTTGTTGGGTTTACACAGCAGTCGGGATCTGACTGTGCGTGACTGCGCGCTGCCGCTCACACAATGCCTTCATGGCACTGTAACTGTATGAGGACTAATATCCAAATAAATGACTCATCAGCTGCCCTGCTAAAGGGCTGGATACAATACGGCAACTCCAGCGTGACGTTCGCCACTGATTTTCGAGTCGCTGGCACTGATTGACCTCAGATGATGGGTCGTGCAACACCGTTACGCGGTTTAGTTCTTGACAGTTTGATTGACAACTCTTTTCTGTGGATGATCCTGGTTGAGTACACATGTTTAGTAATTATGGGAATGGGGACTGGGATTGCTGAAGGCACTACAGAACCTTGGACGGTTTAACTCCAAAAAATAAAGCTAAACCAATGTGACGGAACTCATACCTTAGAATCTATCTATCTATCTATCTATCTATCTATCTATCTATCTATCTATCTAACTAATCTTTATATGACCATTTATCCTTTAGAATTTAATTGACCGTTGCCTGTGCCTTTAAGATCTCTGTTCCGATTGGCTACCAACTGTCATTCCTAAATGTTAGAGAGTAGTATCTATCTATCTATCTATTTATGTGACCAAAACAGTCATAACTATACTTAAATACCAATATATGCACATGTTTATTATGTTAATTTAGTCATTATCTGCTGATAACTGCGTCCCTTGCACATTCATGCACATTTATTTATTACTATTGTCTTTCTACAGGTCTACAGTTATATTTGTTTTTCTTGTATATATTTCTTGCCTCCTTGCGAGGTGAGATATATTTATATATTTATCCATAGTGACCTGTACTATGTATAGTTTATAGTTTATAGTTAACAGTTAATAATACTGCTGAGCCAGTACCTACCCATTTAGGTTTTTCATACTGCACAAACCTGTTTTTATTTTTTTAATTTGTATTTGTTTTATGTTTTACTGTGCTGTTTTTGTGAAACCGCTACTGGCTGCTAAATTTCCTTCGGGATCAATAAAGTATCTATAACTAATCTTTACATGACCATTTATCCTTTAGAATTTAATTGACCGTTACCTGTGCCTTTAAGATCTCTGTTCCAATTGGCTACCAACTGTCATTCCTAAATGTTAGAGAGTAGTGTGATCCTCCTGATCACCTAGCTAACATTAGATCTATAGCAGCGTTTCCTAACAAAAGACAGCAGAGTGATCCTCCCGATCAGCTAGCTGAAGTTAGATCTACAACCACTTTACCTAACAAAAGACAGCAGAGTGATAGTCCCGATCAGTTAGCTGGCGCTAGATCGACAACAGCTTACCCTAACAGAAGAGGGCAGAGCGATCCTCCAGATCAGCTAGCTAGCGCTACATTGACCACAGTTTTTTCTAATGTGAGGGATCCTGCCAATTAGCTAGCTAATGTTTGGTCAGTTAACTAATGTTTGCTCTACAACAGCTATTCCTAAAGAAAGACAGAGTGTTTCTCCTGACCAGCTAACTTTAGCGCTACGACAGCTTTTCCTAAAGATCAGCTAACGTTAATGAATTCAATATGATGTCTATGCTGCTTAAACGGTCATCAACCCCAGTTTAAAATCCCTGTTAGCAACAACGAAAGTAAGAGTTTAACAGAGTTTGTTAATTTTGTAATTCTACACAAACACAAATGCTGAGTGACCTTAACCGGCCAATCTCCGCTCTGAGGAACGCTGACCATCCGGCTTTTTTGAGGCCCTCGTCCGTCGTGTGTTTTGTTTGGTGACTGCGAGGAGCAAACTGTGGGGAATTTCACAACACCTGAGCTTCCAGCTCAGCCCCGGAGCGCCCAAAGGCGTTTTGTTTGCTCCTGTGGGCCGCTCCCTCTACTTAAACACAATCTCAGCCCTTGCGAGGCCAGGGAGAAGGAGCCGAGCCCTATGGGTCAAACCCCAGACTGTAGAGGGGGTCTTGGGAATACGACCTATATCATGTTTTATCCATTTTTGCAGGGATTTAAGGGGCAAAGGAGAAAGCCGCCAGGGCAGCTCATAAACCTCAGAATGGTGAAAATGCTGTGTTTTATCAGTGGCATTTTCATATTGACATATCACATTCCACCCTTTGGGGCGATAAAGCTCGTCTACAGACACTGCTGTGGAGGTGGAAACGGCTGGCTCGTCGGTCATTGACCTGCATTGTAGCTCACTGCGTTTGTATGACAACATTTGTACAGGGCTGGATGCTTTATCCCCAGTAACATCTTTAAAAAGAATGTGTGACAGCAGGCAGCTCAAGGCAAGGAGCCTGGTACACGGGAAATAAGAAGAATCCATGAATTAAGGTGGTTTCAATTGTAGTTTCTTGGTGGAACTGTGGAGACATGAAGGCAGGCAAGTCCTGCAAGGTACCTGAACAGATCATTTATAGTCTGCACCAGTGAAGAAAGTGTTGAAGTGGTGGGATGTGGTGTGGAATTGGAATTGGGTATGAAGGGACTGATCATCACAGTTACCCTTGAAAAGACTCTAATTTGAGTTCTTGGTGTGATCCAGTTCAGCTAGTTACCAGATGTCTTTATGCTTCTTCACATTCTGGTTGACCAGCATACCAGCATCCAAAACACATATGCTGGTTTTGTTGGTGACCAGCCGGTTACTGGAGTTGTGCCATATTTAGCTAGCTATCAGCCATTCCCCTCAAAATATAGTTTGTTTGGTTGACTAGCTCACATAGCTAGATTACTTTTTACTCTGTTATATAATTCCAGAAGTGTATTATGGTCTTGTAAAAATAATAACATTTTATGACATTCCTACACAATTCATGTATAAGCTAGCTATCTGCCATGTCCCTACATTTGTAGCACGTTTAGTTTGCTAGCTCTGCTATGTTTCCATAGCACAATGTTTCCATCCTGTTCCATCCTGGAAGCACAACGTTTCCATCCTGTCACCAAACACACCAAATTGCAAAGTTCTTTCTGGCTGAGTGTTTTGTTGGTGGACAGCGTCACTGTTTGCACAAGCAGGGAAAATCATACCGGGAGGATCTTCATGCTCAAACAAAACAGCAGCAGATATCTTACCACTTGCTTACGGAAGGACGCTCACAGCCTTGGTCGAAATGGTCTCTTGCCATGTCTGGTGCCCTTTGTGCACTGTGCGCTCATTTTGACTGGAGAATGAACCTAAATACAGTATGATGTGACATTAGAACATGCTCAGATACACTGGGTGCTAAATATAAATAAATAAATAAATAAATAAATAAATAAATAAATGGAAAAATACTGAAAGTGAAGTCCAGACTAGTTAGATTTTAGATGATAGTTTAAAGTACATGAACAATTATAACAATTAATTTATAATAAATTATGAATCATTTGTAGTAGATATTGAATTATTATTAGTAGATATTGAATTATTATTAGTAGATATTGAATAATTATTAGTAGATATTGAATAATTTATAATAGATACTTAATAATTTATAGTAGATGATCAATAATTCATAGGTGGCATAAAACAATGTAGATAGTGAGTAAATGAAAAGTAGGACATATGAATAGTAGTGAATGAAAAAGTCATAGTCGTTGTTGAATATGTAGTTTAAAATACACACCACATAATTTATAGTACATACTGAATAATTGATAGAGTTACCTGTAAACACATTTTGACACTGATAAGTGAATAATACGACTGTAGTTCGGGGATAATAATCTCTTCAGTCAAAGACTGATGATCTGAAACTGAAAGTGAGTCTCCCGAAAAGAATGTAAGCTATAGTAAAGGTGAAGAGTGGACGCACTGTTGAGGCTGTATATATTCATTTTCTAGTACAATTAACTTGTATGCAATGGGGTTTTGAGTGGATGCATTATACATTATTATTATTTCATTATGCCATAATTACAGAAAATGAAGCTTGTACTGTATCCATGCATGAGAGAGCAAATAAGCAATTCTGATGGGACAAAATGTGAGTAGTTAGGTATTTCATTACGGAGTTCATTAAGAAGCACATTTATTTCCTAATTACAATAACTAGGATGTGATGGTGTTTTGACTGGATGCATTATACATTATTACGTTATTATGCAATAAATTGCTTAATACAGTTATTGTGTAATGAAAAACACTGATGAGCACATATGTACTTACCAGCCTCTGGCTCAGTAGGATCACCATAAGGGCATATACTGAAGTGTTACCATAAAGAAAAGTCCATTTAATGTGAAACGGCTATTTAAGTAATTGTGGTCAGTAAACGTGGTCACGATATTTGTCGGAACGTTTCACCACACTGCCTGCCCTCTCTCTACACATACATGCTCCTTCGGTGGCTGTTAAAGGGAGTTTAGTGAGGATTTCCATCGACACGCTCGGACCTGATTCTTCCCCGTTACTCTTTTATTACTTGTATTTGTAGTCTACACGGCAAGTCCTGCTTATTAACATCAGTTACTCAAGTGAATGAGTGGAGCTCAAAGCAGAGTGACTAAGAGAAAGTAATTAGAGTTTACAGTGTGGCAGTACACTTATTAAACATCACAGCTCACTCATTAAAGAGACAAAAGCCAGATTTTAAGCAGGCTCCCGTCAGCCAATTGCAGGACAGTATGTTCATTAGGGCCGGACAAAGCTGGCCCATGCAGACCGCCACCCCCAGCCCCCGGCCAATGAAAGAGCTAATACATATAAATATAAATCATATTGGTATATATTATTGCTTGTTTTCTTTCTTTCCTGAAAACATCACACTGTGCCCCCTTCCACCAAACAAAAGTTTGTGCGCCCATATAGAGGGAAAGGCTTGGTGGAAATATTGGTGGCAGAAATATCAAATGTATATACAAACAGCAACTTTGAGCTCATAAATAGTAGTAGTAGTAGTAATAATAATAATAATAATAATAATAATAATAATAATAATAATAATAATACCAAAACTAGTCATATGATGACTATTAGTACATTACTATTAATAATATATCTAAAACTAATAATTCTAATAACAACACCATTACTATCACCAGATCCCCTAATATTACTCTAATTAGTACCATTATTATTGTTAACTACTATAACAACTCTATTACTACAATTAACATATAATTACTAATATTCCTACTCTTAGTTATTAAAACTGATAATAATATAAACAAAAACAAAACTACCGCTACTATTACTATAAACACTTTTAGAACCATTAGTACCATTACTACTACTACTACTAATAATAATAATAATAATAAACAAACACTACAATAAACATTACTACTAACACTACTACTAGTAGTAATACTAATAGTTATCATTTAATAATACCCTAACAACAATAAAAACATAACTGTAACATTACCATTACTATAACAATATATAACATATATACTACTAAAACATCTATAGTACTACTATTACTACTACTAATAACAACAAAAACAGTATCAACACTATTACTACTAAAAACACTACTCCTACTATAACAATACCAAAAAATAGATAAATAAATAAATACATACATACAAATAATAGTAATAATAAGATAACACTTTATTTATGGAAATTGAAAGAAATACATACATACATACACACATACACACATACACACATAAACCACTCTAGGTTCTCTAAAAATCTTACAGCAGATGGTTCTTTTAAAGAACATCATCTTAAACTTTAAAGAACATGGTTGAAGTTAAAACCCTTAAGCTGGTATGACCTTTACATCACATGATGGTTCTTTATACTTTAAAAGGTTCTTCATGCTCACAAATCTCTTAGGATAGTTCTTTAGGGTTCTTTAGAGAACCAAATGTGGTTATATGGCATTTGTGTCACCATTTCTTATAATAAAGGTTATAAAAGGCTATAACAGCGTTTCATTTTGCAGTAGTAGCATTTCATATATAACAGCTCGCAATTATTTAGTAATTACAGTGTATTAACATAGTATTAACGCTAATAATGAATTTTGCAGCTCCTCTTAAGCAATACCTTTCTTTGGACCAGCTGAAACATGACGGTCTCAGTGGAGCTTTATTCATTTTATAAATCATACTGAATACTATACTCTCGCGCTGGAGCATCAGCAGCACAGCAGCAGGAGGAGGCGGAACTTTTCCCTATCGCACCTCCTCCTCCCTCCTTCAGCCCTCCCTCCCTCCAGGTTGAGGAAACATATCAGTCTCTCCCCTCGTGCGCTCTCATCAGAAGAAGGGACTGGCGCGGAGGAGCCAATCAGAGCCCCTGCTTGCGACTCACTGCAGCTACCGTACATAAAGGAGCCGGGGCGCGAGAGCGCGAGAGAGAGATAGAAAGAGAGAGAGAGAGAGAGAGAGAGAGAGAGAGAGAGCGTGAGAGTGAGAGAGTGTGTGTGTGTGAGAGAGAGATTCTCCGCGGCGTGCCTCCCAGACCCCCAGCACCACCTTGCGCTCCAAAAACCCAAATCCCACCCTCCCCAAAGACCCCCTTTTTTATCCGTCCACCCCCACCACCCTCCCCAAAGGCATTCTAATGCACTCCTCCGGCAGCTTTTCCCACCTGCCACGGTAAAGGCGGAGGTGTGTGTTGGGGGGAAGACTCGCTCACTGGTGCCTGACAAGAGGAGGAGCACGAGGAGGCAGAAGAGGAGGAGGAGGACGCACGGCCAGGACGCACGGCCCATTACGCACGGTCATTACGCACGGTTATTACGCACGGTTTTTACGCACGGCTCTGCGACGGTCAGGACGCGTCTGACCATGATGCTGCTGGCCAGATCCGCTCTCCTGGCCGCCCTGACCCTCTCCCTCGCGCTGGCCTGCGGGCCGGGCAGGGGCTACGGGCGCAGGAAGCATCCCAAGAAGCTGACGCCGCTCGCCTACAAGCAGTTCATCCCGAACGTGGCCGAGAAGACGCTGGGCGCGAGCGGCAGGTACGAGGGCAAGATCACGCGGAATTCCGAGAGGTTCAAGGAGCTCATCCCCAACTACAACCCTGACATCATCTTTAAGGACGAGGAGAACACGGGCGCGGACCGGCTCATGACTCAGGTGAGTGGGGGGATTTATTGTGTACTATTTTCTTGCGATCAGCGACACGGAGGGACATGAAGGACAGGACGCGAATCAGGCTCGCACATATCCTGCGCATAATCGAGTAGCAGCCCGCGCAGTGAAAGCTTCCAGCGCTCCAGCTGAGTGCTGCGGCGCTGCCGTATTATAGGGGGAAACGGCGGCCGTGCAAGCTGCTTTGGGAGCATTAAAGCACGTGCCTTTAGTAGGAGCCTTTGCATTCCCTGACGCTTGACGCTCGTGCACCGGAGTGTCACCGCGCGTGCAATAAAAAACAGTCTCCTTTAAAATGTGGACGCGCGAGGGTGCGCTTCGTGCTTTAGCTCGCCGGATGCACGGACAGACGGACGGACGGGTGGACAGACGCTCGTGCAAACGTGCGTTCGACATCCAGCCGCTCGAACTGCCTTTCGCAAAGAGCGCTCGATCCGAATATATATCTAAAAAAACGATAGGTGAAAAACACACACACACACATACACACGGACAGTGCACGCGAGCGCACGCTGCTGCCTCGTGCTTATCGGTGCATGAAGAGACCGAACGCGCTGACGTTTCTAGAAGGAGAGCGGCGCCCGTGCTACCTGCAGCCACAGCGCGTGCAGTGCGACCGCTGCCCTTGGGACGTAGGTGGTGTTGTCGTTATCTTATCTGGAGGATGCACGAGCTGTCAACGGCGTCGTGCATGTAAAGGGAGAGTGCATTTCGTGCGCAAGGCAGGTTCGGGGTTGGGCATGGGGCTTGTAAAGGTGGTCTAGCTGGTTGTAGAGCCTGCCGTAAAGAAGTGAACTCGTGGCGCGTTCGCGCGGTGGGAAGTTTCCTGCGGTGCTGCTGCAGTGGTGCAGCAAAGGGGAAGGCAGCGCGCGGGAGACGGCATTAGCATTGGGGCGCGGTGGCGCATCGGGCGCGTGCCCAGGTGTCAAATCAACCCATGCAAAATTTACACGGGCAGCCCTGAAAACGGGGAAATGCAGGGAAATGGAGGGGATATTTAGCGTGCGCACCGCGCGCGCATCAGCCGCAACAGCAGCGTGCCACAGAAAGAGCGCCGCGTGCTGCTTCAGGTACTGTGCAGGAAGGGTTGCTTCATGCTGCAGCGCGTTTAACGCACCTGCCTCACTCGTTAGCTCATTTGCAGAGACCTAAACGAGTGTACATTGATGCATTAGAGCAGTGTTTCTCAGCTCTGGTCCTGGAGGCACCCTGTCCTGCATGTTTCGGTGCTTCCCCTGCTCCCAACACACCTGATTCAACTCATCAGCTCATTAACGAGCCCTATCAGAGTTGCAAGGGGTGAGTTAAAGCATGGTGTCTACTAAAATGTGCAGGGCAGGGAGCCTCCAGGACCAGGGTTGAGAAACACTGCATTAGGGGAACATAGGGATAAACACTATGGTGTGCATTAATGCATTAGTGATGCAGGTGAAGAGTGCAAATGTAGATGGCAAAATCTCAGGTGGACCTGGAATCACTTGTCAGATTTGTGCATCATTTGCAAACGCCTGTCAGCATTATATTTCATAAGGATTGGACTAACTGAATTGACTCATGGCATTAACCTACAGGGTTTTGCACCATTTAGGAGATGCAGGGTTTTGATCCGACAGCCACAGTGTGTAGGGCACGGCCTGTATGTCGATGTTGGTTATACCACCAGCACTTAAAGCAATGTGCACAGCAATGTGCAAATACACGGTTTATTGCAAAGGCTGCATCATTAGTCCTGCAGTACAGAATGCAGAATGAGGCTATCACCACATATTGTGATGCACGGTCATATTGTCCACCCATAACCAGAGAAGTGTACATAGTGTGTATATGTACAGTATATATGCACTCATACAGGCTTTCTATTACAGTTAGGCTATTCTGGATATCCAGTGGATATTGCTTCTGATGTTCCTACTAAACGCCAATCTAGACAGATGCTGAGCTTAATATGTGCAATAGATGGTGCTAAAATGTGAGCTACTGTAGGGTAGCTTGGCAGCCTGACAATGAAAGGGAAACTTTTGGCTGCCGGTAAGCGTTAGCAAAGGCTCTAAACTCTGCGTACTGAGCTGTTTCCGTGTGAACATCGCGGCGCAGGTGCGTTATAAAGCCTCTTCCTTTGCTGTGGAGCAAAGAGTCTTGATCTCTTTTTGGTGCTTTAAAAGCAGGGGATGAAACTGGCGTCTGGTGTGGTTTTCTCACATGTATATATATCAAACTCCACTTAGAGTTATTATGGTTACGTTGGGGGAGAGGGGGTGGTACAGTAGCTCCAGGCGCAGAAGGAGCTGCCCAGACGCTCTTGCAACATCAAACACGGCACCTTTAGGAGCTGACGGGGAAGTTTACAAGGCCTCGGGACAGTTAAAGGGAAGTAATCGGCGCGTGAGTCGAGCTTTATCATTATCATTATCACGCTCGAGTGCAGTCAGTGGACACAATAACCACTATAAATGAATACACCTCTCACAGTAGATGCATTACTAGTGTAGACCTGCTAACTGAACTAAACTGATAGTTTACACGCAAGTGTGGTGATGCACTGACCAGTCCATGTTTGCACAGCAAATTATGTACAAAGAGTATTGCACTACAAAGTATAACATGCTAGCCAGCAGTTGCTCCATCCTGATTACCATGCCGTGTGTACTTTATAGATACAGTAAAGTTACTGTGTCTATTACATGGTTTATTCCCATAAATGTGATTTTACATTAATAACAATACTAAAGTGTTGTGAGTCAGCAGCCAGATGCAGGTCTTCTGTGGTGTGAAATGCGACAGAAGTGCGAGAGCGCAGCCTGTGGGGCTTCGTTTGCTCTCACAGCTTTCACAATAAACGCCCTGTTCAAACACACAGAGCATAACACCCCCAAAAAACAAGGGTATCCCACTGCTGAAGGATCTGCGACATCAAATAGGTGCATTTGTGGTTATACAGCTGTGACTGAGTGGAAAAAGTAGGCTATATATGGTCACTTTTGGAACAAAAGCTCTTTTATTTGAGAATTTGAAGATGTAAGCTTTCCTTTACAGTGAACGGACCAATAGAAATGCTCTGTATTAGCTAGAAAAAGACTTGCTCCATTGACTTCCATTTATTTCTTTTAATTTCTCCCGTTAAGTTAGTGTGTTGGAGATGCACAAGCACATGATGGTGACAAATATTGGCTAAAGGGAACCTAGCTAGTGGTGACTTCTTGGTTAGTGAAATCTGTTTCTGTTTCTTGATATGGTATATTTTACACTTATTTAGCCTATTTCTGGACATTGTTACTTGCATTGCAACCTCATGTATACTCTATCTTATTCCATTGCTGGGTAAGTTTGCTTGTTGGAGGAAAGTCATGTACTCAGCATGCAAAATTAGATCATTATCATTCCACTAGATACCTTTTTTTTGGTGCAGTGTGGTCCCATATCACCATGTCTTTGAGGAACGTTTGGTGGCGGTCAATAATTGAGAGCAGATCAGCAGGCAAACCCATTTTTTATAGACAGGGTGAGCTGTTGTTAAAGATTTACAGACTAATATAAGTAGTATTCCACTTCCTGAGCTTCTTTCGTGATCGTTGCTATTGGCCAGGAATCAAGAAGCAGTAGCTAACAAGGAAAAGCCGGCTTCTAGCAATTAGCGGCCAGATTAGTCCCAGTTATCTGTTAGCCATTAGATGACAGGGGCTGTAACGATGATCTCATATGGTGGTGCTTTTACATTGACATACTTATCGACAGGTGAGGACAGATCATGTCTGCTGAAAAGCAGTGTTTATTCAAAGGTGACCAAATAAGTGGTCCCTCTCAAGGAGTTGTTTCCAGTAGTGGTTCTGGAGTTCCCCCTGCACTGCAGATTTTAGTGTTTGGGCATGCTCTGCAGTTCCAAGAGGGGTTTGCTAATGAGCTAATTAGTTGGTTCAGGTATAAACACTGTAATATGCCGGACAGGGCTACTCCAGGACCAGGATTGGGCATCAGCGTTTTAGCCCATGTACAGCAGCACGATTTGACAATACATTAGAACCATTTTAATCTGCTTTCTCTTGAAATATCAATCATTAGCCATTAACACCAAAGGGAAGCTGGACGTCTGGCCACCCTCTGTCCGATCTCCCGGCTCAGAGGAGCGGATTAAGAGCGGGACAGGCCGAGGAAAGGCCGGCTTGTCGTCCCCCGCTGTGCATCATGCTCACTGAGCACAATCCGGCTTG
Organism: Semaprochilodus insignis; assembly: GCA_034552555.1. Lineage (NCBI taxonomy): Eukaryota > Metazoa > Chordata > Actinopteri > Characiformes > Prochilodontidae > Semaprochilodus > Semaprochilodus insignis. The sequence goes on along the minus strand of CM067482.1, from coordinate 28,774,791 downwards.
ATTTGAGGCACACGACCCAATGAATTAATAAACAGTTTAAGGCTTCACGGCTCTTGAATGCGCTCGGGGAGAGCCGACGGGGTCTCTTTCCTCCTCATAGCTCCCCTCCTATTTGCTCACTTTTAGCATTTTCCAGTGCTACAAGTGCCTCCACAGCAGACCAGTCCTTGAGGGTGACCCCCTAACTGGACCTTCCTCTATTGCTAGCTTTCAGTGCCTATGAAAATCTGTCACGAGCCATTCCAATTGTTCTGAAGGATTTTTTTTTAGCTAGCATAAGGCTATGCCAACCTACAAATGTAAAATACCCAGCTAGCTGGGTTGAGGACAGCCTTTGCAGATGTGTTTGTGCCTTTGTTTTCTGATGTTACCCAAAGTAATCAGACTTCAATAGTAGTTAATTAATTAATTGCTAAGAGACAACGTTTAACATGGACGTTAGCACCCTAGATTCTGTCCTTCTTGGTGTACTGTGCAACTGAGCACCAGTGAAGACCAGTACTGGCCTATCTACCTCCAAACATGCCTTGGTTATCAATGAGTTCGGCCTCTTGCAGTCTAGACTTAGACCTAGTTCATAGGTTGACAGAAGCAACAACCTATTGCCTGGACAGACATCCCTCAACAGGGTTGATGTAAACTTGTCTTCTATCAAGAAACAGTCATTTTATGAGGATTGAAAGCTAGCAATTTAACCCTGCAGCAGGAATGAGTCTATATGGTCATTCGGAGCATGTGTAAGTGACCAAATGCTGTAATATTTTCATTTATTTCAATAAATTCTGACATATTAACAACAGTTTATCCCCACTTGAGAAATCCCCATCACGTTATACAGAACAAAACCTGTTCCCTGGGAATAATTAGCTGCACGGCAAACCCTGAATGAGTTCTTTGTGGCCCTCCAGTTGATATACACGTCCGGCATTGGGATGAATTGTCCCAGAGAAGTCCGGGAAAGGTTAGCAAAGCGGCTACTGGCCGTATGCACAACTAATCTGGATCTCCTTGCGCTCGGACATGAATTAATCATGCTAAATAGAAACAGTCTTGGGGCGCGCTTTCATTTTTCAGTGGCTCCGGCTGAAGCTGTTATGAAACCCGGCTTTTGAGCGCAAGGCTGGGTCGCAGTTCCGCCCGTTCGTCTGTTGGATCTATATGTTTTAGACCAGTGAAGCGAATGCAATAACTTATCAATTTTTCATTGCGGGCTTTAAAGAGTCTTCCCAGAGAGAGAGAGAGAGAGAGAGAGAGAGAGAGAGAGAGAGAGAGAGAGAGAGAGAGATGCTCCTTTTCAGGACAAGATAATACCCAAGAAAACCCCACAGGAGCACAGATATCTGAGAGTGGCCTGTGCACTGGTCAGTGCTCATTTTGCAGATTGAATTAAAGTCAATGGGTTCACTTTATACCAATGTTATTTCTAATTTCATACCTGCAAAATGGGTCGCACTGCTCATGCTCCACATAGTCATACTGATACTGACGGCTCTTAACCCTCAGGGTCTATGGAGACGTGCAAAAGATGGGCGCCCCTGGTCAAAAGACTTGTTTTTAGGTTGACTTAAAATAAGATACAGCATCCTCCACATAGCACAAACGTCGGCACATTCAGTTACTGTATATTACTACGTTTGACCTGTTGAGGGGAAAAATATAGTACATAAAACATAATGCATTGTCTGTGCAACCGTATGGAAGCCCATTTTTGCCACTTAAAATAAAGAGTCAACCACCTACTTATTTTCTCGTTTTTAAGAGAATGGCTATGCCATTGTTAGAATTTATGAGAATAAAGCATCTCAAACGAATGAGTTAGTATATCACAATAATGACTTAACATCTCAAAATAATGAGTTAGTATATCACAATAATGACTTAACATCTCAATATAACGAGTTAGTATATCACAATAATGACTTAACATCTCAAAATAATGAGTTAGTATATCACAATAATGACTTAACATCTCAATATAACGAGTTAGTATATCACAATAATGACTTAACATCTCAAAATAATGAGTTAGTATATCACAATAATGACTTAACATCTCAATATAATGAGTTAGTATATCACAATAATGACTTAACATCGCAATATAATGAGTTAGTATATCACAATAATGACTTAACATCTCAAAATAATGACTTAGTATATCTCAATAATGACTTAGCATCTCAAACGAATTGGGAAGTTTGTCAAATGAGCTACATGACTACCCCAATTATGATCATGCAAATCATTACAAATTGGCCTCAAAGCATGTGGAGCAGTTTGGTATTCTCTAATAGATGTAGTAACATTGTTTCTTTCACTGTGTGCCACTGTTAGCTGTTGTCTATAAAACTGTCTGTCCGTCTTTCTCAGAGGTGCAAAGACAAGCTAAACTCTCTGGCCATCTCGGTGATGAACCAGTGGCCGGGGGTCAAGCTGAGGGTCACTGAAGGTTGGGATGAAGATGGACACCACTTTGAGGAATCCCTGCACTATGAGGGCCGGGCCGTGGACATAACCACCTCTGACCGGGACAAGAGTAAATACGGGACGCTCTCCAGGCTGGCGGTGGAGGCCGGCTTCGACTGGGTTTATTACGAGTCCAAAGCCCACATCCACTGCTCTGTCAAAGCAGGTGAGAACACCAGCCAGCCAAAGGGGTACTAAATGGGAATGAATAAATACATGAATTATTTAATAAACTAAAGCCTTAATGAAGCCAAAACGTCCTTATATAAGTCCACATTCTTATTCAATATTGGCATAAAAGAACTACAATAACTTTGTCATAGCAGATTCTGGATAATTAATAGTAATTACTGAATATTTAATAGTATAATATTGAACAATTCATAGCAGATAATCATTAATATATAGTAGATACTGAGGAATTTGTAGCAGCTACTGAATATTTCATAGTAGATACTGAACAATTTATAGTAGATATTAAACAATTCATAGTACTCATTAATTTATAGTAGCTACCGAACAATACTTAGTAGTTACTAAATATTTTACAGTAGATTCTGAATAATCCAAAGTATATACAAATATTTCCTATTAGATACCAAATATTTTATGCTATATAGATTCTGAATATTTCATTGTAGTTATCGAATAATTCATTGTAGATGCTGAATAATTCATCTAAAGATTAATATCTGAGGTTTAAGAGGTTGGGAATGACTAAAACATTGTTATTTGAGCCTCATCATCTTTAATTAGGCCTCATTTTTCTATGAAACCTCTGAAAGTCTCAAACTCGTTACGGTCTACATCTCATTAAATAAAGTAACTACATGGAAAACAATGGCAATTAATATTATAGTAGTGTGGAATAGACCTCCTGCCCCCATAAAAGGTTAACTATCAACAGATTTACATCTCTTCTCCAGACGGTCATAAAATTAAAAGATGTCTTGTGGTTAAAGTGTGGAGTGTGGACGGTCTAGGCTGTGGCAGTGAACATTAGCTTATCTTATGTCGCCCCACTCTGTTTGGGTGGAGGAAATACTTTTGTCAGCTCTTGTGGAAAGATCCCTATAAGGAACCCCAGAAACTACACATAGCTTTGTAAATTCCACGAATACAAAAAGTTCCATTTTGTTTTTTCTTGATCATATTTGCTTCCAAATATAAATTCTGTATGAAGCACCATATGGGTAAACAGTATTGAGATTCACCACTTACACTGCAAACTTATGAGCCAGCTTTTAAACTTACTATAGCTATACTAGCGGCTAGCATAGTGTAGTCTCCACAAAGAACACCATGCTATGGCAATTCCGTAGCATGTTTAAATTGTACGGATGTCCGCCAATTGCATAAATGTCAATGTACCATGAAACTAAACTGCAAGTTCTGTAGTTATGAGGCAAAGTTGCTCCAGAATCCTTTCACTTTACCAAGCTAAAGCTGTTAAAGAAAATGCAAAAAACTTAATTTACCCAATTTTCCACTCACCCCAGATGTAGTCAATTAGCCAAGACATGTTTAGAGCCCAAATTTAACTTCTGCAGTTTAGAAGTGGAGCCATGAGGCTAACACTGATAACAAACCACACTAGAACTCAATGGTCACCCATATAACCAAAACATCTCTCAACCTGTGATGGACTGATGGCCTGTCCAGGGTGTTTCCTGCGTTCTGCCCAACGTGGACTGGGATAGGCTCCAGCACCCCCATCCACCAACCCCCAAACCCAGAAGAATAAGCATCATAGAAGATGAATGAATGAATGAATGAATGAATGAATGAATCTCTCAACTCACTTAAACCATCATCACAGTCATGCAGAATTGCTGATGCTGTTTAGCACACTGTATGATCTACTGAGAATTAAAAATTGAGCAAAGCATTTTCTGGGAAATCCAACCATGTTGTCCAAAAGTGTTAGTCATCCTGTGTCCCAAATCCAAGTGTCCCAAGTTTGCACCACTTATATTGTAAGGATGTTTTTACAAAAACAGTTTGGGCTATTTGGGTGACTATTGAGTTGTAGCGTCTGTTAGCAATGCTGTTCCAGTTCTAAAGAAGCGAAATCGGGATTCCAAACGTGTCTCAGCCGATGTGGCGAGCGGACAGTTGTGTGAGTTTCCATTTAAATGCTTTTCATTCTAATTGGTTTGAGAGAGACAGGCCTCATGTGCTTTCTGTGGATTGCATTAGCATAACCGCCCACCACCCCCCACGCCCCCCCCAACCCCAACCACCAGACCATCCTCTGATGTAAAAGAAAAACAAATCTTCAGATTGCAATTCAAAACACACGTTTGGACATACATAGAGGGTCCGTGTCACCCGGGGTCACGCGCCTCTACCAAAAGGATTTGGGCCCGAGCAAGGCTGAACTCGTTCGCCCAAATCTGTTTCCCCAGTCGTGGCCACCTTTATTGCATGGCCCGGGAACTCATGAGAGGATTAGACTTTAAAAAATAAATCCGGAGCGGGAGGAGCCCATTCTTTGGGGCCTGTGTTTACCGAACGTGTGATCCGAGAGAGCGGGAATGTGAAGGGTTCTCCCAGGATTGACAACGGAGAAGAGCAATGACGGTAAAAGTGTGTGAGGGAGAAAAGGAGAGAGAAAAAGAGAGAGAGAAATAAGAAGGCATTGATGTTAGGCCTCCTGTTTGTAACCCCGCAGCTAATTTACATTCAAATCTCCGTCATGAGAGAGCTGCAAAAGTGTCTGGCCTGAGTAAATACTACTCTGGGGCCTTTTCTTTTTAAAGCGGGCAGCCAATGTGTGCGTGTGAATTGTCACCCAGACGTTTCTGCACCTGAGCAAATATGAAAGAGGAGCTGGGAAAGGCATGAGTGTCCTTTTCCAAGAGTGGTCCGTACACAAGCCGCATTAGAATGACAATGTCCGGCCTTTATTGGTTTTTAATTAGACCGGTCCAAGCTCTTCCCTTCCCTCGTCTCAAACAAAGACTTCCCCCTTTTTCTTCTTTTCTTCAAGGGCCTTAGATTTACAGCCGAATTCACATAGCGGCCACTATTTCTTTTGTTTTGTTGAGTTTTTTTTTTTTCTTTTAGGCCATTCTTCCTTTCCACCAAGGCAACGTCTGTGGGCCAATATGGCCTGCTCGCTAACACCTCTTTTGGCTATGTCCAAAGTGACTCGCTTCAGAGTTTTTCAACATTTGAAAACAATAGTTCAATCCCATGTTACCCACCCCCCTAAACCTTAAATGATGCTAGTTGGAATCACGTTTGTTGCACCTTTAGTTTTAGTGCTGGAGCTACAAAGCTAATGTAGCTGGCAAGTAATGGAAGACTTCCCACCAATTAGCACTGTACATTGCGTCAAACTGTCTTGAGCTGTTAGGTAATCTCAGACAGACTTGCTAATGTGGTTTCTTAGCCTGTGTGACACACTTCTATCTTTAGTGTTAGCATTAGCATGGCTAATAGCAGTTTTGTTTGTGTCTGAATGTCTGAATTGTGCCCATGTTTACAGACAACAGTGTTTCATACAGAGTTTTATGAGCTATAAGCTTCCTTAACTTGTGAGGTGAATGTTTACACTATGCTAACTGGTGATTAAGCTTCCTTTACTTGTTAGCCATGTTAGCTTACGTTACATTAGCCAAAAAGAAAAGTTCAGATACCTTTGCTGATACACACATACATTCAGACTAATCTGATGTTGTTCCTTGGTTCAAGGATCTTCTGAACAGTGATAGCCTGAATGGTAGCCTTGCGCTGCACCTAGTGTTCATCTTGAAAGATGCAATAAAAACATGTTTATCTGACCCTGCAGAAAACTCGGTGGCTGCCAAGTCTGGAGGCTGTTTCCCAGGAACCTCGCAGGTCCAGCTGAAGGACGGACAAAAGAAGGCCCTGATGGACCTGAAGCCTGGAGACATGGTGCTAGCAGCAGACGAAGGTGGGCAGCTGGTCTACAGTGACTTTGTCATGTTCACAGACCGAGATCCGTCCACCAGACGAGTGTTTTATGTGATAGAAACCAAAGACCAAAAGATCACCCTGACCGCAGCCCACCTGATCTTCATCCTCGACAACTCCACCAGCGACATCCAGGCCATGACAGCTACATTTGCCAGTGAGGTCAAACCTGGACAGAAGGTGCTGGTCCTCAACAGCGATGAAGCTCAGCTGAGCCCTGTGGTCGTGGAAAGGATATACATGGATGAGCACCAAGGCTCGTATGCACCGGTCACTTCTCACGGCACCATCGTAGTGGACCATGTTCTGGCATCTTGCTATGCAGTCATCCAGGACCACAGACTAGCCCACTGGGCTTTCGCCCCAGTCAGGTTAGCCCACGGCCTGTCCTCATTTTTACTCCCGGAGAGCTCCCAGCTGTCAAACTTAACCACACAGCCGGATGGAATCCACTGGTACTCCAGGCTTCTCTACCGGATGGGGACTTGGCTCTTGGACAAGCGTTCGCTTCATCCGCTGGGCATGCCTGCACAGTCAAGCTGAAAAAGACTGGTGTGGACATTTCAAACTAATGTAGGATATAAGACAATATTAGTATATAAACAAAGAGAGAGAGAAAGAGAGAGAAAGAGAAAGAGGCCCCAGGAAGAGGTGGGATATTTATTTCACTGACTTTTACATTTGTCATTTAAAAGAGTTAAAAAAGGAAAGAAAGAAAGAAAGAAAGAAGGAAAGCAAAGAAAGAAAGAAAGAAAGAAAGAAAGAAATGGAGCCTTAAAAGTTATCTTTGAATAATTTATTCTCGTGTGAACTAAAGGCTGGTGACACTTAAGTGGAGTCTAATTCAGTGGGACCAGCCAGATGTGCAGAATCTATTTTTGTATATTTGAAGTAAACTGGAGAGAAAAGAAGAAAAAAAACTTTAAAAAAAAAACAAAGTACAAAAATAATTGCAAAAATTGAGAAAAAATCATGTAAAATGGTAGAAAAGGAGAAAACTTCTCGACAGGTTGTAATGTTCTGTGCATATGTGCAACTGACTGTTATATTTTGGGGGACGAGCAAAACTTTGTGGGGGCCATAAATTATATTTTTATACACAGAATTGTAAATGAGTAGATTTTGACTGATCGTTTCCTGAAATCACTTTTCTTTGTTTTGTTTTTTGTTTGTTTGTTTATTTGTTTTTTTTTAAATAGTGTAAATTTTACAAGAATTATATTTTAATTTAAATTAGCAATCCTGTGCTCTTCTGCTCAGTAAGCTTTTCCTCTCACCTTCTCTGCTCAGCCTTTCCTTTTTTTCTATTTCTATTTTTTCTTGGAGAAAATAGAAAATGCACATTTTTTGACAATTCAGTAGTCTAACAACATAGCTACGGAGCAAGTTTTTTCCTTTTAATAAATTAATAAGTAACTCATGGAAATTTGCAAAATGTATTTTTGTTTTGTTCTTTTTTGTCCATATTTTGTAATAGGTAAATAGTTTTTTAGAGGAATAAATAATGTAGCAGATGCACAGTTGTTCCAGGCTGGTAGCCCATCATAGCAAGGCCTCAATGTGTCAGCAAATGCATAGAAATTATTATTTATATGTTTATTATAAAATGTGACAAACTATGAAAACGTGCTTGTGGTTTTCTTTTTCCTGAGAATTCTATGTTGATGGTGAACAGCGTGGACAAATTTAGCAATTAGTCGCACTTTTTTCGTTTAAAAAAGTCATAAATTCGTTTTGAGAATGAATTAGATTCAGGTAATTGATCTTAAATGCGGTACTTTCCTTAGTTTGTAAGGGGTGAACATGGGGGGGGAAACGTCCTTGATGTTCTGAGAATGGTTATTAGAGCAGAAAGGGAAAAGATTTTAAAAGACTCCTGAAAGAAAAAGTCCCACGTTTTCTTTCAGGAATCGTAAATTCGTTCTTTAATTAGTTTAGATATAAATCAGTATTTACGCATGTGTTACTTTCCTCAGTTTGAAAGGGATCTAAAGTGAGGGGCAAACTTTCCTTGTCTTTGAGGTCGTTAACGCTAGGCATAAAAACAATGACTGAAAAACAATTTCGCAGTTTCTTTTTTTTAATCGCAAATTAGATCCACCACCACGTATTCTTCCGTCTCTAGGGGAGTAAGGAAGCAAAATTAACGGGAACATGTCCCTGATGTTCTGAGAATGGCCGTTAAAGCATGATGAGAAAAAATATATTCTTAATTAAAAAGTGGCACGTTTTCTTTAAAAAATCGCAAATTCGTTCTTATTTATTGTAACACAAAATACATGCAAATTATTATTCTTGCAAATGGTACATTGGCTAAGTTTGGAAGGGATACAGGGAAACTTTCCTGATATTGTAAGAATGGTCGTTAATGCTGGGCGATTAAAAAACAGTCTGTTTTTTCAAAAATCGCTAATTCGTTATGTATTGGAATAATTACTTTTGCCACTAAATGTAGATAGCAAGGGAGCAAAATGAGAAGACTTAGGGTCATAAAACAGAAGCCCAACAGAAATCGACCCAACTTCATCGCACAACTCCGCTAAAATTAAAATCTAAAAAAAAAAAATAAATAGCGAAGCAGATAAAAGTGGCGGTGGCTCTGTGAACGGTTTCTCAGGGGGGTTTCAGCTTTGGTGGGAGCGTGTGAGAAGTGTTGGTGTGATGCTACATTTGGAAGCTCGCTCTTCTGCAAATAAAGCCAGCAGAGGCTCTCAGACAGATTAAACACGGCCGCTGTTTGCGCAAAGCCGCAAGCGCGCTTTACAGGAACCGACCTAATAAACAGCCTAATAAACAACCTAATAAACAGGCTCGACCAATATCCCGATCGATACTGCGGCCAGACGCGGGGAAACCTGCGCTAACCACAGCGAAGCCGGCGTGCCCCTGAGTGCAGGAGACAACCCAGCACCGAGCAGCCTATAGACCTGCTTACAGCGCCCAGCATCTCTCAGCACGAGAACCGCCTGGCAGAAACTGGCTTCTTCTCGTTCAGGCTGCACCATTTAAGGTGGAACGGAGAATTCCAATATGAGTCTGGCTCCATCCTTCTCCTTATGAGAACTAAGAGGTGCAAACAGNTTCCAATATGAGTCTGGCTCCATCCTTCTCCTTATGAGAACTAAGAGGTGCAAACAGCAGTAAAGCAGCCCAGGAACACTAGTGACTGCTCATAGCATGAATTTACTAACAAGCATTTCTAGGCAGTTCACACGAGCTAAGCAAGAAATACGCTGCTTCTGTTGGAGGCCCAGCCTCAGGGTGGAGATTTCTTACTTTGGGCTTAGAGCTTTTCGAGAACGTCATCAGCAGATCCAGCTCTGTTGCAAGACCTGGAACTGCTTTCAACAAAGCAGCAAGTTATACAACCTGCAGTAATGAGATTAGCCAGTGCAGCAGATCAGTGAGGTAGCACCAGTGGATAAGTTCCTTCATAGCTTTTGCTGTCTGTAAATGGAGAACCCATTTCTGAGCTCACCTGACGTCCAGATGCAGCAAGGCCATGCTGGGGAGGTTTGTTGTCCACTACTGCCCTCTAGTGGGATATCAGGTACACTGCCGGCCCACAAATTCCAGAAAGCTTCCCCAGAATTCAGTGGTTGAGAAGTCTGTTCTCAGCTTCGAGTGGTTTGGTGTGAAATGGATCATTCCTTGTAGTGAATCTATACAGTGGTGGTGAGGGGAACCAGCGGCCACCATGTCCACAACCCAGGTATAGCCCTTTTATTTACCATCCCAAACCAGCCGTCAAACTACAAGTGTCTTCTGAGGTTTTGTATGGAATGTTGATGATGGTGAAACACTGGTATAACTGGGGGGAACATAAAGTTTTCTTCAGGGACTATTTTGCCTTGGAACACCCTGCACGTATCCCTCCACCATGAAGGATTTGAATGCCGAAATCTTCTTAAAACCATATAGTGATGTCTCGGACATGACGCAGAGTGTTTATAACCATTGAAAGTGGAAGCCTGGTTCCTATCACCACCACTGTGAACAGTTGGCACATCAGGCCACTGTGAATGGAATTTAACTCAACCTGGATCTTGTTATGGAACCATCTATATGTTTTTGTCATATGTTTGTGGTGGGCCAATAAGTCCTCACCCTCTTGTGGGTCACTCTTTGGGCAGCCCTGACCTTGAAGAATTCTGAATCGTTCATGAAGACAAACAACAGAAATAACAGAAGAATTTTCAAACAAAGACAATTATAAACTACACAGTCGAGTCATATTATTATGACCACCAGGTAATATCCAGAGTAACTGCCGTGTGCAGCACAAACAACAGGTAGACGGGCTGGGAATGACTCAGTAAGGTCCTGGTTAGGTTGTCACAGCTATCTGGAGCCATGCTGACTGCAGTGTATCCCACAGCTCGACAATCAAAGTAGTTCTACAGATGCTCAGTTGGGTTGAAGTTGAGTTGGAGAATTAGGGGCCAGGGTAGTACTTGAAAGTCTTGATCATGCGTGTGACTTGTCCCATTGTCTTGCTGGAAGGTCCCATCCACCCAGGGAAGACAATCAGTATGTATGGGTGTACATGATCTGCAAGGATGGGTTCATACCCAGATCGGTTAAGGGTGTCTTCCACATGGATGATTGGGCCCTGAGAATCCCACGAAAACATGACTTCCTTCATGAGCTACACGCTGCTGTCTTCTGAAATAGGAAGTGGTCATAATTATGTGTCTTGATTGTGTAGTTTGCATACGGTTAAACTGGTTGATTATTAAAAGGAATGCTTTTAGGAGGGTGACCCTAAAGACCAATAAACTTAATTTACGAAACCTTTCAACAAAACCCAGGATGCTTCTTTTGAACACTGCAAACACTGAAATGCAGAGTTACATATGCTATGGAATTATACACACCTCTTAATTATTGAATTCAGGTGTTTTATTCAGTCCCATTGACACAGGTGTATAAAATCAAGCAGCTAGCCATGCAATCTGGCTTTATAAACATTTGTGAAGGGATGGGTTGTTCTGAAGAGCTCACTGAATTTGTGTGTAGTACTGTAATAGAATGCCTCTATTGCAAAAAGCCATGAAGTTTCTTCCCTCCTAGATATTCCATGTTAAAAGGTTAGTGGTATTATTGAAAGATGGAAGCATTTAGGAACCACAGCAGGTCAGTCCTGAGGTGTCAGACCATGTACAGTTACAGAACAGGGTCTCCGAATGTTGAGGCCCATAGTGCGTAGAAGTTACCAGCGCTCTGCTGACTCAATAACTGCAGACTTCCCAACCTCATCTGGCATTAACCTCAGCACAGAAAGTGTGCACCAGGAGCTTCATGGCATAGGTTTCCATGACCAAGCAGCTGCATGCAGGCCTTGCATTACAAAGCGCAATGCCAAGTGTCGGATGGAGTGGTGTAACGCGTTGCCGATGGACTCTGGAGCAGTGGAAACGTGTTCTGTGGAGTGACGAATCACGCTTCTCTATCTTGGCGAATGCCAAGAAAACGTTACCTGCCTGACTGCATTGTGCCAACTGCAAAGTTTGGTGGAGGGGGGATAATGCTATGGGGTTGTTGTTAGGGGCTGACCTAGAGCTCCTTAATTCAGGTGAGGCGGAATCTTAAAGCTTCAGCTGACCATGATAGTTTAAACAGTTGCATGCTTCCAACCTTGTGGGAATGGTTTGGGGAGGGACCTTTTCTGTTCCCACATGACTGTGCCCCAGTGCACAAAGCAAGATCTATAAATCCATGGTTGGGGGAGTCTGAGTATGGAAGAACTTGACTGGCCTGCACAGAGCCATGACCTTAACCTCAAGAAACTTTGGGATGGACAAGAATGGAGGCCAAGAGCCAGGCCTTCTCGTCCAACACCAGTGTCAGACCTCACAAAGGCTCTTATGGATGAATGGGGAAAGATTCCCACAGACACATTCCAAAATCTTGTAGAATGCCTTCTCAGAAGAGTGGAAGCTGTTATAGCTGCAAAAACCAACTCCGTATTAATGCCTATGGATTTAGAATGGGATGTCATAAAAACGCTCGAGGGTGTAATGTGTATGTGTCCCAATACTTTTGTACATATATAGTGCTGCTGGAGTGCTGTAAACACTGTGTCCACTCCTTGTCCACTCTTTTAGACACTCCTACCTTGTTGGTCCACCTTGTAGATGTGAAGTAAAAGGACACTCCACAGCTTTATCTCCATACCGTTCAGTTCTATGTTTTACTATTATGCATAATAAGGATATTTTACAGGAATTTAACGTTGCTAAAATGGTTCTTATTACTAATGAAATCACAGTAAATGCTAAATATATATAGAGCATAAACAAAAATAGGTATTCGTAAACTTCTAATATACAGTACCAGTCAAAAGTTTAGATACACCCACCTAAATGGATGTTGGTGGTGGTCTTAAAGGCTCTACAGGCTCACACTTAACAGTTCCAGCTGATGAGAGTCTGAAACAGTACATATCCTGATGTCCCACATATAATCTTGATGTACCACATATGTATGTGCCATATTGGCACCTCTAATATATTTAGTTGTGCAAAAAATATTTGATCTTTTTTTTCTTTTATTCATGATGGACAGACCAATAGAACTGATCCAAAACTGCTCAGATATAAACCTTGTTCTATCAGCCTCACTGCAGGTTAAGAAAGCTGTTTTATCCTTCTGTAAAGCTTTATTTTGGAGGGTTTTAAGGTGGACTGTATAATTCCATGAGTGCTATTTTACAGTTTGATGTCTTCACTTTTATTCTACAGTAAAGCATTAAGATAACCATCAGGAGAATCTTCTACGAGTAGCCGTGTCTGAACGTAATAAATGCCATTCAGTCAAGCTAGGAATGTTTCATGACACAGAACATAGACCCAAAATAACATTTTTTAAAAAGTGGAATTGCATAAATATTAGGACTCTTAGGCTAGTTAGCATCAGCATTCCCTGTTGGCCTATATTTTAGGATAAAGTATCGTATTGGAGGGAAAAATTATATTACTTAAATGATTTTCAACAAAAAGTTCCAACAAAAGTTAATATACAACAAAGACAACCTGCTTATTTCATTTACTGAAGGAAAAATTGGTTTTCCAACACCAAATAAGAAATATTTGCACCTTTAGTTGCAATACGTTGATTATTTGTGTGTATTATTTTTTTAATGGCTTGAACTAAATGGAGCAATGAGCAAAAAAACAAACAAACAAACAAACAAACAAAAAAAAAACACTAAAAAAGTTCTTTGGTTGGACGGGACTGCTTTGGACAGAAACCAAAGCAACTTTTGATTCCCATAATGCCTGTAAAACCTGGAACCAAATAGCCAATAACAAAAAAGCAAAAAATCAGTTTCAGACCGTATTCATTTATATTTACAAATACCAGGCAGTGACCCAGGTCCAGAGTGATCAAGCCAACAGTCCTGACGAAGCTCGTAATTCAGAATGACCATTTCATAAAGCTGTTTTTGAAGTAAAATACTTTTTCAAAAACCCAGATTCTCCTTTTAAAACCCCGTGTGATGACTTTTTTTGCGTTGACGTGCAAACTCATTAGCAGCCTCTTAGTTCATTAGTTGCTCTGTTTGTTTGGGTGGAGAATGTGGGAGCTTTTTGAACTGTGTCGCAACACGAACAGAAATTCCACGAGCTCCACTCGAGAATCCTTCATTGTGTGGATTTTTTTTCCAGGAGCCCCTTAAAGAAGCGCAGCCCGAGCTCCCTGACCTTGGGCCTTCGCACTGATACAAAAGCGGCCAGGCGAAAGCATTCCTCCCCAGCAGGTAAATAAAGCCACCCTAATCCCTGCAGAGGGGGCCTCGTGGCTAAGGGGGGTGGGGGGTGTAGTGGGAGAGAGAGAGGAACGTTTCAGCAAACGCTCACTGACATCCGCAAACAGAGAAAAAGAAGAGGAGGGGGGGAAAAATGCGACCTGTGAGGTGCGAGTGAAGACCGAAAAGGTTGCATAATGGCAAAAAAACAAAAAAATCAGCCGTCTCAAATAAACATTTACCCAAGAGGCACATCACCCACCCACCCTGCTCATGCTCACCACTACCCAGTTAAAGAAATACAGTTGTGTGCAAGAGTTTGGTCAAATTCCATAAAGCTGATGTTGATTTTGTAAGTGATTAAAAATCATAATTAATAATAATTTACTTATAGAGCACTTTTCATACTGTTGGCAGCTCAAAGTGCTTTACAGAGAGTTGACATCAGTAATACCAAATTATTTTATGTTTTTATGAGCTAAAGACACATAACCAACTTATAAATCCCACCTTGATGTAGTTTTAATGAAGCGCAGAGTTAGAGAGATACGGTTTTTACTGAGATCCACTGTCTAATAGAAGCTAGAATTGAGTTCCAGAGTTTAGAGGCAGGATAACTGAAAGGGGTCTCTCCACGTTTCCTGTATTTTACTGAAGGCGTTTGCAGAAAGCCAGCATCTGTAGATCTAAGATCACCAGCTGGAACATAAACAGAGAGACATTCTGTGATGTGAGCAGGTTCTAGATCATTTAGAGCCTCATAGACCAGTAGCAGAACCTCAAACTCCATTCTGATAGATACAGGCAGCCAATGCAGCTCTCTTAGAAAAGGAGTGATACAAACTCGTCGTAGTCTGTGTTAGCAATACCTCCCCTACAGAGAACCCCACTTTTTAATACACAATTACTGTTTATAGGCTTTATTTAACATCCATCCATCTAAACTCCTTATCCTCCAGGGTTGTGGGTGGTGCTGGAGCTTAGCCCATCACTCACTGGGTGAATTAAACATACTAGGGGGCAGAAAAACAAAACACAAACTGTGGCCTGTGCAAAGATTATGACATATTTAATTTTTTCACCCCCCGCCATATGTTAAATCAATAAAACATGTTTTACCAGAGACCCCAGACGGTGGTTTTGTGCCTACAGGGTGGATATACTGTATTTGAGCATTTATCAAAAATTTGCATTAAAGACTTTTACTTTCTACTGCACATTGTTGCCTCAGGGCAACAAACTCATTTACCTCATTTTCCAACGATACACTTTACTTGATATTTATTTTTACCTTTACTGTAAGGGTTTATAGAGTTTGAATCAACCAATAAAGTGTGTGCTTGGTCACATTATCATATATTGGGCATTCTGACTTGTATTTTTTGGGGGTGTAGCTCACGGAGGACACATCACTGCAGAAGACAATTTTCCTCAGGGAAAAAAATACATAAATAAATAACTCACACCTGTCAGAGTGTAAAGTCTCTTTTTTAACATTCACTATCCTGTTAACAACTGTTGCTTTGTAGGAATTGCAGAAATATGTTTGTTGCCTAGAAGCAACACTGTGGAATGGCTAGTCACAAAGAAAGTGGCACTTGTGTGGCCACTTGAGTAAACACAGCAGTCACTGAACACTGTTTTCCATTTCGAATCATGTTTTATTTACAATTCTTTTTGTGGTTTTGTTTATTTAGGAAATCAGATACTTTGCATTAACAGAAGTGAGCGTGCAGTATGTTTTAGCAGTGTCGTCAGTTTGTCATTTTCCCCCCCAAAAAACATACATATATAAAAATTTTATTTCTTGATGCTCTGTATAATTTCTTGTCCTTTTGTTGCACAATGTTAGCTCAAATGTACTGATGCAGATTATTTTTGTTAGACTTTTTTTTAATGTTTTGTTTGGATTTTAATAATCAGGTCAATTTTATGCAAGAAATTAATATTAATATAGAATTAGTAAATCATTTTTAAATATTGCTTTAATAATGCCTGGAATAAAGGGTTTAGATAGTAGAATACTTTGCTTAATATAAACAAACATCTTGAAACTGAGATTGATAAACTTCTGCAGACCGTGTGACAATTTTCTATGCCAGTTAAGCAGGTTTAATGTCAATTTCCTGTTTTGTGACGCTCAATATATCTGTACTACCGAGCGTCCTGCTGAGGATGTTTGAGACTGAAAGAAACTCCAGAGATTACTTAAGACAGCAGGAACTGAGCAATTGCCACTTAGTTCTACACTCACCGTCTCTTACATGAGATTTACTGTTTTATAAATCCTTTACATCAGAATCGCAACAAATTTAAAACAGTCTGCAGGGTAGAATTTAATCAACCAAGTTCAGTCCATTTTGATGACCTTTTGAAGGCATGCTGTTATTTTGGTGGTAGTTTTGTGGTTTCTCTTTGTTTCTTCCAGTGGTATTGCTTTTACTATTGTTTGCATTTATGTTTTTTGACCAACTGTCAAAACCTCCAACTTTTTTTTTTTTTTTTTTTAAGAGATGTAGGACATCTGGTTCCCATCACCACCTCTGTGACAGAACAGAGCACTCTGAATGCTTTTGTTTACATTTAAACTTTTCAATACTGCAGAAGTGTGTATAACCACGTCGCATGGTTTGAAGAATTTGATGATTTAGGTATGTGGTTAGCATGACTAACATGTAGAGATTAGCTTCCATGAATTAGCGTCTCCGCTTCAACAACAACAACAACAACATGAAAAAGCAAGGTGCAGACACCAAACTGGTCTTGGGTTAATGACTATATTTGGGGTAAAAGAGAAAATGTGTAAATTTCTTTTTTTTTTTTGCCCAAAACTATAAATACAATTATTAAACATTTCATGTTATTTATAACACCTGTCCATCTCATTTCGGATCACCAGCAGTCAAGAATGGAGATCCTGAATGTTTTGGAATCAAACCGATAACCAAAAAGCAAGCATACAAACGTCAAGGTTTTAAGAGTTTGGTTTTATTGGTTTGTTGGTGATGACACTGAATTTCATTTTTGGTTCCATTAGACATGAACAAACATTCAGTGAATTTTAAAATGTACAGAGTTTGTACAAAACCCATGCATTGAGTCTACAACACATTTCTCTTGTACAATAATAGTAATAAAGATAAGGTTTTGAAGGAAAGGCGATGTTTCCTTTTAGTTTTCAGTCCAAAACGACAATGCAGAAGTCGTGTGTGTACAACAGACAAGACTGTACATATCGCTGGGGGCTTTAGCGAGAGTTTCTGAACTTTGGACCCCCGGTTCGGGTGCGGTCTCAGTGATGCAAAACGGTCCGCGGATTTGGGAAAACAAACAAAGGAAATCCAGATGAAGCGTCCTTCCTGCTTAATATAAAAGAAGTTCAATGTTCAGGTAAAAAAAAAAAAAGAAAAAAAAAGAAGCACAAACATATAAAAATATGTATAAACGGGCAGCAGAGCAGCGGTCATCCAGCAGCTGTTAGAAAGAGAGAGGTGAGAGGAACGCTGACAATCTGACCCCTCAAACGGGACGAGAACCTGTTGAAAAACGCAGACGTGTTAGAGGAAGCGGCAGCTGGCTGGACGTAGCCCAACTGTGGACAGACATGACGTTAGTTGAGCTGAAATTGAAGGAGGGTTTTTCATAAAAGGAGAAACATCTTACTGTCTGCAGCAAACCATGCATGTACATCTTCAACAGCGACGCTAAAAGTAGCTCCGAGCTGAATTTAACTCCAGCCAGACAGTTTGATAATAAATAATAAATAAGATGTTTAACAATTATGAATAACCCTCCTTCAGTAGTCTCTGGACCTGAAAGAGAGAGGGGGGAAAAAAAGAGGTTAAAACAGCAGAACAGGAGCCGGGGCCAGTCTACAGGTCTGGTGGAGTAAAGAAAAAGCCCAAACCACAGCCTTATCAGTGGGATCAGTAAAGAAGCAGTGACTCTGGCTATGATCAGTCCATTCCACTGTGACCCTGAAACAAAAATCAATGCTCTGAAGTCATTTTAACATCCAATAAAACGTTCAGACGAGCAGTCACTGCCAGAGAAGAAAGACCTTCTCTCGTGACTGCCCTACTCAGCCCTGGTTGGCAATATTTGAAGAAAGGAAAAAAAATCTCAGCAAGTGAATTCATTTTAAATCTAGTTAAAATGGCTAATATTTCTCATTACAAGATTATGAGAGTTACATAACTCACTTTTATCCACTGAGATTGTCCTTCTATTGGCAATTCTTTCAAGCTCCATTTCTTAAAAAGTGCAAAATGATCTACCAATAGAATACAATTTCTCTGAGATAAAACTGCTTTTAAGCAACAAAAGTCTATGATAATTTAGGCAATTGTATCATACACAACACCACAATTCGAAATATTAGGTTTACGCGTAGTATGTAAACTTATGTTTTCACTTGCCAAGATATCATTTTTGTAGCATACAAGTATAAAATCAGCTTTAAAACAGGTTCAGAACAGATTCTGCAAACTTCAAACAAAGTTACTGGAAGGTTCAATATGAGCCTGAGTTTCTCACTTTTAAAGCAAAAGTCTTAAGTCTCAAGTTCTAGCAAAGGTGTTCCACATGACACCAGTCAGCATAGCTGAAGAATATTTTAAGCAACTGTATCATATTTGCACAACAATATCATAATTCAAAATATGAGATATGTTTACGTGAGGATGTTTTCACTTGCCAACATATCATTTTTTGTAGTATACAGCTCTAAAAACAGCTTTAAAACAGGTTCAGAACAGATTCTGCACCCACAAACTTCAAACAAAGTTACTGGAAGGTTCAATATGAGCCTGAGTTTCTCACTTTTAAGACAAAAGTCTTAAATCTTAAGTTCTAGCAAAGGTGTATCACATGACACCGGTCAGCATAGCTGATACGTATTCAAACCTTTAAGGTTTATGTTAAAAAAATACCATTTAAAACATCCTCTAGCTCAGACAGCTTTCAAAGTGCAATTTGAGAGCATTCGCAAAAAGTGACCCACAAAACCAAAACCAAATAAACCCAAAGTAAAAAGCAAAAAGTAATAATAATAATCATAATAAAACAGTACAAAGACAGTCATGCATGCAATACATAAAAATACTGAATGCAGAATACCTATTTGCCATCTTACCAATTTTGTATTTGACACTATAGAACACCTGCGGACAAGACATTAAATGTTACCAGTACTCTAACTAAAGGTCACTGCCTAAATCTAAGAACCCAATCTAATGGGTTCTTAGATTAAGAACCTGAGTCTAATATCCCAGTAAAAACACTAAACCCTAGTCAGAAGGTCTATTTGTAAGGAACGTATTTTCATACGTAAACCATACGAGCACAGCCAAATGGCACTGGTAAAAAGAAAAACAGCCAAATGGCCAATGACATGGGTAAGAAATACCCTGACATCTGAAAGCATTCGAAAACAAAATCTAGCTGCTTGAACAAGAAGCTCCAAGAGGTGTCAATATTCAAAAAAGGCACCTTTCCACACAACAAATGAGACGAGTAACATTGCAGGAAAAGTTAGATTGGCTTCATGTACCCCGTTATTACATGGTATACACATGACCATCTTTTATTTTTCAATCTTTAAAACGTCTTCAAAAGATAGGCCGGCTAAAAAATAGCCAGCCACTCATCGTTAACAGAACAACGTGTAAAACAGTCGGATGTGTCGTTTTTTTCCTTTTTATACAAAATAAACCCCAACGATAATAAAATAATAATAATAAAAAACAAACAAAAAAAGAGGAGTAGGAATTTCTGAAACACTTTGATTCTGAACACACGAAGATACTGCAAGTTCAGGAAAGGCAAAAAAACAACCAAAAAAACCCAAATAAAATAGCAATAGACTGAACTGTATATGTACATGGCATGATCGCTGATAACAGTTGCTCCCAGCTCTTTAGCTACATTTGGACGAAGAGAATACACACAGTGTGCAGGAATGTGAAGGACAGCAGAGAGAGAAATGGCAGTAGTTTTTCAGAGAAGCGAACATGCGAATGACTGAAGCAAGATGAGGTGTGACTGGTAATGGAACTGGGGGGGGAGTCCTGTAGGGTTTGGATNGGGGGGGGGTAGGGAAAACGGATGCAATTAAGGTTCAAAACAACCCCCTCCTACTAACAATCACAGCACAATACAACAGAGAGCTAGGACTGATCAGTGCATGCTCATCCTATAGGGTGGTTCACCTGACCAAAAAGTTCATCGGTTTTGAATGATCACTAACATGTTGCAGCAGAAGTGAACCAACTTTAACCACCGTAGCTGCTGTTTCCCAGACTTCCTCCTTCCTTCCTTCCTCACAGCTGCAGTCAAACTTATAAAAAATACTGAACATTTAATTAAACCTTAACACTGCAGAGGCAACGTTGGCGGATGACCCAACAAACGCATGCAAATGTTTATATACAGAGTAGCTTTAAAACAAAAACGTCTAACAGCAAAAAACAAAAGCGGCAACTGAAGACTAAGCACTGTCTACAGGCTGCAGTTACTTTGCTGACAAAAAAGTTAATTCACAGTCCAGAACTAAGCAAGTCACAAATTAAGCAGACTAGCGCCCCCCAGTGGCTGGCATACAACCATCATGCCAAATCAAGCCTCCTTTAGCCAACTAACCTGTTCCACTAATAATCAAATGAAAGAAACATAAAGCAATCTAAAGAATCATCACCTAAAGAAGTACAGGGACCTGCAGATGCAAAGTCAACACCAAGTCAGCTTCCTAGACTGGGTTTAAGCCTGGTCCTGGACCATGCATTCTGAAAGGAGAGTCTCCACCGAAAAGAAAATGTGGTCTTGCACTAGGCTCCACCTCTGTCAGGGGAACTGACCCAAAATCCTGATTATTACCATAAAACAAATGCTATTAACCACTATGGCGTCCAAAATTAAAATCCATTTTTATAAAAGTTGATCGTACATTGGATTACACTGTGGAAGCTACCAGATGATACTCTTCTCTAATAAGCAGAAGTCTGAAACCATGTTCAAATTCTTCAAAACACCATGAGAAGATTCCACATAACCTTTTAACCAACAAATATGCGCTAAACGACTCCAGTGCAAACTTAATATTCATCCAACTTCACAGACAAAAGGATGCTGAACGTGAACCTTAGCAAAAGCGAGAAACCATGTATGATTAGGACTGCATCAACTCAGTGCTTCCTAAACTCAGCCCACCCGGTCCACAGGGATTTAGTTACCCTTCCACTGTTCTCCATCCAGGGCATAGTCACATTCTTATGCTGCCCTCTGCTGGGCCAAAACTGCACCAGCCTGCACACTTCAGTCTAACTACACACCCATGTCCCCAGGACTCTGTGTAGGAACTGTTCACCAACTGTCAACCTCGGGATGGGAGCAACCATTATCGAGCGTCATTCCTCTAAAACATTCATCCGCGTTTCTCCAGTCTCACTTACTCCTTTATCAAAGTCGGGATGTGTCCCTTCCAAGACGACGACGACTTTCGTCAAGTTTGGGGGTTAACTGCTATAGTACATAACTGCTATTCACAAAAGAGAACAAGTTTTTGGTGGTGAAAAAAAAGTCTTGTCCCAGACTCGACAGAACCAGCTGGTCGGATCTCTTTCGGCTTTTCCCGTTTCGGCTCCTCTGCTCCAGGCTTGTTTTGAGTGTTGTGAGGCTCAGGCTTTCTTCCAGCAGCCGGCTGTTCACCAATGCCCCTCTCTGTCTCTTGACTTCTAGGGTTTTTCTTAAGGAGTTTCCTCAGCCCTCCATGATGGTCACGTCAATATGGGACAAATCTATCATGTGCCTAAGTGATCAGAAGGACATGCGGTTGAACTGAAAGTAAAGGCACTCTCTCCAGGTTAGACATAACCACAGCCACAGGCGGCAACTACGAGGAAGCATTCACTTCCCTAAAGAAGTGGGTGCACTGTCAGTTTGAAAGCTATATAAACTATACAGTCTACTTGTGGGCTGCTTTATAAAAATGTGCTGCAGCTGCAGAAAAGGTTTTCAACATGAAAATGAAAAGTTACATAAGTGTAAACTGAATGTAAATAGTCGGCAACCTGAAGAAATATAGGCACATACAATTAGAGACGCAGCACAAAAGCACAGCTAATTGGTTAGCTGACCCTTCAAAACCCGAATGAAGGCTTCAGGGTTGTGGGAACATTTCGGGTGAGTTCCAGCTTTTGGCGGGCTGTAAGAAAACCACTACAGCTCACATGCACAGTACAGGTCATTCTTAATAGAGCAGATACAGTATTGCAGGTAGAGGTATTTAGATTTTTAAAACTTTTTGATCAGTTTCATCAGTGTAATTTTTTTTTTTTTAGTTTTTTAGGTTTTTTTTGCTGAGTGGTTGTGCATAGCTTGCAGAACAAAATATCAGTTCCTCGCCTTATCTGAAATAAATCATCTAGTTAGGCCACTATGGAATTGCATAAATCAAAAGTACAGCCAAATCACAATACTATCTCCAGTCTTCATAGTGATCGCCAAACGAATGTACACTGATTTGAGCTCACAGTGATGAAACTGTGGTGAAAAGAACAGTGCCTTACTTATTACTGCTTTTAATGCAGTGACAATAAAAAGGAGGGACAAAAGATGGGAAAGGGAGGGAAAAAAAAAAATCAGTTGGCTGCTTTATTAAGGAGATAGAAAGCAGTGCCTCACCTGTGGAAGCTGTGCTGAAAGCTCAGAGCATGCTGGGGATTCACAAACTTGGCAATCGCCCTCCTCTGCTGCGGAACCATCTTAAACATCTAAACAGAGCAACAATCAAGCTTAAAAAAAAGTAGAAGAGTGATATTATCAGACATTTGACATGAAAGAAAGTGGTAAGACAGGGCATTGAAATGGTAATCCACTGCTTCGTTCTAAATATCTATGGTTAAGATGTAAACAAAGTCATTCAGAATGTCATGCCGATGATGGTACAACGGTGAAAAATCCGGAAACAAATCCTTTAGTCACTATTTTGCTTCAGGAATCCCTGCACACATCGCTCTGTTAAGAATTTTAGGACATAACCTTCGCAAAGCTACCATTACACATTAAACATGTCTCAGGCATCAAGCAGCATATTCATAACCACTTCACATCCTAACTTTACATGATGGGGCTTTTAGAGATGGATGTCCTGTTCCCATTACCACCAGTGGGAAGAACTGTGACCAAGTAAGTTTCTCTAGAACAGAGCCTTTCACACCAACCCATTCTAAATGAGCTTTGGTCCACATCTTAACCATTTAATTAAGTAGACATTTTGATAATCAGTGGACTTTGCTACTAAGTGCCCTAACAAATGATTAAAGATGTATGTGGAAAATCCAACACTATGATTTCCCACAGATATCAACATGTGAACTACAGAGTGGTACAGACTCACTGGATGAAAACATCCTTCATCCACTCTAACTGGAACTTAACCAAAGAGGAAAGCATACTCGGAAGCAGGAACAGGGCCACAGTTCAGCGTTCTACAGCTAGGTGGCATTATTTCATTAAATTTGACACCAAACACCCAGAGAAGGGTAATTTTATAGATCAGGGTCAGACCAGGTCAGAGCTATGGAGAGATGAGTGCTTTCACTTTTCTACACTAAATTCAACTCATGAAAAAATTAAAACGAGGCAGCGCACTAAACACTACACAGAGTATGAAGATGCTAGGAATATGAGCAAGACCATTTGTTATTCCAGTAATGGATATAACAGTCGCAGAAAGATCAAATAATCTTAATCTGACTCATAGATAAATAAAGTGTTAATGTTTTTCAATCTCATAATGCATGTTAGAACTGAAATATAGTGACATCAAATATAGTGACATCGAAATGATACGATTTAACAACCTCTTTGGCATCTTACAAATTCTGCTTGTAAAGTTACAGCTCCTTTAAATATACGTATGTGATTTAGAGGTTAATTTGTAAGAACTTCTAAATCACATGATGTTTTAAGGAGCTCTAAACCATCTATTTATCCATCTCTCTTCTTATCTGTTTCTGTGTATTCATCTTCCTTTTTATCCAGTCATCAATCAATCCAACTATTCACCTACCAATCTGTGCATACTTCAGTCCATCTACTTCTCTAGGAATGTATCTATGTATGCATCCACCTACTTACCAATCCATCCATCAAGCCGTCCACATATATCCAACCATCCCTACATCAACACGTTTACCCATCCATCAACGTATTAACCCACTGATCAAACTATAAATCGTTCTGTCCATCTATTCATCCACGCATGTGTGTGTGTGTGTGTGTATGTGTGTGTGTGTGCGCGGCACAGCCCTGTAGTTGTTTTCTTGGCTGTACCTGTATGGGGCCGATGGAGTTGAGCAGGTTTTTGATCTGTTTCTCTGTGGTGGTGGAGGACAGGCCATCAATGCAGACGGTGCTGGGCTGAGGATCTGCCACTCGAGGGGTCGGCCTGTTCTGCTGCTGCATCACCCGTCCTCCAGCTCCTCGACCCACCTGAGCCCCACGACCTCGACCACGACCCGGAACGACAACCTGAAAACGGCATTGCAATTACGTATTTTGTAAAATATTTTACTTTGGTAAATCTATATACTGTATCACAAATAAAACGTATTCAACTTGACAGAATGGCACATGCAGAATGGCGTATATATTAGATGCTTAAGATAACCTATCTTTGTTTATTCACTATATATATTTTGTATTTACTATTCTATAATTAGTAGTAGGAACCACATTTAACCACGTCAGCAAAAAACAAAATATCTTTATTGTGCAAACTATCTGGCTCAACAAAAACAGTGCCAGATATCTTTTCATATGTGAATTTCTTGAGTAATTTCTTTTAAATGCATATTGTTCATCATCTTCGATTATCAGGCTCCAAAATATGACGAGACCCCTGGTGCTAAAATTGACTGACGGAGGTGCAATCCAAATGGACCAGTAGACACAGAAGTCTGGCTTATGGGCTTCTAAGCTAGCAAAAGGTTCAACGAAGCCTAAAGGCTCGTTCTTTGCCATCGTTGTGGTAGAAAGTCCGGTGGTCCCTATTACGCCCTCAGTAACAATCATGACTAATATCAATTCAGACTGTAAGTACTACACAGCAGCAGATGACTGATTTTCTGATTACAGATTTAGCCATAGGCGTTTTTACGGGTGCTTGTCATGCTACAAGACCAAGTGGTTAAGATCTGTCTCCAGTCATCAGTGTGTCGGTCACAGGTATTGGTATTCCCATGGCTGATACCGATACTGCAAAGCGCCAGTAATAGCACCAACACTGATATGGAACTGGTGCAACACTAACTGTGATGGCTTTGACTATGACACTTTATTTTTGATAGAAAGTTTACAATCTTTCAGTTCAAAAGGTGGTAAATGTGTGAGTAACACGGCACTTGTATTCTGACCAACAAAAAAATAAAATACTTTAGCTGAAACCAGCTGAACCAAATGAAAAAGCCCAAATTCTGGCTGGACTTCCTTTTTCATCACTTTTTCCTCAGTGCCAGACCAGAAGGTTTATTATGGTGGTGGAATGACACCAACAGTGGAAATAGAATCAGAAGTTTAGGCATCTGCCACTAACTGAAGAGCAACAACCCTCCTGCATTTTATCCAACACTGAACGGAGCTACATAAACTATTGAGACTTGGATCAGCGTTTTTACTCCGACATTTGCGTGTGAACACATACCCGATTAGTTTGGTTTGCGGTTACTCCTCCAGCTTCCTGTTGCTGTTGTGCTCCTCCCGCTGCCACGGTGACCTTCCTCATGGCGCTGATCCTTTGCTGAGCGGCAGGTCGAGCCAGTTGTTGCTGCTGAGGTGGCTGCTGCTGCTGCTGCTGCTGTTGTTGATGTGGGAGAGGTGCTGGTGGGGCTCCAGGGTTAGGAGCAACATCTCCCTGCAATATGCACAGTGTTGTCACACATACAGCGTCCAGGTCGTTTGTCAATACAAGCTGACTGTCTCGCAACTTGACTTAGATAGCAGCCTGAGGCCAAAAACACCAACAAAACTAATTAAATTAGGAGCGTGTGATTAGACACATGAACCAGGGCAGGCACCACCAAGCAACAAATATCTCAACAACAGTGGTCCTGTGGTCAGAAGCTGGCCAATGATGAAAAGAGGAGACGGGGCTGACTCAGACTGTAGTGCATATGTTGCTCTACAGTGTAAGCACACACATACAGAGTGGAGCTACGAGGTAGGTGTTTCTATTAAAATGGCCAAGAACGGGAAGAATAAGGTGGTGCGCTTATATTATCTTCCAGAACTGAGCACTTTTCAAATAGAAATTTCACATAGATAAACCACTAAACAGCTTGCTTTGTACACATTTTAATATATAACAAAAATAACAATAAATATATGCATAATGAACCCTCCTAGCCAGCCTAAAGATGCAATGCCCTGAATTACAGAAGTCGGTCATTAATTGTGACTTAAACCTTAGCTCCAAAAAAGCCATTATCGATTCCTCTCCTTCAGTCCGCCCCACAACAGTTGCAGGTGCTTCTTTCTGTCTCTCTGGAGGTGACGGGGTAATAGATTAATGCAGCTGAATAGAAAATCCGTAGCATCTTATTACCCGTGTTGGATGCTAAGCTGCATTATTCTGGGGTGTAGGGGGGTTGAGGAGGTTGGCAGCCTCCCCTCCCCCATCCTTCTGCTATTGTGCAGCGGTTGGATTCGTCGTGATGAAAATTTAATTTGCTCTTATCGGTAGAGCTAAGCTCAGGAAGGGGGAGAAAAAAATAAATAAATAAAAGGAAAATCTAAATCCGTCCAAACTGCCATCTCCGCTGTTCTCGCCAGGTATTATTACACTGATACCCACGCAGACGAATAAGATTAATTGCGCTTGTCCTGAGATTGACAGCACTTCAATGACAGGCGGTTGGATAGAGAGAGAGAAAAAGAAAAAAAAAAAAAAGGAGAGGGGGAGAGAGAAAGAAAAAGGGGGGAGAAAAAAAAAAGGGGGGGAGAAAAGATAACATTGTCAAGCTGTAGAGCATGACAGCAGTAAAATGTCTCCGGGTACCATCTAGAGAATCTGCCTCTTTCCCTGTCTCTCCAACGCGAGGCACTTCACATATCCCTGCACAGCTTTCTATTAGCGCACCTGACACAGTTATCTTCATCGGAACGAGAGATTCTAATCCGCCTTTGAGGGTGGAGAGTGCTGAAGGATGGATTGACTTCTTTCGAGACAGCAAAACATCTCTAAATAGCCCTCCAAATCATCTCCGCGCGTGCTTCTTTTCATGGTTAAGAAATCTATTAAGGCCGGATGCAAGTGCCTGTCACGTTCGGAAAGCGGTCAATTCGAGCGGCAGAGATAAACTTCTTCAGGGCGCTGAAGGTCCGGATGGAATACCCTGACTTAAAGAAGACACAAACCCTTTACAACGCTCAAAGCTCTCGTCACTCAATGTTAAGCGCAAATGCCAAACGGCTCACTTTAATAGCTTAAAGAAGCGAGTGCCATTTCCGCGCTTGAAAAGGTAAAGAACGGCCTGTCGTAGGAGCAAAGCGTCCTAACAGAGGCAGAGCGAGAAAGGTTTATGGATCAATCCGGTCAGAAAGAGACATTGCCTTTGACTGTCAATTTGACTGCCACTTCCGTGACTTTTAAGAGTCATTTGAAATGCTCTGTTTTTTTCCCCCACCCCGAAAGGCTGATGTTTTGCTGTAACACAATAAAATTCATTAAATATTTCTGTATTACCAAACGGATAACACACAAGCATAATCCTTGGTTTGGTGCGATAGTGGTGTTCAGGGTTTCAGTTACAATTTTACCCAGTGATGGTGATGGGAACCAGATGTCTGAGGAGTTTAATGCCACTACAAGCTCTCGCACAGAAAGTTATTACAGGGGTTGGACAATGAAACTGAAACACCTGGTTTTAGACCACAATCATTTATTAGTATGGTGTAGGGCCTACTCCTCCTTTTGCGGCCAATACAGCGTCAGTTCGTCTTGGGAATGACATATACAAGTCCTGCACAGTGGTCAGAGGGATTTTAAGCCATTCTTCTTGCAGGATAGTGGCCAGGTCACTACGTGATGCTGGTGGAGGAAAACGTCCTTCTTGGTGGTATGCTGACATTACCCTGGATACCGTGGCTCTTGATACATCACAAAGACTTGCTGTCTTGGTCACAGATGCGCCGGCAAGACGTGCACCAACAATTTGTCCTCTTTTGAACTCTGGTATGTCACCCACAATGTTGTGTGCATTGCAATATTTTGAGCAAAGCTGTGCTCTTACCTGCTAATTGAACCTTCACACTCTGCTCTTACTGGTGCAATGTGCAATTAATGAAGATTGGCCACCAGGCTGGTCCAATTTAGCCATGAAACCTCCCACACTAAAATGACAGGTGTTTCAGTTTCATTGTCCAACTCCTGTACATGAAATGGATAAGAATATGTCGCCAGAAGACAAGACATTCTGACACCTTATCAATACGGTCACCAGGTGTCCGAACCCACTTGGCAGGCCAGTGTTTATTAATGTTGTGAGATGTGGTGTAAAGTTTTTTTATGGACACCCCATTTAAATTTTTGAAGTACTGCATTGAATCGTTTGGTTTCCACCTCAAAACAGAGAAACTTCAAACGTACACAATCTGAAGTGCTGGAAGCAAATACTGTTTGATCTGATGAGGATACTTAGCTAATTAGCCAATACAGCACCCAACAACAATATTGTTGTTTGTGGTTTCTCCTGAAGCCTGTGACAGGAAGTTATACTACATTCGAAGGCTTGGTTGCTGTGGAAACACAAAGTCAGGGCTAAAACTAAAGAAGCAGACTTCAGATGCTCGACCACATTCAGGGTAAAGGGTTAAATCTGATTATTCGAATTTCTCCTAATGAACGTACAGCATGTACTCACCCCTGTCAGGCGTTTGACCACTCGTACTTTTTGTGGAATCTGCGGAGATCCGCCACTGTTGGCCCGCTGCATCACAGTCCGCTTTCCTCCGGGCCTGAGAGCCTGCGGCTGGGCGTCTCCAGTGGGGTTCGGGAACTTTTAAAACAAAATAAAATAAAATAAAAATAAATAAAAAACATGGTTATTAAAATGCACAGATATCCAACCTCTTATGAAGTTTCATTAAAGCAATGTTAGTTTATTAATCAGCTTTTAATCCAGTATAAATCTGCAGTGTGTGTACTTTTCGCAGTCCAACAGTACTAATTGTGGTGTGATTTTAATCCAGTATGAATCTGCTGGGTGTAGTTTTATAGACTGGCAGCGATAATTGTGGTGTGATTTAAAACCCATAAGACCCCAGACCCATTTAAAAGAAAAATTAAAAAAAAGGAAGAATCAGTTATAAGACTATAAATCAGTCTTAGTGTGATAGAGGTGTGACACTAAGGTCAAAATACTTAACATACACCCTAACAACCATTTTGTAATATGCATTTCATTATTTCGTCTTAGATATGGGGTCAGAGTGGGTTCTATGTAATACAGAACATGTTATCAAAGCATCAGAATATTTTAAAAGGACTGGAACCTCATAGATACAAAAAACAAGCTTCTAAATTGAGCTGGTTTTGTCTCACACTGCCAGTTTGTAAATGAAGTCACGATCAACAACTGTGATTAGTTAAACCGGTTAAAGTACCTGTCTCTGTGGGTTCGGCTGGTTGGGAGGTTTTCTCTGCTGCAGGAGCTGTGGGATGGGTTCAGGCTTGGCGCTGTGCGGCTCAAGGCTGGCAGTCTGTAGGCGTGCTTTAACGTTTCCACGGGGAAGGCCGGGCGCCTGAGGTGCTCCGTTTGGGGCGGGAGAGGAGGCGACGGGCTGTGCCGGCTGAGAGGCAGGCTGGGGCTGAGTGTTGGGCTGAGTATTAGGCTGTGCTGGGGCAGTTTGAGGTTGGTTCTGGTTCTGGCCACCGATTCGCTCCAGAAGCTCCTTTTTACGGACTCCGGCCTGCATCTGTCTGCGCAACTCCTTCCTCTTCAGAATCTCCTCCCGAAGGCGCTTCTGTTCCTCAATCTTTAGCCGATACTGACGAGTCTCCTCGTCCTCATCCGGATCCTGAACCTGAACATACAAAATGAAGTGTCAACATTTTGTCAAATATGACGTAGATAAAAGACGGCTGTAACCCAAATTGCATCGGTTAATTTCAGCTGATTCAGCACTGAAATCATGCAAATGTGCTTATCTGGATGTCCTGTACAAACGTGTCTTGTTGGGTCACTTGTGCTTGTATGGCTGAGTGGTTTCCAAATGCTGCTCTCTTAAGCTACTTTAGCTATGCAGGTGTACTTGACTAATTAATTGGGTAGTTTACCTGTGCAAGTGCGCTGGGCCGAGCGGGTGGGCTTTCTTTCTTTGTCTCTGAAGGTGCTGAAGGTGCTGAAGGCATTGGTGCTGCTTTAGAGATGCCCCGCCCTCGTCCTACAGCACCGACTGCTGCTCCTTGCCCAGGTTTTACTTCCTGGGTTGCTCTGGTAACGGGCCTTGGGTGGCCAGTGGGCACAGAGGGGCGGACAGTATTGTTGGGGGCGATAGGCAGCTCGCGGAGGTTGCTGTTACGCTGTGGACTCTGAAGTGGCTGCAGAGAAGAGGGAGAAGTCTGAATACACAGAAGGAGCAGAAAACACATTAGATATGGAGCAGTTCAGATTTTACATCTTCCCCTATTTAATAGTAGCACTTCACAACTCCAAACCAGTGCTGAATCAATGTAGCTCACCAAAACTATTTTCATTTATAGTTATAGTTTCTGGACATTTATGGGAAAACGTTCATCACGGGATTTAGGAAAGTAGAAGCTGTAAACAGGGTGTGCATTGACATCACAAGTTGGACTGAGTGGCAAAACGGTCTCAAACAAGGGCACGTTTATTAGAGGAAACAGCAAACCCAGAAACGAAATATCATCTGATTAAATTAAACTCAAAAGTGTAACAAATTCTTGTGATCTTTACTGTTTTTTTTATGTTACAGGTATACCTTCCAATTCTACAAAGTTATCTGGCTAACAGTCTTAGCTTGCATGGTGGCGTTCCACTCCCATAAAGAACATTGCTTAGAAACATCAAAAAGCCATATTTCTGTTTTTTCTACAGCAAAAAGACATGGTAGTAAGATGCTAACATTATTGATTGGCTAGCATTACTGCTCATAAGCACTGTTTGGATGGTATTTCCGTTACCGAGTGCTGATTGGTCAGCATTTCTGCTACTGAATACATCGAAAATATTACTAGTGAGTTCTAGTGAGTTCCTCACTAGAAATTGTCAAACCACACCTTTACCTGCTGAGGAATGAAGAGCTAGCAAATGTATATGACTAAATTATCACTGAATATTTTACATATTCAATATATTCTCAATAAAAACCTACTTAATAATATCTAAAGTATTCAATTACTTCTTGGGGTATATGAATTATAACAGTGTTACTGAATCCAGATTTTGGAAAACTACAGTTTCGATTATGCGTTGTAATATTTGTTGCTGTTTTTATTAACTTCAAATATTACATCAAAACACCAGCTGCACAAAATGTTCAACCCACTTAACCAACACAATCTGGTGAGAGCAATGAGTGGTGGGGGGGCAACTGACTATATTTCAGATTTGAGGAATACAAACCACTTCACATCGGAACACATGCTAAACCTTAAACCATAAAAACCCAAACTCCACAATTCTGTACTGTTACTGCAGAACTGAACTACACTCACCATCCTCATTCGTCCTGGGTTGTTCTGCTGCTGGCCGTTCTGATTGCGCTGCTGCATCTGCCTGGGGCCGCCCTGCATCGGTTGGCGAAAGGGTGAGTGGGACAGGTGCATGATGGGATGCTGCTCTCCGGGTTGGCGCTGGTGGTGCTGCTGATGCTGTTGGTGTTGGTTATGTGGGGGTGGAGGGTGTGGCGGTGGGTGACCGTGCAACTGGACATCTTGTCTGTGCTGTTGCTGGTGTAAAGGATGATGGGACGGAGGATCATGGTGCTGGGGCTGAGAGTGAGGCTGCATAATACCCTGGAAATCACAAAACCATGAAAATCATTAAAAAGAGTGACGGAATTAAAATCGTCTGCATTCTACGTCTACCAGTACTAGCTTGAACGTGATGCACATAAAAGTAGCAAGTTCTTTCCGTTATTGTTAGCCATGTATCCTTTAGCATGCTAACCAGCCAGCTAGCAGAGTACAGTAATGAAAATGCTTCAGCAGTCGCGTATATGGGATGAAGCAGTTTACACCCTAGACTACGAGTTTTAGGTAATGGATCAGAATGAAGAATGCATGAAGAAAAGAAAGACAACTAATTCTACCTAGTGATGCACCAAAAATCTGTCTGTAAAAGTGATAAGAGGTTGTAAGTGGCACTTTTGTTTTTCGAGAGACAAGACTGGCCAGAAAAATCAAACAGTTTAAACTGACCTACAAAAAAGTGTCAAAATCGTACTATTAAGACATAATCCGAATGATCAAAACAAGAAACAGGGATTGTTTTCTTCTCTTCAAACTGTTCACAGTCTGATCAGCAGATCAAAAGTGCAACACGGTGCAGCTGCGTTCCACACCACGATTTAATTCATTTTTCTAACGGAAATCACAAACATCCTGAGTAACTCAACATTGCAAGTGACCAGAACACCCCAAAAATATCTGTATAATTATGCTAGGTTCATATGGATAGCTGTCAGCAGTCATAAGCCTAGCTGAAACCACTGACATGTACAGAGTACTGGGTGGAAGTTTTTAAGCATCTAAGAAAGTTCAAAAGCTAAGAAAAGCTGTTTATCTGAGCAATAAATATTTATTTGTTGACTTATCAGAAAAAAAAACAATATTACAATAAATACGAAGAACACTGCTGGAGTAAGTATCTGTAGTTGTTATGAAATACCTGTTTTGGACGTTTAATCCCTCATTATGTTCAATCAGGTGCTGCTGACAGAATTGAACAAATTTGTTAAATTGAACTAATTTAATGGCTGGATGAGAAATATTCAACCAAACTGTTCATCAAACTAGCTCACAAGATATTAACTACCTTTTTTTTTTCACAAAAACTTTGTTACTTTTTATTGTATTTGTGTTTTTTGCATTTACTCTAACAACAGTGATGTTTTCCAAAGCACATGCGCTTACTGCCAAGATAAACGGTTTTAAACAACGTGACGCCTTTTTAGGTTTTAGGTGCCTTTTCCACAGCACTGTAAACTGATACCAGCAGTACGAACAATCACTGGTTGCAATGTGCAAACACTGTTGCTCTCACCGGATGTCTGTGATGAAAACTCACAACCACAAGCAGTCGGTGGGAAACAGGCGATTTCCACTTTTAGGTTCGGCATTCACACCATAAAAAAGTTACTGTTTTACATAAAAGTAGTAAATAAATTCTGATTGAATCTTATTTTGCCCAGCCATGTTGCTGTAACACAATGTACTGTTTTTATATGTAATAAAATATTTTACTCGAGTCAAATATGAGACATTTGACTGCAAATGTTGCAGCTGAATTATTTTATTTGTTAAACAGCCCTAACATTAAATACAACTCCAGTGACCTGGTAAACCAGAGAGACACATAAAAAACAAGGTGAACACTGGAGGGCAGTGTTGGCTGAGGTTTGTGTTCAATTCGAGAAGGTGCGCCAGGACCACCGCTGCTACATCAGACACATTTACACAAAACCCATTCTGAGAACGTACAAGCAGACCGTGATATGGACAGCAAGGAGCCGGAGCCGTACGCCTCTGTAAAATAGTAGCCCACATTCACATGACCTACATAACTGCTGACTTCATTTCTCACACGGTAACAGCTTCAGCTCTGAGCAATCCAGTTTACTCCAGTAGCCCAAGATGTTTTGAGTAACATATGGACAGAAATTCTGGTTAAAATCCAATCCAATCCAAAATCCTAAAATGAAAGAAATTTGGGAATAACTCAAAATATAAACAGGCTTATTGTTGAGATGCATGCGTGTCGTGTGTCAACATAAACGCATTAGGATTCTACTAATAGCCGATACCAACTTCCCACACCAAAAGTTATTTCATTTTTGATTTTTAATTTGGTTCATACGCTCAGATTTCAACAAAACGTTCATAACCGAAAGACTGCTGGCTTTGCTGTACGTTAAGTTTCAGTCTACTGTAGTGAGAGCAGCCATTTGCAAATCGTCTCAAAAGTGCTTTCGATACATTTAATGGGTCGTACCTTGATAACAACTAAGCACATGTGCCTTGACTCAGGAAAATGATATGAATGACACGCCCCAAATGAATATTTCAGGTATCAATTCTCCAATACAGCAGTGATGTGAAAAATAAGGTGAATGCGGCTTATTCAGAGGGAACGTGAAGAATCTAATACACTCAAATCAATCACCCAAGCTTGCTTCTTTAGTTTTACACTGGACCTAAAGTAGTCAACAAAATAATGGAGGTAATCCACCCACCTAAAATGATCACACACCATGCGTAGTGGATCAGGAATCTTTAACAGATTTAAAAAGGTGATTTCTGACACTATATGACATGTACTTATAAACATGGACTAAGATGCACTGCGTATGTACAAAGAGTCGTAGCAGCCATCTTTTCTAGTCTATTAGCACAATGCTAAATACCGAGGTATGAGCTTTTATTACAAACATAACGTATTGACCGGATTAAGGAGGAAATCTTTTTTTTTTGCAGCTTTAAGCTAATACAAATTAAAAGCATAAACACAAAAGCACTCACTCCATGCGGGTTCTTTATGAAGCGACTTACTCTCTGGCGTACCTGCATCCCAAAGGGTACGTGTTGGGGGCTAAAGGGGGGTCCTGGCTGCTGGGGAGGGAAAGGCTGCCTGTGGCCCATAAAGCCACGGGGTCCGGGGGGTGCTAGGGGGCCAGCGTGCTGGAGATTGGGGCGTGGCGGCTCTCTCTGAAACATTCCTCCAGGCCCTGGAGGCCCCTGATCCTGGCCGATGTTCATGGGTCCAAAGCCTGGCCCAGGACCTGGAGCCCCACCCAGACCCCCGGGGCCCCCTGACTGGGGGAAAGACAGGTGGCCCTGACCCGCGAGTGGAAGGACGTTATTGTTCATGAGGGGGGCTGGACCTGGGAGATCGAAAATGTGCTGGCCAGGGAATCGCGGTTCTGAAAAAGAAAAAGAAAAACAAAACAAAAAGAATTACAATTATGAGGGCAAAGTTATATAATAATAATATTAATAATAATAATAATAATCATCCCAGTATTAGTGCCTAAAGAAGCAAACTTCAGATTTTAGAATATCTCAGCTGAGACAGTAAGGAACATTGAAACAACTGTTTGGGTTTGATTTTTGGTTGAACCGTTCCTTCAATTAGCTGATTTGCTACTAAGTTGAATGAGGGGGATTGCTCTGCAGTGCTGTGGCCCTCCAGACTCTGAAAGGTGACAAATGACTGCAGATCACAATCTAGAGCTCAGGCTGACATTTAGACCCACTAACTGCACAAAGTTGACGTGTTCCCTGAAGGCTGGTCTCACCGTTGTTAAAGAAAGGCTCTCTCTCCTGGTGCGGGGGTGGGGGTCCTCTCCACTGCTCCTGGGGAGGGGGCCTCTGGGGCTGGACAAAATTGCCTTGGAGATGCTGCTGAAAGTCCACAGAACCCTGAAGAGAGATGCGATGAAGAAAACACTGAATAACGACTGCAAATGGATGGACTTCACATCCCTCATCCCTTCACATTCACATATCGCACAGCAGCCCTGAACGGACAACACAAACATACGTGGCTACCTCTGCTGCCAAAGCTGATCTTCTCTATTAATAATCTGACTACTCAACGCTGTTATGTTTACTTGGTATTTAGAAAATGTGATTTCAGAAATTTGATACCGTATGTGCCAGAAGCTACTTGAACTAAAGTAATAGTGCTGACGATGCTTCAAAGGTGATAATAGACAATAGATAATAGAGAATTTCGGCAAGAGCACTAAGAGAGCTAGAAGACTACTTACTTTCTTTTTTTTTTTTTTTAACTGTTTGCTACTTTTTAAACTTTAACATTTAAAGTTTCAAAATCATGCAAATGTAATACATCCGTCCTAATAAGCTCTTTATGAGCCAAACTGCTTTCCGCATGAGCTTTTGTGCTCACCCTGAAAACTTCAGTGCATCCTGCAATAGAGGAAGCCTCCAGCATATTTAACACAGTGACAGAAAACATGGTGGCTCAAAGAAAGCTCTGAATCTACACGCTGATCCGTTTCACTATGCCAAGCCTTAACACGCGTGCTTCATTATTAATTTAGGGGTGAGCCACAAGACCCTTGACTTAAAAAGCTGAAACGAGTCTAATTATGCTTTTTTCATAATACATATAGCTGATAAGCATTCTTTAAATAGTGACTATGTCTACAATATCCTCAAAGGCACATCATCAAGTAATGTGATGCCAATCACATGCAACGCTACAGTCAAAAGTAAAGAGACACCTATGGTGTGGATGAAGGACAAAAATGTTCTGTTAATTTGAAAATGGGACAACATATCCTCTACAGAGAACACACGGCGCACATTTTAATACACGATCACTCAGAAAACCTACAACCTGAAATGCTGCCTGCGAAAAGTTGTTATTCCCATATACTGAGCAAATAAATGAAAATGCTGCCCTAAAATTTGGAGGGAAAAAAAGTTTACTTACTTATGAAGAGGATGCGTTAACTTGGTCTCACTTACAAAATTAACAAAGGATGCAAACTGAGGAGGAACGTTCAAACGTGCACATAGCTGCATTGCAAACCGACTTTAACCAATGCTGTATTATACACACAGAGTGCTACAGGTCAAAGGTTTGTGAGAAACAGTATCCTGGTAACAATATACATAAAAATTTTACTTCACGTTTAAGTAAATGTGTGCAGAAAGAACATCCACTGTTTAAATCGCTCAGCTTGAATAAGATCTACCGCATTGCTCTATTCGTACAGTGGTTTGGCTGCTTTTCAGACTGCTGGCCAACACCCTCCCTTCTATTATATTGGTAAAACATAAAAGAGAAAACGTCAGCCATTGTGGGAGACTACGAAAGAGTTGAAGCACCTCTGTACCCCACCAAGGCTCCCAAAACTCAGAATCTATCCTCCACCTTCCAGAGGAAAAGCCAGATAACGATCCCCTAATCCTCCTGCTGAATACCAATCCCCTCATCACCACCTCTTTTATTCTTTTAAAGCGCCGTCCGGCTGCTCTTAAGAAATTAACCTTCATTCAGAGCGGCCGCGCAGGACTATAGTGCCTCCCTCGCCTCCTCCTGACTCATTAGCAATGACTTAAGATGCGATCGAGCTTTTTAATCCGCGTTTTCAGGCAGGAGGCAAGGTGAGGCGGCGAGCGGCCACCAAGTTGCTTAGTGGAAAGTCAATCAGCCGGATTAGCTAAGCATCCGACGGGAGGAATGGCATTGTTAACGGCGACTTCAGTGCGCCATTCAAAAGGTCAGTTCCCCTTAGCACAATGGGAGCTTAAGGATATCCACAATACCTCTGCAAGTTTGCATTCGTTCGATTAAAAAAAAAAAAAAAAGAAAAAAGGGGAGGAAAAAGAAGCGTGTCCTTTAGCGAACAGTTAATCCTCTGGTCAATATGTAACCGGTTATGATCTGCCTGAGAGATAGAGGGAAAGGGCCAGAAAGACAAATGCCAGAAGCAGGCAGCTGCCACTCTGGAACAAGAGCTGAGCACGACTGGAATGAAGTACTAGAAAACTGGAACTGCTTAAAGTCCACCAGAGAGCAAAAAGTCACTTTCTGCATTGTCAATTCATTTTCCTGCCCATTTTAAAGGGGGATATCTACTTAATGTAGTGTCTGAGTAAACAGAGTAATGCAGAATGGGTGTGGAACGCTCGATTGCAGAGATTTCTTACAGTAGTGGCGAACGGAAGCATGGGTTGCCAGATCTACTGCACAAATATAGCCATTGCATTTACTATACAAAACCACAGTACAGAAATGAATGAATGAAAGAATGCATGAACGAATGAACAAACAACTGTGAACAACCGGTTCCCATCACCACTGTAAACAATTCAGACTCTGGAAATTTCCCTAGAGCACAGAATCTCATACCAAACAACTCTATAAGACTTTATTTACATATTAACGATTATGTAGTACTGATTAAAAGTCAAAATAGAACATAAACAAAATAAATAACTAAACAAATGTATAAGAAAGTCTCCATTTCAACACTGAAAACAGATGACACTAGCCAATTGCCTGCCTGGTTTGTGCTGTGAGTGAACAGCTAGACTTCGTCTCCCTCCAACTCTAGAGAGCACAAAGAGCACAGTGCCACCTAGCTTACTGAGGTAGCAACTGCCTAAAGTTCATGCCTTTTCTGCACAGCCCACACCGAAGAACATCTTTAGTTAAAAACACATCATGTCTTCAAGACAGAAATAAAGCTTAATTTTGATGTTTCCCATCACTCCATCACTCAGGAATAGAACTGAGTGCTGAGGACCACAACAGGGTGCAAAAACAATTCCCCACAACAACTCAAGTGCAACAAGCACAGCCTATTGCACAGCCCTGTTCACAAAAACAAACTCTTAAAATAGCCAAGAATGGCTGAATCCTAACAGCAACTTGCAAACAATCTAATCCTAGCTCTGTCACCCATTTACAGAAACATGAGTTGCACAATATGTTGGTTTTCTGCAGTAGACAGCAATACAACTCTGTATCAATCAAATACATGGCAATGATTAACATTCAAAAACGAGTAGTAAATATTCAGCAGACAGAGAGAGAGAGAGCCCAGCCTGCAGTAAGGTTAGATGTCCCTGTATGATAATGTATGCTAATCAGGCACCCAGAGGGCTAATAGAAGTTGCTGGCTGTCTAGTCATTGGCATTTTAAATGACGTCCTGTTTGTGCCAGACTGGGTGTGGTTGACAGACAGCTGGGGGAATTCATCTATCTGGGGGTGTATGTGTGCGCACCTCCCTGACCAGATTAGGCAGAAAACAAGTCTCCAAACCCTGAGCACAGCTTCCTAAAAGCCAAAAGCTCTTAGCAAGAGAGGAGGGCTGCGCAAAGCCTCTTCCAGACCACAGAGGACTACTAACCCTGGTGGACAACTGTTCATAAGGTTGTACAGTTAAATATCAAAATGTACACAATTTCCCCCAAATGACCCCAATTAACCAACAAAAGTAGTGTAGAACTGAAAGAATTCCTCGAAAAACAAAAATGTGCTCTATCACTAAAAATCCACATAACTATATACAGCTCACTGTTTTGCATGGAAGATGACTACTCCTGCACAACACACTTACGCTCGTGATGGAAAAGTGACATGAACTGATGGTGCAGATTCCAAAATGAAGAAAAGAGAATGAGGGAAAAAAAAGATCGGAAGGGGGGGGTGACAGTGCTTTAGCATCTCAACAGGCAGCATCCAGTCTATGCACCCCATCCATGGAGCAGACCCAACACAAAATAACCTTGATGTTATATTCAGTTTAGTCTGATTACAGTGAGCAGGTCAGCAGGTACATTCAGTTTAGTATGACTGCAGTGAGTAGGTCAGCAGGTATATTCAGTTTAGTATGACTGCAGTGAGTAGGTCAGGAGGTATATTCAGTTTAGTCTGACTGCAGTGAGTAGATCAGCAGGTATATTCAGTTTAGTCTGATTACAGTGAGCAGGTCAGCAGGTATATTCAGTTTAGTCTGACTGCAGTGAGTAGGTCAGCAGGTATATTCAGTTTAGTCTGA
>CM067482.1:28692593-28710116 GCA_034552555.1 Semaprochilodus insignis | reverse complement strand
TTTTGTTATATATATATATATATATATATACATACATGTACACACATGCACATATATATATATATACATATATGTGTGTGTGTATGTGTGTTTGATTTTCTTGTAATTAGTTGCTACCACTTGTTTGTACCGTCTGGCTGAAAATTCAAGTGTACTTCTGTCAGTGAGTAGAACAAACTGAAAAAAACACAACCCATAATAGAATACAAGGCGTTCTCTTAGAGTTACCCACAAGTCTTAGCTCTTATTTTTCCTTTCTGTTGCCTTTCAAATTAACAACACATTCACATGTTATATCTGATGTAAATGCAACTATGGATGCACTTTACATGTTCTGGGTGTCCTCACCATGAATGTGTCTAGTGACTCTGCTGAGTGGTCAGTAGAAATCACTGCCATTTTAACATTTACTCCAACACTACTGTAACAGTATGTAGTTCTGAAGACTCTTTATTAAAGAGTTTTTTTTTTACATCTCATTTTTGGTTAATTACAATTCTATTGCTGTTGTGAAAATTAAAGAAAAAAAATACTGATGTAGTTACTTAAACTTAAAAAGCTTATTTATACTTTGTTAAACTTGTGTTTGAGTGTATTTAACTCTATGTATAATTTCAGTGAACCTAAAAACTGAGTTTTTGAAACTTAATTCATTTGAGGCGACAAATTACAAATTAAAAACGATTTGAGTAAATTTAACTTATTATGGTTTACAGTGTAGGAAACAAGACAGTAGACTACACTGTAAAACCCCAATAAGTTAAGTTTACTGAAATCATTTGAGGTAATTAGTTGCCTCAAATTAATTATGTTTTCAAAACTGTTTTTGCAGTAATTTGTAATATTATATTGAGTTGAGCGAATGCATGTCTTGATATTTAAAACGTTGTGTACTTTTAAATTAACTTTTTAAGTAACTATTACACAACAGATCTAATTTGCTTATTTAAGTTTATTGCAGTGATTACATCAAGCTCTTGCTGCTCATCAATATAAGCACATTGTACTGGTTCTAAATATTTTTGTGCCTATTGTTTGTTTTACAGACTCTAACACTTAAAACTCATTTTTGTCCATTGTTTTAAAAGTTGGACAGGCAGAAGTGCCTGTAGTCTTTTATGCGCTAACCTAGTGCTGGTCTCATTGCCGATTTCTACTGGAGGGTCAGAATATGGGTCAGTGGAGGGAATCCGCGGCAGCAGATTTAATATGGAGAGTATAAGAGGATCCAGATTCACTCAGACTGTAGGAGGACAAAAGCATGAAGCACTGAGCTGAGGCTCCACTGCTCAACACTGCAAAGTGTTGGAAGTTACGCATGCCATTACGGAAAATGGCCATGGAAATAGTGAAATAGTGCTGTAGTCTCTCCAAAATGATATTCTATTAGCAATGTCTGCCCATAGCAAAAGAACACATACATTCTCAAATCTGGAGACACCTACCAAAGAAATGACTTCAAACCATCAACCAGCTATGGGTTTTTAAAAAGATCTTCTCAAATGTTCTTCTTGAAACCAGAATCTTACAGTAAGATTGGTTTTAGTGAATGCCATAGCTAAATGGTGAATGTCAGCTGAATGTTGAAAGTTGAAAAATTTGAAAAGTTTTTTAGCACAGGTTGCACAAACACAGATTCAAAGCTACTACAATTGTATCACCAATAAAATATGGAAAGTTCACAGTCATAAAAATAAATGTAAACACTTCAGAATTCCATTTCTGACTTGGATGTAAGGAATGCACTTTCATGCAACAAACTATAATGGAAGGTGATAAAGGGACCAAAAATTCTCTAAGTACATGTATGTGTTCAGGGATTAGTATTCAGTAACTTATAAGAATTATTTGATAACTTAAAGTGAGTTGCCCAGCATTGCATGGTCAAATTTTACAGCGGCTTGTTTATCCTTGTTTTTGGCAGAATGAACATTTGCAGTATTTAACCGTTTTAGAATTTGGCTATATTATTACAGTAATATACAGTAATATTACAGTAATTATTATTACAGTAATTTGAATCAGAGTTAATATCTACTATGAATTATTGAGTATCTACTGCAGATTATTCAGTATCTACTATAAATTATTTAGTATTCACTATGAATTTTTCAGTATATTTTGTGAATTATTCATTAAAAGTATTCACACATGAAGTATCTACTATACTTTTTTTTCAGAATCTACTATGAGTTATTCAACTCTACTATAAATTATTAAGTATTTTTGTGAATGTATTTAGTATGTGCTATAAATTAGTATTAATTCAGTATCTACTGTGACTTATTGCACAGGAGGCTGTACGCTACCCTGAAGATACCACTGGAGGCATTGGGCCTAACTGACCAAAACTAACCACAGTTGGGCTGTATGACCTATTATGATGGCGCCATCTTTTGTTGCTTAGCTTTTACAAGTGTTTATTATTATAGCATTGTTATTGTCAATTTAATCTATTCTATTTAAATGTAATAATACAATTAATTACATTTACATTTGTTTTGGAATTCTGACTTTTTATAGATGGTTGGTCAGTTCTGGATCACTCCAACTCTTTCCAATGGTATTGGATGGAGCTCCATCACACCAGACAATGCAGCCCAATGCTGGGGGGGTTTATACCCGTCTTGCTTGGCATTGGGCATGGTGACCTTAGGCTACTCCAGAGTGTCCCATTATGTTCAAAGCTTTTCTATTGAGACTACACAAGCTGTTATTAAACACTTGTGTCAGCTATGACTGCATCTAAAGTAGCCGAATCCAGGGCAGTAGGAAGGACAACTCTGCACAGTTAATATGATTTGGTATAATAAACAGTATTTTAAATGGCTACAATGGTTGTATTGTGAATTTTCCTACTTTTATGGGGAAAAAATTATTTAGCATATAGACATTGTTACATTTTCATGCTATTTTCTAGACAGTCCGTCCATATCTCTGCCAATTCTGTTTACTACAGCAGTTTAGCCGTGCCCACTCTGAAGTTATATATTTATTTCAGACTGCTTTGGAATTAGGCTCAATACTTGACAGCCAATCAAAACAGAGCTTATTTAGTATGTGGTCATGTATAGGTATGTAAAAAGTAACTATGAATGTCTTTAAACAGAAAAATATCCACCACAGTGAAAGTAAATCTTAGTACCACACCACTCAGAGTACAGAATACTATGATAAGGAGACCAGGCATGATTTTTTTATGTATAAGAACACACCTTTTTGGTAATTTGGTTAATTTGGTTTTAAATATATTTCAGTTAATTAACAAAACCAAAGAGGTTGCACATCAACTAGGTTATCCCAGAAAACTATGGGTACATCCCAATCGCACCCCTAATACTAATATCAATTAATTTTAGAGGATGTAGTGTATAGTACTGTTACAACAGTCAGTAAACTGATTGGCCTGACCTAAACAAATGTCAAATTGAGTATACTCCACAATGCACACTTAGAACTAGTTGATTTTGAGTACGGCAGTGATGAACACTATTATCCCACAATACAACAGGAAACAAAGAGGAGCTTCTCATGTCTCGAATCTTTTGTTGGCAGGACCAGAAATGGT
The DNA here is from genome assembly GCA_034552555.1 of Semaprochilodus insignis. Classification (NCBI taxonomy): domain Eukaryota; kingdom Metazoa; phylum Chordata; class Actinopteri; order Characiformes; family Prochilodontidae; genus Semaprochilodus; species Semaprochilodus insignis. Next base: position 28,706,548 of record CM067482.1, on the reverse strand, counting down.
GTATAAATGTTTAACCCAAAAAACTCTGCTGTAGAAGCCTTCGGAGATTAATACATAGCATATAATGTGTAATATTAGTGTATAGTACACAACTGAGATGCAGCCTATGACACTGTTGTATAATGCTATGAGGTGTAAAATCCTAGATGTCATCTCTGACAGCTACCTCACAAAAAGTTATTACCTGAAATGGTTATGAATACACTGCCTGATGTCTCAGATACTATATAACGATAGTTTTAAGAGGATTTTGGCCAAAAGCTGTTTTTAAATCCATTCATAGTGGATGAATATATGCAGGGCATTGTGGCAAATTGGCCCTAAATAAAACTCTTTTTTTGGCAAATTTATCACTATTTTACATACATAAAATTAAGAGGACACACGTAGGTTCGCAGGTGGTTACATTACTCAGCTATACTTGTGTTGTAGATCCCAGGTTACTACAACCATAACTTTTAAGAAACAGTCAGTAAATCGATGGAATTCCAAATTAATCCCTGCCTTCATTGAAAGGCCTGCAATTAATTTGACAGCTGTAATCTAAATTATAACTGCCCTTTAGAGACAGAATAAAACTTGGAATAAAAGTTCAGTCCTCAGCTAAAGTCACCAAACAGGACATGCAGTGAAAATATATTTGGTTTATTTACTCATAACTAGCTGTTACTGACTACCAGACTGTGAGATAATGTCAGAACTTTCACGGAAATTACATTTCAACATTGTGGGCACCAAAACAATACATTGTCACAATGTTGTCACGACATAACTATGTTTGCAGGGCCGAGTGAACCACATGCATCATGAACAGCAAACTAACCAGCAGAACAAGCCTTATCTGCCCAGATAATTAGCTCTGATCAGCTCTCAGCAGTTCATTATCGGAGCAGGATGTGGATGAAAAAAAGTCAGTTGTGTTGCATTTCCTCTGTTTACTAGCTGTAACTTTTATGCTGATGCACATGCGCAGTGAAAAACACCCACATGAAAATCAATCTAAACGTTCACATTCATGTCGCATTCCCACGAATCGGATACGTATCTGATCTAGGACAACATATAAAAGGCTACGTTCAGACCTCCGTTGCATATCCAGATTGTATCCAGATGAATTTTTTTGATAGTCTGGACAGCAAAAAAACACATAAAATCCAATTTTGGAAAATTGGATCCAAACCATGTTGGAGGGTGGACTGCTCTGGATGCCCTGGCCACTCAAAACAGAGTGTCTTTCACATCACTCGCAACACCCCAAACAAATGACAATGACAAAAATCGCAAATGCTGGGATTCAAGAAGAGTGCCAGTGCTGTGACTGTGTGAGTGATGAGGCTGGAACTTGACAGAGTTTGGAGAGCGAAATGATGCACCTCCGTCTATCCTGTTTCAGTGTATGAAAGCCACGTCACCAGCATAGCTTCATCATTATTGATGCCTATGTCGATACCAGACCAACCCCTTGCAGATAGGTTGGTTATGTCTGGACACAAAAATCCAGTCTGATCACTTGGACATAACAGTGCGGACAGTCATCACAAGAGATCTGAATTGAGAAACGACTCCGATTTCCCTGACAGATCTGTCGCATATTAAAGCAAAAAATCAGATTTGGGTCACTTCAGCCTGGTAATGTGAATGTAGCCACACTGCCTTTAACTGTGAATGTGAAAATCTACTGCAGTAGTTTATGTAGAACTGCCAGAGGCCTTAACTTGGCTCTACCAAAAATGTCTAACTATTCAGATAAAAGTTTTTAGCTATTGTTAATCTGGTTTAAAACAGGGGGAAGGACCACATTTCGTCGTCTTTGTCCTCCTCATGTGTTTTGTTAGTTGTGAACTCTGTCCCATATCTCTACCTCACATCTAAGGTAAATGAGATTAATTATTAAAAAGAGAGAAACTGTCAAATGGGTCGAGCTGTAGCTAAAAGCCCATCTTAAAACTAAGGTTACACTTAATTTATTCTCAGATTATGACCTACAGGTTCTCCATAAAGAACCAGAAGGCAGGCAGTTCAAATATGTGAGCCCTTCTAATCCTTAACTAGCTTCGAGAAAAACACAACACAAACGCCATTGAAGATGAACTGGGTGACGACCATCTTGTGTCTTCGTGGTAGCCACAATTTTAATCATTTTAAGACTAAATAAGTCAATAAATGCGTCTCACAGTCTAGAAGCTGAGTATTCGTTCACCTAAGGGTCTACTAAACGACAGACATCGCTCCTTTTCCTCAGCTCTTCCGAGAGTCGCCTTTTCTTTGTGCGTCAGGAGAGTCATCCAGGGGGCTGGCCTTGTGGTTTTCTCCCTGCGTTCCGATTGGCTGCCCGCGCTCGTCCGCGCCTCCTCATTGGTCGGCCGGGCTGTCGATCGGCTGCGCGCCGGGCTGTCGTGACCGCGCACGGGCAGACAGTGCACGTAAGAGTCTGTGTCTGGAGTCTGTCTGAAACTGATTAAAAAATTGGTGATGGAGTGATTTTTTTAGCCCCGTTTCTTTTCTCTTCTTTTCTTTTCCCGCGGCCGAGGTCCTAGCCGTTAGCTCAAAAAGAAGCGGCGGGAGCCTGGACGGAACTTTCCATTCATTCAAGACTTTGTGTTATTTCGTGATCTTAAAAACAACAACAACAACAACAACAGCAAAACAACAAACAACAGCCAACATTGCATTGTAGCGTCTTTTAAAGTTTCACGCCATGTTGTTTTTTTTTTTTTTCTCATCCGAGTTCATTAAAGCTCAGGTAAGACGAGCCACGTGTCTTTCTGTATGGTGTTAATGATGAGCTGCTGACTGCTGGACAGCAGAATGAATAGGCTGTTGTATGTTTTCCTACAAGTCATGTCTGTCTGTGTAGCTGCACTTCGCCTGTGTGCTGCTGGCTTGCTGCATGCCTTTTGCACACTAGCACGCTTCACTTTTAGACTCTTGATGAACAGCAGTCCAGTCGACCCACCCCTCCTCCTCCTCCTCCTTCTCCTCCTCCTCCTACTTCTACTTCTCTGTCCACCTTTATCCACGTGAAGCCTCGCAGGTGACTCACCTGTCCTCAGGTGAGCATGCATTACTATTACTACCATAAGCCCAATCAACTCTTAACTAGCCCACTTTGGTTTAGGAACTCTCCCAAGCGCACTGACCTGCAGATTGCTGAGGTTATATCTGATTTAGCGATGAGACCACCAGTTTATTGTCACTCAGTAGAGTCGGCATGTGCACAGACCTTAATAACTTTACAGCTAGACAAATTATAGGGAACTTTTCTTTTTTTTTTTTCTTAGTAAACAAACACAAATAAAGGAAAACGAATACATAGATACGCTACCGACATACTCATCATTGTTCCGTTACCGATGTAAAGTTACGCTCAGAACTTAAACAGGCGCTCCGCCCTAGGTTCATAATCAAATACGCTAATTTTCATGTTAACATGCCGTAGCACCGCGTTGCATCCCACTGCCTCATTCCACATTTTGTCTCCTTTTTGCGTTTTCGTCCATCAGTGTTCTTTCCCAACAATACCCAGCATGCATTGCACAGATACGTCACGCAATCATTAGGATATGATATCTGCCTTCCTAGCGACACCCTTAGCTATCTAGCTTCCTTCTGCATTAGCCAGCTATTCAACAATACAATTCAACAAATGCAAATCAGCCCCCCTAATGTAGTACGCATTCTCAAGTTGTTGTAGTAGTGCAAATGTTCCTCCCACCTTCAAGATACATCATCAAAATGCCTTTCAACTGTATAGAAATCACACTCCTGAGAACACGGTACACGGGTTTGTAGCACATTTAGCACTGGCTGCTAATGTCTTTGAAATAGTGCGCTAAAAGTTTTCCGCCATTTTGTTTTGTTGCGAGGCGTGTCGGCCTATTAAATCATAACCCCCCATGGATTCTTTGGAGTGGAGTCCTATTGGTGCAAAAGCATTCCGGCTTGTGTGATTGACAGCTTTTGAAGTCCCGCCTCCTGTGTAATGCTGCCGCATGCCCCGTATTATCGTGCTCTGAAATATGCAGCAGAGCTTTGACTCAGCAGGGCGATTAGCAGAAAGATGGACACTGGCCAAAATCGATATTGCATAATGATTTCATTGGTTTTTACAGTAGCGGGACGCTGGTTGGTTTTGGGTGTCCCAGGCACAGTCGTGTTTGAGCAGTCGTGCCGTCAGCCGATGCAGAGGGTTCATAACAAGGCTAATATCTTCCCGAAAATAAACATAGCGTCAATAGAAGTGAATAGAAATAAGTATTTTTTTAGTTTATAGTCTTGGGGTAAAGTGCATCCTTGGCGTCTGGGGCTTGCACCATTAACTTGTATAACCATGCTGACATATTAGCATCACAGTGCCCTTTTTAATGACTACAGGAAGCTAAGAAAAGGCGAGGTTTTCTGTGTAGCTCGACATTAAGGCCTCAGAAAGCGCACAGCCCACTGTCCCATTCAACGGTAGAGCGAAATGTTGGCTTTCTTTGACTTGACAGAGGATAAAACATGTCTGAGGATCACGGATGCTAGCTTAAGGAATTAGCATGGCCTACTACCTGTAGTGTTTTAGACTCTGCAACATAACATACACAGTTTGCTGACATGCATGGAGTAAACAGTGGAAGTGTAGGTGACCTCCTGGTGTTCGAATAGCACAGGCTGTATTATTGTCATTAGCGGCTTGGCTAAGCACGCTAACAGATGAAGCCTCTCCGTTTCTGCAGTGCAGGGGTTTCACAGGGTTTCTGTTGGGCGGGCGTGGAGGCGCTGTCCGTGAGCACTTTTCTGGAATCTGCTGCTTCACGGTTGCGTGGGTGTGTGCGCAGGGCTCCGTCGGAGGCACCTCGGCTCGTCGTCATTGCTGTTTGGTAAAAACAGTCTAGTCATATGACTGCAGCCAAAACACCACGGCTGCTGCCTTTGCTTGGGGCTCAGTGGCAAACAGGGCTCTCCTAAAATGGCAGTTAGGGCACGGTTTCACAGTTTGGCATGACTTAAATGTGGCCTTATGTGATATAAGCATATGTTGTCCGTGCTTCATGTACTGGAATAGTTCAGCCTGAATTATAAACTATTCCTGATATAATTTGGAAGGGGTAACATGTTCTTCCAGCTATATTGTGGCATTCACACTGGCACATGAGCAGCTTTGAGAAGCGGTGCGATGGAGGCTGTGGTGTGTTTACAGCCTTTCCGGCTTCAGGATGCCGCAAACGACTAAATGACTGTTCGCCAGGAGCTGTTTAAATGCGACACGTATTTCAAAATGTGAACTATGTTGCAAGAACGCATGCTTGTGAATATGTATTTTTCCGAGGTTGAGTTGAATGCGAAAGTTTGGGCACCCCCGGGCCAAATGACAAGTCAAAGTCCTCTGCAGCAAACACATTTTAATGCACAAGTATTAGTTATTTGCTGAATGTAACACATTGGGGGGACAAATGAAGCACAGTATGTGGCCTGTGCAAAAAGTTATGGCACGTGTTGTATTTGTATATAATATATTTTTTCCACATAAATAGAAATTATGAAGAGAAGAATAGCAGTTGTTTATGCCGTTCAATTTTTTCCCCAATATTTTTGAGCAAATAAAGGTAACTATAAAGTTAGTTAAGGGTTAGGGTCAGTCGGAAAAATGAGCGTGTGAAATAGATTGTTGGTTGGTAGAGTGGTATAATATTGCAATATCTAATAGTTATAATAATAACATCTATGGCCGGACTTTATCTAAACTGGTTGCTGCAGAGAAAACATGATGTATGTTTGGTTTGGTTACAGCACCAGCTTTTTTCAGGCCGTTTTCTTTGGTTTGATCAGAGCGTGACAGCGCCTTTCATTTCCCTCCATACTTCACACGAGGTCCTCACTGCTGTCTAATGCTGCGTGTTATCTGCAGCCTGTCCCTGTCCACCAATCGCTTAATCTTTCAACCCTGTGTTTATGCGAGTCTTCGGCAAAGTGGCGCATTAGCTGTGGCGTTTTGTACTTTATTTTGAGAGGGCGTTTTTTTTAAAGAGTCAACATTTCCGCACATTCCTGAATTAACTTAACATTGACAGTGCATGAATTATTTCTTCTTATTCTTTTTTTATTTATATATTTGTCTTGGCTCGATCACCGAATTCAGGTTTTTATGTTTACTTTTCGGGAGATCAAATTTTGCATACTGAAAAACAAGTCAGTTCGCCTTAATTTAATACATTTTTAAAGTTGTGGTAAAAAAAAAAGTGAAAAGTAATTTAAAACGTTGCTGAAATTTTTGACCTTGATCCATCATCTCATACACTGTAGCCCCATAACGCTTGTAATTTAGGCGCTAACCATAAATGGGAACTCCACCAATTTTTTCTAAATTTCTGCATAATTAGATCATTAATATTTAAATAAAGTCATTCGGAGTGATTTGGTGTGAAGCGCTTCATTCTAGAGAAACTTACTGATTCAGAACTGTGCTAGTGATGGGAACCAGACGTCCAACTCTGAAAGCTCCCCCGCAGAACAGGATTACATGAAATGCTTATGAATACGCTGGCTGATGTCTGAGATGTTGGTTAATGATAGTTTTGAGAAGATTTTTGCCTCAAGGTTGAAGGGTACACGCAGGGCATTCTGAGGGAAAGTTGTTCATAAAGAAAATGTTTCATTTTCAGATTTTCCACTGTTTTACCATCATCAACATTCCATATTAAACATCAGAAGGCATGTGCAGGTTCACTGGTGGGTTTGGATAGTAAATACAATGGCTGTATTTGTGTTGTAGACATGGTGACCCCTGGTTCCATTCACCACCACTGTAAAAACTCTCTACAATGAACCACTAAACCAAACCATTTGGAAAGGCTCACAACTACTGCATTACTCAGAAATATGTAATTATTCAGTTAAGTAACATTATTATATGGGAATTTCAACATTCATGTAGTTATAACTGTGAGAAATTGCAGGTGCCACATATGAAATATGACATAACAAGCTAGACTTGGCAATGACGAGCAAGTATTTTTGCATTTCGACTCTATTTTGTGACCACTTTCTTTATCTGTGATTTATAGACGGTTTGGAGACTTTTTGGAACCGTGAGGCTGCTCCCCTCCAAAGGTGAACTTTATCCGCAGACACTGAATACGGTAAGTGTTAAAAAAAGCATTCTCTTTCTTTCTTTCTTTCTTTCTTTCTCTCTCTTTCCACCGTTTACACATGCCGTAGAGCAGAAGGGAAAGACGGTGGGCATGCTGAGAGGCCTGCAGCCGTGCAAGTTCGCGGTCCTGCTGTTTGGTCTAGAGAGCGCGCCTGAGAGGCTAACGCTAGCCGAAGCTGCGAGCTAGCTTGCATTGTCAGAGCTGACATTTGAAAAGGAGCTGAGTAATCGAGTCCTCCAATCACTCCCAAGCGTTCGCTGCTTACAGCATTCGCTTCCGCATGATCTCTTCATTGAAACAAAGTGGTAGTGGTAGATTAGCCGGCTCAGCGATAGCAGCCCGTCGTAAACGTTAACATAGTGCGCTCTGGCTTTGCCAGGCTCCATCCGGCGCCCATGGAAGGATTTGAGCGGGGAACTGAAGTGGAAAGATCCGTGACTACTGTCTCTTCGGTGCCATTTTGTAAGAGGCGTTGGTGCGTGCGCGTGTAGCAATGGCGACCATGTTTGTTGTGGGATAGCGAGACGCCAAACAGCGCCACCCAGGTCTCTCTTCTTGTCCTTTTCGAACACCTATGTGCTAAAAACAAGCCTCCGCGCACACACAGGCTGTTCCTTCTCGGATGTATGAAAGCCTCAGTGGTGTTTTAAAGGGTTCGCTGGCAGGCAGCCAACAAGGTTCAGCCTTTCTTTACAATCTCTTCTCCCTTGGTGTGTCTCTCTCTTTCTGTTATTCTCTTATTTCTCGCTATCTCTGTTGCCTGTCCTCTCTTCCCTCTTTTTGCTCTGTCTCGGTGGTGTGATCTCAGATGTTTCCGAACACTTTCACCAGTTGCCGGAGCGAGACGGCCTCTGTTTCGGGTCGCTGTTCTGACTGGAAGATGGAAACGATTTGTCAACATTTCTTGTTACTGTTCCTCATTATTTCAAATGTAATTTATGGTTGGCCCTTGGGATAAATAAAATATGTAAGGAGTGTGAAAACTATTTCACACTTTTGCCTGCTGTTTGTTTCGACGGAAGTGACATTTATTTGTCCTGTACAGACATATTTTCTCGGCCTTCTATATGTGATTTTGCTTGTGCTATTACGGACGGTTCAGTTTATTTTCCCTTTCTCCAAATGTGTTTTTGCAGTTAGCAAAAAAGTTTATTATTTTAAAGCTAAGTATTGCCATTAATGCTTATTATTTAATGCCCCCGAAGTATAAAGTCTGGAGTTCATCAGCGAATAAAAGGAGGGAACATGAGCCCTTTATTAACACGAACATCTTTCACAATAATGAACTTTATTATTATTTTTGTGCCACCTTAAATTTTCACATTTTCCAGAATAATTATTTCTATAGGAAATGTGTACATAACATTTATTTTAAAAGAAATAATCTGGTTCATCGCAAAATGTTTGTGTTTTCAAAATTTGTGTTAATAATTCCTAACACACTACTATTTGAGAATCCAGAAGTTGCTTTCTGTATTAATTTCTTTTTCAGTATTAATTTTTAAATTATAGTTGCATTTTTATTGTTATCTATGTAGTTTTTTTAACAATACTTATTTAGCAAAAATATATACAAAGCTACAATTATGTCATCGTTGAACCTCCATTTTTATGTTTTTTTGCATGGACTTTGAAAACACCCATTAGACTTTGCATTCCGGTAACTGTTCAAAATTACTTGGCAAATTTTGTTTACAAGCTAAGAGTGTTTTTTTCCCTCTCCTGTAGAGGAACGGTTTTGTTCTGACACTGACAATATGTACACAAAGTGCATGAAAATCTAGATCGCAAAAATCATCTGTCCGGCTGTACTAAAAATTACAATTAACATTTTTAATATATATTGTATTCCTAGTGGTAGCCTACTTCTTTACAGTACTAGCACTCCCGATAAACAGAAGGCTGATAAGTAATTTGTTTTATCAGTAAAAGTATGCATAAGAATTTGTCCCCAGTTGACGGCATCAGACTTTTCTCATAACACAGTTTTGAATATAAAACCCCTGGCGTTAATAAAGGCGCTCTGGTTTACAACCCCAAACCTCTGTAGAGTGGCAGCAGCTGCATGCATGTAAATCATGTCTCCATTGTCCATAACTGAAATGATTGCTGACTGGAAACGTGATTGTCGTATGTTTGCAAAAGGCCTGTGCGTTTCCTAATACATATCTTGTCATCTCTCCGAGTTTCTAAATGTTGCTGATGAAGGAAACCCAGCACAATTACTGATTCGGGACCCAAGGAAAACAGTACTGCTTTGTTTACACCACTGTAGTGAGGTGCTAAAAATATCTGAATGTCCAACAGGGCCTGGATTTTCTGGCGTAGGATATTCTGTCACCAGCATGAATGTGTAACATGCAGCCTGTCAGTACGGTGCCAACTGCACAAGCATATCAAGTGTATATAACAGGGGCCCTAATATAGATCCCTGAGGTACTCCTTTGGCGATGTTCAAGACGTGTGACAGAATATCGACGGTACTTTTGAATATGTAGTTATGAAGGCAGGATTTTATACCAGGTTCATTAGTAAAGAGCTTATTCTATATAAGGGAAGTGAAAGGAGAGTAAAACATTTACTTAAAAGTATGCTTACTAATTTAGCACAAGAATGTAAATAATGCAGTTGTAATGGTATCGTGTCTACTGTAGAATTATAAGGCTGCCAATTTAATGTGAAAGTGAATGGGGCAAAAAAATTTAAGTCAAATACAATAGTATATAAAAATTTAACTGTATTAACTGAATGGCAAGGTCTTGTTAAGTCTGATTGGTTCATGGTTTAGTTAAATGCCTCTAAAAGTTCCCTCATAGAAGGCTGTTACAGGAAATGGTTATGAAAGCACTGTCTGATGCCTGAGACATTGTTATAGGATCATTTTAATAAGGTTTTGGACTTAAATGTATGTATTTTAAGATATGTATTCATAGCAGAAAGGTGTTTGCAGGGCTCTGTAAAGGAAAATACTTCCCAAAAACATATTTATTTTGATTTTCCATTATTTTACTATCATTAACATTCCATATAAAACTCAGAAGACACGTGTAGATAGATAGATAGATAAATACTTTATTGATCCCAAAGGAAATTTAGCAGCCAGTAGGAGTTTCACAATAAGTTTCACCAGTGTAGGTTCACTGGTGGTTTTGGATTAGGAAGCAAAATAGCTATATTGGTGTTGCAGACATGCTGACCACTGGTTCCCATCACCGCCACTGTAAAGAAGTTCTCTATAGTCTGACATCAAACCACTCTGAATGACTTTGTTTATATTTCAGTGCAGAATTTTTAAGAAAATCTTCGGGATCCTCTCAAACCCAGTTTCCAAGCGTACCTGTTGTCTAAGCTGAAGTGCTGTGTTGAATTATAATGGAGGAAATGAATAATGACAGAAGGTTTTTGGGCAGAACTTTCAGCTCAGCCCTAGATATTCATCTGTCGATAAACCAAGGTTGCGCTATCTGCAAGAAATATGAGACAACTTTCAACTTTCTTCATGTGCGTACGCAACTATTTTCAATTACACTGAAGCAAGCCCCGTTTTCATCGCCAGCCAGCTGGAGCTTGTACATAACTAAGCACTTCACAGCGGCAGCAACAGCTTTCTCCAACTCACCAATCAGGTCAGTGCAAAGGCGGGACGGTGGACCACGGCCTGTTTACTTTCTCATAGTCCTCTGTTTTACCTCATCTTTATTCTCCTTGTGATATATTCCAGTTATTTGAATAAAACACGTTTTTTCTCTATGATGTTTTGTTTCAAAGGCAGAATTTGAATCATTTACAGCCTTACTACTATCTGGTACAGACTTTCCAATGGAAAAGTAACATAATTTACCACTTTGACCAAATTGTTAATAGTGATTAATCTCAATTAACTAGAACTAGATCAAGCAGTCTAACTTTTGTAACTGTTTGAGACTAAAAGGGTTTAAAGGTTTGGAATCACTGTTTTCATTAATGTAAAACCAACCACCATATTTGTAAAAAAAAAAAAAGATTCTCAAATGACTGTAAAACATCGAGAATGTACCAAATGTACCAAATGTACCAACTGTTTGAGACTAAAAGGGTTTAAAGGTTTGGAATCACTGTTTTCATTAATGTAAAACCAACCACCATATTTGTAAAAAAAAATGACTGTAAAACATTGAGAATGCGATGGTGATGGCTTGTATTTCAATGTACCAAATGTACCCTCAAGAAATCGACGTGAAACTTAATTACAGTATATTACATTACAAGTTACTATTACTCTCAAAAACATTTTAAAATAATGAAACAAAACCACTTTAAATATCTTCTGGTGTGAGGCTTATAGTATTTCAATATAGACTACAACTCAAGTTCTTGTGAAATAAATAACAGCAGTTTATAACATGACAAATGAAAGTTTGTTATTTACAGTTACATTTAAAGTACACAGTGAACCTCGTGGTTTGTCCTGTTTTAATTTTCAGTTTATTTATTTTGTTTTATTATTCACTTTATTGCATTTCCTTCATTGGCACATAATTCCCAAAAGTACTTATTCACAGATCTTAAAGAGCATTTCCACATATGTCCATAAATAAAATGGTTAAAGAAAGTCTTTCAACATGATTTGGTATAAAATGCTCTGCTCTAAAGGTTAGAATAGTTTACAGTGCTGGTGAGCGTCTTGAGATTACAATGCCTGTAAAGGCTCCCATATGAGCTATGTAACAACGGAAGGTTATTACTTTACTACAGTCATTTTACAGTTAAGAAAACTTTGTTCTCCTTTTTTTTGACACTTTTCTATATTATTTGACCACCGCACTTGCCCTTTACATTGTGTGAAAATTTCATGAACTCTAACTTTGTTCGTTTAACCAGTCAAAAGTTTAGACACGGCTTCTCTTAGATGGTTTTGCTTATGTTTATCTTAATGCTTTAATGTAGAATGAAAGTGAAGACATCAAACTATAAAATAACACACATGGAATTATACAGTCCACCTTAAAACCCTCCAGAATGGAACTTTACAGGAGGATAAAACAGCTTTCTTAACTTGCAATGGAGGCTGATATAAGATATTTTCTACAGAATTTTGGACCAGTTCTATTGGTCTGTCCATCATGAATTTTCACTAAACTGAAAGGGGAACCAGAGCTTTTAAGCTGTGTAAAAAAAGATGCGCGACTAAATATATATTAAAGATGGAGATTGTTTCAGACTCTCATCAGTTGGAGCTGTTAAGTGTAAGCCTGAGGGTCTTTAAGATAACCAACCATATCCATTTATTCGGGTGTATCTAAACTTTTGACTTGGTACAGTACATTGAAAGTAACCAGCGTTTTTGACCTCTCCTGTGTTACTTTTTTATTTTTTGGAGCTACTTTTTTTTTTTGGACAGCAATGATACAAAAACTGGTGGTTTTGAATAGTGTAATGATTGTAGACATCGGGACCCCTGGTTCCCATCACCACCAATGTAAAAAAAAAAAAAAAAAAACATTTCAAACCAGACCACTCTGAATCACTTTATTTACATCCCAACCACTGACGTATGCAGAAAGGAATAGAAATCTATTGAATTCCCCTTCAACCAACACTGTTGTTAATTATCTCGGAGTGTTGAATTCACTCCATGTTTATTTTCCAATATGTTACATTTCCAGTGGCTTCTGTATTTGTCAGATAGCCTTAGTGAATTGCTCTAATGTACAAGCTTAGCTGTTGCTCCTCTGCTTTTTGCTGTGTTGTATCAGAGCGCTGGTGATATGCCCCGCTAAAAAGTTGGCAGAAACTAACTGTATGTGTGTGTGTGTGTGTGTGTGTTGGGTAGAGGGGGATTTGTGGCTTAGTGTCCACAAGTTTAGTGCTTCAGTGGCTCAGGTACGGACTGTTCTGGAAGATTCTTCACCCTCTTGAGTCGCCCATTGGCCATGAAATTTAGCGTGCAGCTGCAGCAGTTTCGGGCTTCTGTAAGGACACTTTCTGCTAGACAATGTTCAGGATTTGCTCGACTGGTTAATGAGGAATCACTCTGTAGACAGCCACTGAATCACAACCTACGCTGAGACGAAGAGCGAATCGGACTGATTTTCGGACACGGCCCAGAAATGTGGAGCCACAGAGGGTTCCGGCCTTGACCTTCGGCTACAGTTCAGTGTAGCAACGTTGGCCTCTGCCTGAATGGTCAAAAATTTTCCACATCGATTTTGGTCATATTCGGCTGCTCGATGTCACAAAGACAATAATAAAAGCGTGGCTAACGTGACACGATTTTCTTTCTAAGCAGTTCTGGATTAATTGTATTGGAATATTCACAAAACTGAAAGGCTAACTAGAGCTTTTAAACTGTGCAAACAGAAAAGAGATAACTATATATTAGATGTGTAGATATGGTGGAAATATAATACTGTGATACATCAAGAGTATATGTGGTATATCAAGATCTAGATCTAGATCAAGAGATCTTGTTAAAGAGCTGTTAAGTGTAAGTCTGTTGTAGAGACTTTAAGATCACCAACAACATCCATTTAGTTGGGTGTGTCTAAACTTATGACTGGTACTGTATATATGTATATATGTGTGTATATATCTTGTAACGGTGCATGGAGGGCATCACTGCTCGCTGAATGTCTGCAATTGTGGCTGTCAGGTACAGTGATAAAGCCTGTACTTGCTTACATCACATGCGCGGCTGAGCGTGAAGCTTGAATCGTTCGCATTTCTCATGATGTCAAACCTACCCGCCAAGTTTCATTACTGCCAGTTGATTCCTTCTGGGTGCAACTATTTTTTGATGGTAAATGTATATATATATATATATATATATATATATATATATAT
>CM067482.1:28650148-28687936 GCA_034552555.1 Semaprochilodus insignis | reverse complement strand
GATAATCCATCCCATGCAGCTTGAATATTCTCACACAGTTCCAGCAGATGGTGCGGTAGGGGTGGAGGTGGCGTGACACCAGACCTTCTGGACTTGTGACGCGTGACAACAAACCGTTTATCTTGGCACTGACCACAGTGCCTCCACACATGGATTCGTTAGTCCTCTCCACCAGACAAAAAAAGACAAAAGTGGGACTCGTCACTGCACGGCTGAGTGTGAAACTTGAATCTTAATATTTATTATTAATAATAATAATAAAATTAAATAATGCTGCCAGCTTAGCAATGCTAGCTACTGAGCTAGGTAGCTGACAAAAAAAATACATACACACACACACACACACACACACACACATATAAATATAATTTTATTATTTATAATTATATAATATATGTATGTAATTCTAACCATACAAGAATTGAATGTGTTCGAAGTGAATTACTGCATTTTCACGGCTTGTTTTGCAGCGGGTTCCTCCACTGGCTGTGATGTTGCTGAGAACTTTTAGTTTATGCAGTCACTCCGGTGCCCTCTGCTTCCTTATTTGGGCCACAAATTAGAGCAACAGCCTCAGCCGCCCTTGACACCGCGCTGTAGTTCGTCCATCCCACATTTTGCCTTTTGGGCATCAGCCATTTGTTTTTTTTTGTTTTTTTTGTTTCGCTGGGTTTGACTGTTGTTCCTGTGCTGTTTTGTCTTTTCCTCTAGCTGTCTCATTTGCAATTCGGCAATGTTGTACAGTCTCCTGCTAAGCCCTCAGCTTCACCAGCACCTGCACAGCACTCTTTTACAAACCTTCCGTGGCTGCAGCCTTCAGTGAGGAGACCACGGTGTGTTGTATGGTTCTACCATATAAAAGTCAGCTGCTGACCTCGAACATTTCAGCCAGCGCTCCTCCAAGAGTTCAGCCAGCAACTTTCCGGTTTTCCTTTGGCCAGAAGTTTGTAGGACGCACACTTTAATGAGATTTGGATTGGAGTCTTAAAATTAATTAAAAGGTGCGTCTCATGGAAAACTAAATCTTCTGGGTTCATTCTCCAGTCCACACATGGAAACTAAACTGCAAATAAAATCTATTCTAAATTAATTGTTTCTGTGATGTCACATTTACATGCATGCACCGGCCACTTTATTAGGTACACCTCTGTGTATTTACACTCATTGTCCATTTTATCCACTCCACTTACCGTATAAATGCACTTTGTAGTTCTACAGTTACAGACTGTAGTCCATGTGTTTCATTGTATACTTTATTATACAGAGCAGGTATTATGTGGGTGGTGGATCATTCTGAACAGTGACACTAACATGTGTGGTGGTATGTTAGTGCTACATAAAAAGTATAAATATATAAAACTAAACAAATTTCTGCGTCACAAAATGAAACATAAATATGCAAACTGATCTTACAAAAATGTTTTCTCACTTGTAAGTCAGATTAAAACAATTAGCTATGAAAACATAACTAACTATTGAGATCCTTGGCTTGTACCTTTAGGAACACTAAAACTTATGTTGTTTTGGTATGGAAAAAATCTGGGCCTGTCAAAAAACTCAAAGGGGAAAGTTTGCTTAAAACCCACCCAATAGAGGCTGATACTTTATAACGGTCTCTCATGTCAGCATTTTCAGACTAGTCCAATTTTGTTCAATTTGTCCAGTTTTCCAGTCCAATTTGGTAGGAAAACCACAGAACTAGCAACCCTGGTGGCACACTATACAAACAAACTGATCAGAAGCCTGTTTTGGATGACGAGCTCTTATATATGCATAACTTTCACATATGGGTGGAATGAAAATATCAGTAATAGAACTTTTTAAGTGATATCACGTTGATCCAAAGAGGATGGTAATTTTAAAGAAGGGATTGTTTTTGTCATATTTGACATTTTGTCATCCCCTCCTCAAATCGAGCCCTCGTAATGCTATGTATGGAGTAGTTTGTGCAAGGTCGTGAGATCGTGTTGGATACTAATGAATTATAAGTCAGCATATTTCTTTTTTTTTATTTTTGCGAGCGCTCATCACTGGAACACTCTACTTTCAGATGTTTACAGTCTTGAACTTCACTAAATGATGTAATACTATAGAAATGCTAATACTAAGAAATGTTTTTTGGTGAAATCAAAGAAAAAGCCGTTTCATGTTAGTTTATCTTACTTGTGATGTGAATCACGTCTCTGGTTTGTTGTATTTGCAGATGCTAAACTGTATGCAGGTGTTTGCACAGACTTTACAGGCTGCAGGTTCTCTTAGAACGTTTTCTTACTTATTTACTGTGTCTACTCTTTACCTTCATTACAGCTTCCAGTCTTTGCAGCAGACTAACTTGCAGAAGAAATCTGCAGCCACACCTCCAAAGTTCAGTCTTAAAAGCTGGTTTAGCATTTTCTGCTTCCCACCATGTATGTAATCCGAAATGCATTCAGTGACGTTAAAGGTCAGTCCATTGAACACCAGCAGCTACTTTTTTGGATGTGTCTGTCTCCTGTTCAAGGAGCTTCTTGAACAGCTACACATCCTTTCAGATCCACAGCGCAGAGGTATCTTCTCACAGTGGAAGGATGGACAGAAACACCTGTGTATGTTTTCAGATCTGAAACAGGAGTGGAGCTTGATTTTCTCCTCTCTCTCTAAGAAAAAACCTTTATTGGCAGTATTGGGCAGTTTTAGGTCTACCTGGTGTTTAAGGTGGTTTTTAGGTGTCCCATTTTATCGTTAAATCATTTTAAAAACATTTTTAAAATCAAAACTTGTTCTTCCACTGTGACTTTCTAATTCCTTACTTACACACAAATACCCTACACAAATTGCCCCACAGCAATTTAGCCCCACACATTTACACTGAAGTTATAGAGTCTGCTTTAGCCTGGACTGCTCAGTACTCTTTTTTTCTATTGTTGTATTCCTAAAGGGACAGCAAATATTATCTTAATGCAATCTGATTCACTCTCGTTCAGTCTCTCTCTTTCTGTTTCTCTACCCGGTTTTCAGTTGTTAACACAGCTGCTGATCTCTTAATGGGCCTTTAATTAGTCTAAGCAGCAGATATGAACACACTCATACCATGGCTTTAACAGCTAATGAATACAAGCCCTATCGATGCACTCCTGCAAGTATGGCTTATATCTCATGAATATTTGCCATCCACTAATTCGTATTAAGGCAGAAACTTTCAGAGAGTTTCAATAACGTGTCTTCATTTGGTCATTTATCACTGTTGTTCTACATTTTTATTACTTTATATATAAGATTTACAGTTTCCTTCCTTGCCACAAATGTGTTCAGACATACTTCTGCCACTGGAGCTCCAAGGCTATTGCAGCTAGTGGTTGAATCGTATACTCCACCAATTAGAATTGTTAAAACGATATGCTTAAATTGACTTGCTTGTTCTTCCACTAGATGGCACTGTTTCTTTCCAGTGAAGCCAAGGCATCTGTCAAAAGAGCCATTATAAACAGATGTAATTAAGGCCCAGTCAAAACCCAGCTGTGACAGTGCAGTCATTCAGCTTGCTGCAAAGTCAAAGGCCACTACCACAGTGAAAAGTGTCCTGGCCCACGGCCCAGCCAAACTCCACTACTGCGGTGAAAAGTGCCCCGACATGCGGCCCAGTCAAATGCCACTATCACAGTAAAAGACCCCAGCTTGCGGCCCAGTCAAATACCACTATCCCGGGCAAAAAGCACCCTAGTTTGCAGCCCAGTCAAAGTCATTTGCTGCAGTGAAAAATATGCTTATAGTCGTATAGTCCAGGCAAATTAAGCTTCAGTGGTAAAAGTGTCCTGACTTGTGGCCCGGTCAAACCCTGCCTTCACAGTGCAAAGGCACCCAGGTCGTGAAACTCAGCTACTACAGTGAGAAGCGTCATGGCTTGCAACCTAGTCATTTAGCACTGTCACAGAAAAAAAGTGCCCCAGTTTGCGGCCCAGTCAAATACCACTATCACAGTAAAAAACATCCCAGTTTGTGGCCCAGTCAAACTCTGCTCTTGCGGTGAAAAGTATTCCAACTTGCAGCCAAGTCAAATGCCACAATTACAGTGAGAAGTGCCATGGTTTGCGGCCCAGTCAAATTCATCTACTGCGGCAATAAGTGTCCTGGCTTGCAGGGTCACAATGTAATAGCATCCATCCATCCAAACTCCGCTAATGTGGTGAAAAGTGTCATGATCTGTGACTGAAGTCAAATACCACTATCATGGTAAAAAGTGTTCAAGCTTGATATTCCCAATCAAGTATGCCCCAAACTTCTGGCCCAGTCAAACTTTGTCACTGTAGTAAAAAGCAGCCTAGCTTATGGGCCAGTCAAACTCCACTTCTGCAGTGAAAAGTGTCCTGACTAGCAGCCCAGTCAAATATCACATTCATGGTAAAAAGTGCCGTGGTTTGTGGCCCACTCAAACCTCGCCGTTGTTGCAGTGTAAAAGCACCCAGCTTGTGCAACTCTTGTGAAACACTGCTACTGCGGTGAAAACTGTCCAGGCTCATGGCCCAATCAAGCCCACAAGAGCCAAATTCTGCCATCAAAGACTCTTCTGTTCCAAGACCCAAAATATATTGATCAATAGATAATATTTTTTGATAGTCATATTTAGCTGCATTTTAACAGTTCTGCCTTTTTTGAAACTTGTTTGTGTACTGAACAAATAAATTTTGTGGCAATGTGGCTATGTAAGTATGTATTTTAATTTATGTTGATTAATTTGCTACACAAGTCTGTTTTGCTTTAATAAAATAGGCATATTGGCAGGGGTGGGGGGGGGGGGCGGTATGCACTGCTATCCATTACTAATGAGCTACGGTAGCTTCAGTGTAAAACTAATGAAGCAAGTTGATGGAAAATATTTAGGGCAAGTTTTGAAACTGCATATGCACAGTTTTGATTGGCTTTGTGTGGGAACAGATGATAGTGTATGTCATGGTGAGTGATATTCAGGATCAGACGTCAGTAACAGTGGGACTGTAAAGATACAAAATGTGCCGACTACTGTACGATTTAGCGAGAACTGTCTCAGATGGCACAGATCTCTTCTTCTCTTGAAGACTTGAAGAAAGAAAAACAATCAAACTTCTAAGGTAGCTGAGTGTTTTATATATAATCTGTCAGAGCCAATAGCTCTGTGCGAGTTTGGGTTCAGACAATACAGGCCCCATTGTTATTACAATTCCATTATGCTGATAGGCTTTAAGGTTCCTACAGTAACAGTTCCTGACAGTAAGTTTCTACAAGATAAATACTTAATTAAGAACATTTTGTGGAACTTTTTGAAAACCCACAATTGATAATGAATTATTTGGAGGTACTTGAAAATCCTTAATTGATATAGAGCATTTTGTGGAGGTTCTTGAAACCCCTTAAATACTATTGAACATTAAGTGGAAAAGCCCTAGCATTTAATAAAGGTTCTTGGCAATAATTCTTATTGAACACCATGTAGAGGTTCTTAAAACACCTTAATTAAATGTTATCTGGAGCTTCTTGAAAATCCCCAGCTGCTGTAGTCCATACCATTTTATTAAGGTTCTTGAAAGCCCTTAATTGGTAGAGAACATTTTGTGGAGGTTTTTGAAACCTTAACTGAGTGTTGTCTGAACATTTTTGAAAAAACCCTAGCTGCTACATACCTTAAAAACACTTGATTCGTATAGAACATTATGTGAAGGTTCACAAAACCCTTAATGGGTATAGAATATTCTGTGGAGGTTCTTTGAAAAACATGAATTATTAAAGAATTGAACGTTGTGTGGTGAAATGTTATGAAGGTTCTTGAAAACACTTGATTGGTATAGAACATCTTGTGGGGGTTCTGTGAACTTTTAAAAAGTTCTTCACACACATGTAGCTAATCTTTAACAATGGGTATTTAATGACCTATCCCTTGAAAGGTTCTTTAGGGACCCAAAGTGGTTCTTCCATGGCATTGCTCCAAAGATCTCTTTCTGGCACCTTTATTTTTAAGAGTGTAGATGTTGCTGCTGTGAGTGGGATATAATGCCTTCAGTGAAGCAGTGGGTGATACTGATGCTTTTGACAGAGCTGGCAGAAAGCAAACAGCTAACTGGGTCTGCTCTTATTTTAGCTTTTGCATTTGTAACACACTGTAATGTCTCTCTATATTCGAACTTTACAAAACTTTTTTCTCCGATTTCTAATCAATCTTTTAAACGGTCTGCACATGCCAGGTTTAAAACTAAGCTATGTTCTCAGAGATGAAACTGAGAACCAACAAAGCTTTTATATTAGAAGAAAAAGTGACACGAGTAAAACAAATCTGGAGCAGTTTCCTATTTTTTCTAACTAGTACTCATGACTTTTACAAAGATATCTGCTCCACATGCTTTGCCTGAGTGTAGTACATGCAGTGAACTTTTAGAAACAATACTGAGTTCTTCCGTGTTTTCCATAACAGTCAAGTTGGTGTGAAATATGTAAATTACTATGAACTATTCAGTAGGTACTAAATTAAATGTAATAAATTCGTATTTAGTAACTACCATGAGTGTTTTCATGTTCGCTATGAATTGTTTAGTATAGAATGAATTACCCTATGACTGCTATAAATTATTCAATAACTACTATAAAGTACCTTGTAAGTACTGTAGCTCATTTAGTAACTGCTATGAATTAGTCATGCACAGGTTTTCTAGAACTGACTCAGAATCTCGACTCTTGACGCTGGAGTTGATGGAATCTACTCCTCAACTTTATTTAAACCACAAGAGCACTAGAGCCGGTGATAAAAGAACACGGCAGAGATAAATCACTACTAAACAGAGTTTACTCAGTTTGAGTAGCTACAGTTTATAGTGAAATGAGGAACATTCACCTTATTTCACACACTGAGGGGTGAGGAAAAAGGTATACTGTATAAATCACTGTGGTAGTAAGAATTCTTTGAAAAGTAACAAATTCTTTAAATTTTTAAAAAAGTTTTTAGAAGTTGGTGTTGTATTTTTTGAAAATGAAGACCTGTTTTACAGGACATATGGAAAAATTTTTGAGAGCACAGCTTGTTTTGTTAAGTATCATGTGATGTCTGTTTTTCAGTATTATTTATTATTCAGTAACACCTATAAATTATTCAGTAACTACAATAAGGTATCCTGGAACTACCATAAATCATTTAGTTGCTACTACAAATGAGTAAATAATTACTATAAAGTATCCTGCAACTTCTATAAACCAGTCAGTAACTAATATAAATTATAAAATAACTACTATAAAGTATCCTAGAAGTTTATATATCATAAGTGAGTAAATACTATAAATTATTAAATAAATACTCGAAAGTTTCCTGCATCTTCAATAGTTCATTCAGTAACTTTTAAAAAGTATCAAATATCTATTATAAAGTAATCTGAAACTTATATAAATCATTTAGTAACTACTGTTAATTATTAAACAACTACTATAAAGTATCCTGCAACTTGTATAAATCATTCACTTCCTACTAAAAACTGTTAAATAACTGCTATAAAGTATCCTGCAACTTCTATAAATCATTTAGTAACTACTCTGGATTATTAAATAACTGCTAAAAAGTATTCTGTAACTACTATAAATCATTCAGTAACTCCTTTAAATGAGTAAATAACTACTATAAAGTATTCTGTAACTACTAGAAATTATCCTGTAACTAGCACAAATCATTCAGTAACTATAAATTATTCAGTAAGTGTAAAGTGTCCTGTAACTACAATACATTATTCTATAACTACTATACATTTTTCAGTAAACTACTATAAATTATTATAGTATTATTATTATTATTATTATTATTATTATTATTTTTATTATATAGTGTCTACTACAAAACTAATGGCTACATGGTTATGAGAGTGAGAAACTCAAGTTTGGCCCCCCATACAGACCTTTAGTTGGGTAAAATTAGGAGGAGTGTGTATTTGAGGCTGATATCAGCAGGTTTATTTTCTAGAATAACCTCAAGCTAACGATAGTGAAAGCAGGAGAGGCTCAGATGCTGCTGGTCTTATTACAGCAGAAATGTGAGCAACTGTGAGTGTCTGAAAGCTTTCACCTGAACTACACCAACATTGCACTGCACAACACGGATAATCAGCTAATATATATTCCTCTCTCTCTGGTGCTCTGTCTCTGTGATCACAACACAAACCAGACGTTCTTTCTCAGTTTTTCTTCACCTGCGCATAATGTTTTCTGCCTGAGAACACCAGTGTGTATATTTTTTACTCGCACATTTAAAAAATCCCATTAATAATTATATCACATGTAAATATTCAAGCACTCATTTGTAAAGCTACAGTTTCTTGTGAGTGTCTTTATTGTGAGTGTCATTATTTCTCTTGTGAGTGTCATTATTTCTGTAAGTGTTATGTTCTAAAACGGTAGAAGGAAAAAATATTATATATCTTTTTTGTTGTATTTATATACACTTTGTATAGGTTTATGTATCAGCTATAATTCATTTCTACATGACTTTTTTTCCAACCTCTATTTATGTCTTAAAATTAAACAGATTGTTTATGCTACTGTGCCTTTAAGGTCGATACATGTAAATGACTTCTTTTCTGACTGGCAACTCTGTATTGTGCCTTATTCAAAATTCAGTCCAGGCTGAAACATTCCAAATAAGGGGAATGAGCTGAATTGGAAAATATACATAAATGCTTTAGTTATTTGTGGCATCAACAAAATCAGTGAATCCAAAATGGGCTGTTTTGCAGCTTACGTTTGAGAGTATATGATACATTCAGATTTTTTTGGTCCAAAATTGTGAGAGCACTAATGAAAATCGTTCGGTTTTCCATTTTTTCTAACTTAATAAAATGAAATTAAATGGGAATTTGAAAAATGTTTTAAAAGTTTTCATTTGAATGCATATTATCCACATAACAATTTGTGTGGAACATAAAATCTTTAAAATAATGTATCCTTTAAAGGTCTTAATGGTTACAAATCTGCGTATGCACTGTTTTTTCACATGCATGTCTACATTTGATAAACATAAATAAAATGTAGGAAATGGAACTACCTGGATTAGCATTAAAGAGAAATGTAAGATGTATATCTGTAGGTTACAGTTGCTTCAAAATGAGTAACACATTCAGCAAAATTTAGCTCTTTCAGAGTACAACAAAAACATCATAAAATGTCATCAAATATATATTTTTTGTTAGCAATTACCCACCAATGCTGAAATGATCCCCATATCATCGTTCATCGCACAAAAAATCTATCCGTGTTCATTTCCTTATATCTTCTCAGTTCTGAACTTCTGCCAGGTAGCATTATGTTTAAAGGGGAATCCCACTGGCCTAATGCTTTCTGCATAATTGATTAAGATGTTAATAAAGTCATTCAGAGTGGTTTGGTATGAAATGCTCTGTCCTAGAGAAACTTGCACCCATAATTGTTCACAGGAACCAGACATCTCTAATGCCAAAAGCTCCGTCCCTAGTTAGAATACTGTCTGCAACATTGTTTCACCATAGTTTAAACAAAATTTTGGGTCCTAAAATTCATTCATAGTGGAGGAATACATGCAAGCCAAGATTGTTCCCAGGATTTTCAGATTTTCCACCATTTTATCACCATCAATATTCCACATGCAAACTCAAGACACGTGTAGGTTCATTGGTGGTTTTGGTGGTAAACGAAATGGTATATTAGAAATGGTGACCCATGGTCTCAGCAATGAGCCATTTAATAACAAACCATTCTCAATGAATTTCTGCAAAAATTTAGAAAAATCTATGTATTTTTCCTATAAACCTGGTCATTATAATGTGTATACATCCCCCAAAAGTGTGCACCCCCTGCATTTCACTCTTTTCACACTTACTGAGTGAGCACACAGTGGAAATGCACAGTTTGTCATTTGTCCAGACATATAATTACCTTATTTTAATCTGCCGTATTTAACCACTGTGCCCCAGTTTTAACATTTTGCTGCAAAAGCTTGTGGTTAGCGCTACCACTAAACTGTCTGTATTAAACCAACATGGGTTTGGTTTAATAATGAGAACACGGGTAGACAAAAAAGAGAGATATATGAAAAGAAAAAAAGGGGTCGTGGTTAATGAGGGTACCTAGTGACCCCTGCTTTTCGGCAGACTGAAACAGGCTAACCCACTCTCAGCCCCTCAGCATTGGAGGTTAAGCCTCTTTAGGCTCTAATTGATAGGAGATAATGTGATACTATAGTCAAGGCCTTGTTTGGTCTAAAGCCTGGCGCTCTCGCGCGCTGTGTGCTGGCAGCAGGTCAGACGTGAAATTGATATTCGGGATAGTTTGTATGTTTAGACCGCGCTCTCTCTTATCGAAGGGCCACAGCGCTAATTCACTGTTTGTCTGAGGACCTTTTTAAGTTACTCTCTAACCCACGTCACTTGGTTTTCTACCTGTCAACACACGGGTCAGCATCAAAGAAAAGTGACTCCTCTTTGTGTTAATGAGGCGAAACAGTTTAAGTGTGTCAAGGGTTCGATAGCGCTTAGGCTAAGTCCTCGGGATGCCTTATAAATCTCAGGGGACGGCGGGCGAGAGCTGATTTAAAGCAATGTGTTTTGGCCAAAAGTCTACAGCCTTACCCCAAAGCTCAGATATGTTGGGCTACAGCTGGCATGTTTAGCTATGAAGCTAACGTGGCTAGTGGAAGCTTGTTGGCAAAATGCAAGTGTAAGTCATCACGTCTTTAAACCATGTTTGTGTCATTTCGTATAGACAGGTTTATGTGGTTTCTGACACTGTTATCCATAAAAATGGGCAAAGATGGTGCTATTGACTGTTTTAAGCTCAGCTAATGTACTTGTTTAGATAGCACTTCATCAAAAAACACATAATTAAGTCTATTAGAGATTACTGAACACCTCCACATGCTTTGAGGCAACGTTGCGATGATAAGTGCCATGCTAATATACACTGCATAAGCTTCCATTACTTGTTAGCTAAATTAGCCTCATAGCTCTAGTGCCCCAAACATGTCTTGGCTTATCAGTTTGGTTTAGGTGGTGGGTTGCTGCTACTGTTTTTAGCAATGCTACACGCTGATAATGGATGATCTTTAGTAACATCTTTAGTAAGTTTTTAGAAATACGAGTGCATGTGGGAAGATGAGGTAAAAGCTAAAACCACATACTGCTAGTTTAGCACACAAGTGATGGCTTATTAGTAAAATGCTAGCATGCACATGCTAAGGGGGACCTTTTTTAACAGTTCAGTCCACCAGTATTTTGGCCTGTATGCTATATCATTTGATCAGTTTATCATTAAGATATAAATATTCTATATGACTTTTTGTGTTCAGGTGAATTAAGTTGACCCACAGAGCTTTCAAATTAGGCGAATTGTGCTAAATCACCTCATATAGTACCAATTGTTAGCATATAGGAGCAAAACAACTGTTTTGCAATCAGTTTGCAATCAATTTTTTGCATAATATAACACCAATTTTGCTGCCGTAGAAAATTACTGTCTTGTTAGGTCACAGGTTTCAAAACATTTGTAGGACACTGCAGGGCTGTCAGTAGAAATGAATGTATGCTATGTGTGTCCAGAATGACAAACTGAGCTCTTGAAGATTCCTTAATGACAGAGAAAGGTGTTAAATAAAAACAATATCGGAACTGATTATGTGATTACATTTTAAAGGACGCATTCATCAACTAGGCCAAAAATGTTTTTAAATAAAAAAATTATTGTACATTATTTACCTTTTTCTTCGCAAAGTAAAATATTGAACAAAACATGTAAAAATGCCCTTTGGTGAGTAGTTCGGAATGTTCAAACCCATGCTGCCAAAGTTGTTATCGTATATAAATTGACATAATTTGTACATAAGTTGTTATGGCAAAGTTTTGAATCATAGTTGACTCTGGAAAGGCCGAATGCCTGGCCAGTGATATTTTAAGCATTCGTAGTCGAATTAACCTTGTAAACTGGAGACCTGTTGTCCAGTTATGAATCTTATGATTATATGGAAAACAGTGCCAAGCTTTTATGATTTTTTTGGTTTTGGTACTCTTGCTTTTTTTTGTACTGTAAAAAATGGCCTAAACCTAGATTTGTTCTTTGTCCCGTTAGGTAATATTCTGTAGCGCAACATTGCATCCTGCAGCCTCATCGGTTTGACAGAATTCACAAATCTTGTAGCATGTTTTTATGTTTTCATTTATCAGTGTTCTCTCTGCTAAAATATCCAGCATGCATTACACAAATGCATCCTACCACAATGGAGATAAAGAAATACTGACTGCTAGATGCTAATAAATATAGAGGTTATGTTTGGGATTATCATGTGTCATGTTATCATGCCAGCTATCTTCTTGCTTTATATCTAGTAAAAATAATACATATTGAAATGGCCCCTCAAGTATCCAGCCCAAAGTGCTTGTAGTTGTTACTCCCACCTTCGGGATATGTCATCGGAAGTGAGATTTTCTAGTCTTTAAACTGGGAAATCTCAGTCTGGAGAGGAACGTGCACCACAGTTAGAGGCGAGTCAGCACGTTTACAGCAGATGTTCACTATGGTTATATTTTGCTCCGTTGGCCGTAAAGTGTCTCTTTAATATGCTTGAAAGTTTCCCAGGATGCTTGGCTAAAAAAGCGTTGTATGATCATGTGAGCGCGTTCTGAAGCATTGCAGAGTATACACTTTAAGGGGTTAAATTTGGGTAAATTGGTCTTGAAGCTCCAGTTGCAACTAAAGTGGCCAAAATTCAGACTTCGACTGATATTCGCCAAACTGTTCTTTTATAAGAATCTAAAGTTGACCTGCAAATTAACCCCATGTTGCTGAAAATGACTGCAAACATTAGTGGCTATTTAGCATTATTCAAATGAGGTAACTTTTTAAAATGCAAAGGATAAAAAATGCAAAGGCGCTTCACGCTTTGGTGACTTTTGGCCAAAAATCAGGGAAAAATTCACCTCCAACCTTTTTTTTTGGTGTTTTGTCTCTAAGATTCTTTCAGATCCCTCATTGAAAGATAAAAGATCCCTCTGCACTGTAAGTGGGATTTTTTTATGCTTTCTGCTGTTTTTCTTCTTCCCCTGCTGTCCACCACTCTCTCCTCTGCTCCCTCTCTCTCCGATTTTAATAAAGACACTGGTGCCAGACTTTCATTAACTGGGCGCTCGGGGCAAACACGGTCAGAAAGAAAAGCCGCAAAGCGTCTGTCGCCTTGCAGCACTGTGAACGGCCTGAAAATCCAGTTATGGAGGAAGGTGGGAATGAGAGGAAAATCCTTTATTAAAGTCAAATAGGACAGTGGATGTGATTTTTGACTGGGGCTGTAAAGTAACTGCATAAAATAAGTGCGTTTGTGAGGTTTACTTTTAACGAAAAGCTGTTTTTGATTTTTTCAAAATTTGTTAATATGTTTATGCATACTGTGCCATATCAGCTTGTAACACCTCTGAGTTTTGTGCACATTTGCTTTTAAGTCTATTTTGCATAAATGATATAGCAAGCAAAGAGAGTTGTTGCACCTATTTTGGTATTTTTGATTATGGTAGCCAGCACTTATGGCATTAAAGTCCTTATTAAAGTACTTATGGCCTGAAGTCATATGCTTCAGGTTGAGGTACTGATTTTGTGATGAAGAGGTTTTTTTTTTTGTATGCCTGTTTTAAGGGTTTATGTATATGAATATTACGCTGTGTAAAGCTTTGTAGTAGAATGGAAAATGTTTGAGTGATTACACCAAATATTTAGCAGTTTCTGCATAATTAAATATTTAATATGTTGACAAAGTCTTTCAGAGTTGTTTGGTGTGAAACTCCAGTCTGGAGAAGCCAGAATTGTTCATAGTAGTGAGTGAATGGAACCAGGCATCCACCTCTCAGAAAGCTGCCTCACAGAAAGTTATTACATAAAATGCTCAGCAATATGATGGCTTCTAGTTTTGAGAAGATTTTGACCTAAAACAATTTTTAAAATGCATTTGTGGCAGAAGTGTACATATAGAGTAACATAAGGAAGAGTAGTACCCAAAGACAACTTGGGAAAATGTTTACTGGTGGTTTTTCCATAGTAAAATATTTGTGTTGTAGACAATCCTGGGTTCCTGTAAAAAGATTCTCTGAGGCCTACTGTTGCCTATTGTAGGTGTTCTTTGGGGGTTAACATTAGAGTAAAGCAGCATTTTATTATTCACTGATGTCTATTTATATTATTACTATTGATATTTTTATTTGTATGGTTACTATAGTTATTTCTACTGTTCATTTATTAGTAGCACAAAAGTATTTCATATACAAATGCTTGTAAGTTCTGCTAGAAGTGTTATCATTTTGTTATTGGAAAAATGAGCAATATCGTTTGGTATGCTTATTCACATGAATTAAACTGAACTGAACTACAGTTTGAACCAACTGAACGGAACTTCATTTGAAATGAATTGATCAGAAATGAAGAAAGCTTATTGCTATTGAACTGAACTGAGCTGAACTAATTTGAAATTAACTAAACCAATTTGAGTGAAATTTAATCAAGCCAGATCAAATCAAATCATGTCAAA
This sequence comes from Semaprochilodus insignis, assembly GCA_034552555.1. Classification (NCBI taxonomy): domain Eukaryota; kingdom Metazoa; phylum Chordata; class Actinopteri; order Characiformes; family Prochilodontidae; genus Semaprochilodus; species Semaprochilodus insignis. The sequence continues at coordinate 28,673,424 of CM067482.1, read as the reverse complement.
TTGAATAAACTCAAACTGTATTTAAGATTTGAATTGATCAGAGCTGAATTAAACCGAATTTAATTGAACCAAAGCTAAACTGAAATGAAATGATCAACAGTGGTGATCAACAGATTTGAACTAAAATGAGTTGAACTTACTGTGAATTGAACTAAACTTAGTTTGAACTGAAATTGAATTTAACTGAACATTGATCTGAACCTGAAGTAAAAATTAAAAGAATTGAACAGCATTGATCTGAAGTGACTTGAAGTTTAAATAAACTGTACTAAACTTAATTTGAATTGAATTGAAATGATTTGAAGCTGTATTTAATTGAGTTGAACTGAATTGAATTGAATTGAATTGAATTGAATCGAATCGAATCGAATTGAATTGAATTGAATTGAATTGAATTGAACTGAACTGAACTGAACTGAACTGAATTGAATTGAATTGAATTAGACTTAATACAACTTTATTGTCCAGTCAGGGCAGAAACATCATCTTTTTTTAGATCTTCAGTAGTATTTGTAATGCTGTGTGATGCTGATAACACTTAATATCACAATATTTTCCAAATAAATCACAATATCAGGTAATATTTAAGTTTGTTGCAGTAAAGCTAATGAACTCCTGCTTTCTCTGTGTTGCAAATGAGCTTGTTTTGATTGGGCTGTTTTGTTCTTTTCTGTTAAACTTACACTAAAGGGAACCATACACAGTATATTAACAGAACAAAACTGTCTGAAGCACCCAGTAAGTGACATTAAATGAGCTAAGTGCATGAAATAGAAGGAAAAAACTAAAAACAAACTTCTTGGGAGCACTGCTGGGGTATGGTCATTATATCATGGATTTAATGCTTATTATGCAAATAACTAATTATATAGCTAAAAAGCAACATCACAGTATACACAGTTTATTGTTATTTGGTTATGACATTGACATGGAAACCTCTCCTCAGCAAGATTTAGTAATATTTCAAGCTCGGTTTATATTTTAGCATGTTTTAGTCCATTTCAAGGCCTTACATATTAAATATTGCAATGTTTAAAGCTCATTTGGTGCTGGGATTCTGGGTGTGAGGTCAGGTGTTGGTGTTTTTTTTTTTTAAACTCAGGCCTGCTGTTTAAAATAAGTATGCTTGTAGATTAACTTTACAAAGAACATTTAATAAAACATTTTTTATTCTTTATTGATTTCTTAGGTTTGTTAACATGTTTAGACATGTTATTTTTACATTTGTTGATTTGTAGCAAATCAGTATTTCTTGCAAATCTTTTAAGCACTGCTGGAAGTCTATTTGTCCTGAATGCTATAGTGAGTAACAACAAATACAATTCTTTGAACAAAATCAGATAGAATGGAATAGAATACAATACAACAGAATAGAACTTAATACTACTTGGCTGTTCATTTAGGGCTAGAAAATTGTCAATCAGGTTTGAGATTTAATCGTGTTGTGTTTTTAAGGTGTATTTTAGCATATTTGATCAGGTCTTAAGGACATTTTACTGAACATTAAGCTCATTTACTGCTGGAGTGCTAAAAGGTTAGGGGGTGTGGTGTTGGTGTTTTTTCAGGCCTGCTGTCTAAAATAGGTCTGTTTGAAGGTTAATGTTCAAATAAAACAGCATTGTATTCCTTGTGGATTTGTAAGATTGGTTTCTATGTTTATGTGTGTTGTTCTACAGTATTTTTCCTGAGTGCCACAGTGTGTATTAACACTTGGTATTCTTATTCAACTGAACTGAACTGAACTGAAATGAACCTGAATTAGAGCTAAGTTGAACTGAACTAATTTGTTTTGAATTAGACTGCTTTGTCATTAAAAGCTCCTTCAGTAATCAGTGAAATATAGTCATGCTTTAGCTCAAAATGTATTTGAACATATTTTAGGCTGATGCAAGGCCTTATGTATGGAAATGATACGTGTTTAAAGCATATTTGGAGCTGAGATGCTGGCAATGAGGGAGTGTCAAATTGATAATGCCGGCTGTCTGAAATCTTGGGGCTCTTGGAGGTTGATGTTAAAACGAAGCAGTGTTATATTCTCCTTTGATTTCTAAGGTCCTGTAACATGATTTTTGAGTTTTGTGCTAGTGAGTTTATAGGACATCAGTACTTTGTGCACATCGGCTTTCTAAGCACAACTAGCAGTCTGCTGTTTCTGTATGGCATTCACCTGAATTAAACTGAACTGAATTGAACTGAACTGAACTGAACTGAACTGAACTGAACTGGGCTTTATTCATCTTCTTCAGTGGGGTACGTTTATTCAGTTAATTGATGCAGCATTAAAAACTTCATCCGCCAACAGGAATAGTGAGATTTAGTTGTGCTTTAAGCTCGTTTTAACATATTCAAGCCTGTTGTATGACCGTACGTGTTGAATATTACATGTTTGGTGCTGGGCTCTGGAAATGGGGAGTCTCAAATGGGAGTACATTTTATTCCTCGTTGGCTTTGTTGAATTTAAGATCTGTTAATATGTTTACACACGTTATTGTTTCGAGTTTGTTAGTTTGTAACACGTCAGCATTTCATGCAGCTCGCATTTAAGAACTGTTAGATGTCTAGTTTGTCATTATTTGTTCAGTGAGCAGTATCATATGCTCATCATTGTAAGCTAACGTTACATGGTTTCCTATTGTACCCAATGGTGAGGCCTTCTATAATGTTTAAAGCTCATTTATCGTTGGATGTGTTTCAGGGTTGCTTAATCAGTGTGTGGCAGTTTCGCACAGGAAACTAGAATTTGGTGCAACTGGATGGTTACTGATGAGCGGCAGGTGGTCAGGAGCGTGGATGGCATTGAGGTGAAAAGCAAGAGAACGAGAATGATTCAGCAGAACTCATCTGTGAAATATTCATCCCCACAGTCTGGCGGCGGCTAAATAAAACAACATGTGAAAAGGCTGCCTTTGTGTTTTGCTTCGTTATTGTATCTATTTATTTATTTAATTATTATTATTATTATTTTTTTTTTTTCTGCAGCCAAGGACCCAGGTTGTGTTCGCAGGGCGGGGGCCCTGTCCAGTAGCAAACCGAGGACAGGACAGGACAGGACAAGAGAGGACAGGAGAGTTAATTATTTCCGTCCTGAGCTGTAAAAAAGCCCCCTTTTGCTTTCCCCTCTGCTCATACAGATTGGCTTTGCGATTTGCATGAGGATTTGAAAGGCTTTAGCAGAGTGTTTGCCGTGTCTGTGGCTGCGTGCGTGTTTAAACAGCCTCTCAGTAATGAAGGAGGGAAGAGAGACGGATGGAGAGAGAGAGAAAGAGAGAGAGAGAGAGAGAGAGAGAGAGAGCAAGAGGGAGGCAAAGCAGGAGCTCTCCCTGCTCAGCCCCTCTGGGAAAGGAAGGCCCCAGGTGTCGTAGTTGGTGTATTTGTGTGCTATTGTGTATTTGTGTCTTTGTGGGGACCAGGTCTCTCATTCTGATGAAGGCATGGACATTTAGCTCATCTACATCTTTTGAAGGCTGATCTTTTGCTCGCTGTGTTCAAAGTTTATAAGGTTGCCGATTTTTGAGGAGTCATTCAGAGTGAGATGGTGTATTGAAGAGGTTCAGATTTCTTTTCAGTGGTGGTGATGGGAACCAGGGGTCTCCATGTCTACAACACAAATATAGCTATTTTATTTACCACCAGTGAACCTACATGTGTCTTCTGAGCTTAATATGGACTGTTGATGATGGTAAAATAGTGGGTAATTTTTTTGGGGACTATTTTGCATCACAACACCCTGCATGTATCCCTCTGCCATGAATGAATTTAAAGGCTGAAATCTTCTCAAAACCAGACACCAGGCCGTGTAGTCATAAGCATTTCATGTAATAACTTTCTGTGTGGGAGCTTTTAGAGGTTCCTATCACTACCACCATGACTTATTCTGACTCGTCAAGTTTCTCTTAACATCAAACCATTCTGCTTGAGTTTGTTTACATCTTCGCTGTTAAATTATGCTGGAGTTTTAACAATTGGTGCGATTCATCTTGAAAGGTTAGAGTTTGGTTAGGTGGAGTGCAGCAGTGTTTCCGAATCAAGTTTATATTTTTTGTCTCAATACATACACTTCAGCCCAGTCATATATATTTTTGCACCTTCAATTAAAATGCAATTGGAGCAGCTTAATTGAATGATGCTCAAATAAGAATAAGAATAGCACTTGTAGATGCATGGCTGGTTATATTGCTAATTGCAGTTATTAGATTCAATAATAGTATATACAGAGTGCATTGAAATGCTGTACTATACTTTTACTGTATTGCAGTTATCTGGTGAAAGTCATTTTTTGATAAGCTGTCTGACTTAACCAGATTTGATCACCACCTTCAACTATTAAGAATTCTGAATGTTAAATTTATTAGAACTTTATGCCTATATGTTCTACAGCTTTCAGGATACAAACACTGAAACGGCACACTTGTCAGTACCTTTAGTTACAGAACATAATTGTGCTATATTCTGTCATTATTAAGTGTTTATTAACTTGCATTTACCCCATTTTTGTTTCTGTTATGAAACGGTACACATATTAAAACTATTAAAACTACACAGTTTACCCTCCTAGACCTTAAGGACCATGGTGTAACCTTGAGGAAACATTGACCCTGATGTAAATGTATCTGTACCTCTGCACCTTTTTCTGACCGGGTAGCACCAAAATAAAATTATTTTGTACGTGTATCTTTTATATTTTTGGAAACAGTGATTTCAAGTTATTTAATGATATATAGATATGCTTTATTTGCTGCCAGATCTCCAAAAGCACCCTCTATTTATTTCATTTCTACTCACAATGAGCGTTCAGTCGAAGTTTGTTCGTATTTCAGGAGATATTTCTCAGGAGACTTAATCCGCCTGCATAAGGAAGAGCAAGGCTAGTGAAAAACAACCAAAGTGAAAAAACAAGAGGTTTAAAAAATTTTGTTTAAAAACGTATTCAAATCTACAGAGAAAACGGGACTCCTAACAACCACCTGAAAGACCTGGTAGACTGGCAAAACTGCCCCCATCAGATAAACAACACTGAAAACTGTCATCTTTGAGAGAGAGGAGAAAATCCAACTTCACTCTTAGTTCTCTTACGTCACTCTTAGATCTAAAACATCCACAGGTGTTTCTGTACAGCCTTCCACTGTGAGAAGACAACTCAACACTATGGGTGCAAAAGGATGTGTAGCTGTGCAAGAAGCTCCTCACTGAGAAAAGGAAACAGACACATCAAACAAAGACCTGCTGGTGATGTTCTCAGAACAATGGACTGACCACCCCAGAGTCCAGATCTCAACACTACTGAATGTTGGGTTAAGGTTTTTTGAATAGTGAGAAGCAGAAAGTGCTAAACCAACATCTAAGACTGAACTTTGGAGGTGTGGCTTTTGAACTGAAAGTGAGTCTGGAATAAAGGTAGCTGTAATAAAGGTAAATAGTGGACACACTAAACACTGAAACACCTAATATTATTCTTAGTTGATGAGGACTTCTGAGTACTTTTCTGTTGAATGCATTGTAAGAACAAAGCCTCTTGTCGTTTATTTAGATTTTAACCAGATTTGAAAATATGAGCTGCCGTTTACACTGTACTAAAATGCTATGATGAAATTATATGGACATGGAAATATCTTGTCCAGTTGACTTCCATTCAAAATGAGGAAAGATGCCATTTCTGTTTTTGTCTAGATGCGGTTCTTTATGGCTGTGTTTGACTGGACATTGAATACATGAAAGGTGGTGAGTTTTGCACAGACTGTATGGAGTACTGAGCCCAAGACACCATAACAACTGTGCAAATGATGGTACTTTAGCTTTAGCATTTAGCTACAGTCTCACACATGGGGCCTGAAACACCCCACAAAGGCAAGAATACACATTAGTGTGTGTGTGTGTGTGTGTGTGTGTGTGTGTGTGTGTGTGTGTGTGTGTTTGCGGGACTCCCGGGACCCCATGGTGAAAAGGTTCTGCCCTAATGTCAGTAGAAGCAGCGGAAGCTTGTCTGAGTGTCTGAATGGAGACAAAAGGACAGTGGACACACATCTATCCCTTTGTCCTTTGACCTCATTGCCCTCCAGAGCCTCCAGTCCACCAACCCTTTGATTAGCCATGTGGTTACCGCTGACCCCCCCCCCCCCCCTTCCTCCGGCCTGCACTTGGCCACCACTGACCCCTCCTTCCGGACACATCCAAGGGAGGGAAAGTGTACATTTTTTGAATGTGAGCATTTGGGGGAAATGGACAGCGTGCACCTTGACCCGTCTAGACGGTTATCCGTTAGTTACCAAGCAGCCGGAGTGAACTCTGACCTTTTAATGTACTTAATGTAATTTTTCATTTCCTGTTTCATCTGAAGCTTGGGTCTTTGACACACTGGCCAGCTCAAACCCAAAACTTACAGCTGCTTTTCATTTTTACTCTCCGAGGATGGAGACTGACCCGTGTCTTCATCTAGAAAAATGTCTAAAAGATTTTATTTGAAAAATTTCAGGACATATCTTTTGGTCTGCATCAAATTCTATTTTTGTTTTTAACAATGTTTACAATTTTCTTTTTCTTAATTTTTGAGTAATTTTTGCTGGAACCGCCATCCTGTTGAGAAGTTTTTTCACAAAACAGAAAAGAGTATGTGAGTATTGTTTTGCATATTTATTTTTAGCTAGAAACGTACTTTCAATATTTCCTTGTACAGTAATATTAATAAACAGTATTAATTTTTTTAGGTTTTAGCCATCACCAGGAATAGTCTTAAATACAAGTGAAAATCCTAATATTCTGACTTTATGTACTGATAAGACAAATTCTGTCTAAACCCAGCGTCTGGTGTTTACTCTTTCATCTTAATGTAGACGTGTTCATCAGCATGTTGCTCCTTAAAACTGCAGGATAGATATTTAGTAAATAATCTAATTATTAAAGATGTAATATTCAGTAACTACTAAAAGACATTTGGTCACGCTTTATTTTGTTAGGGTCCCAAACTACAGATACAGAGTTTGCTTGTTACCAGACTTTATGGTGATACTTAGTTGATTATCAACAGCTTTAAGTTTAGGTTTAGAAGTAGGTGTATATTTGGTGTTGAAGTTGAGGTTAGGGTTAGGTTTAGGAGTAGATGTATATTTAGTGTTGAAGTTGAGGTTAGGGTTAGGTTTAGGAGTAGATGTATATTTAGTGTTGAAGTTGAGGTTAGGGTTAGGTTTAGGAGTAGGTGTATGTTTTATGTGGAAGTTGTGGTTCGGTTTAGGTTTAGAAGTAGGTATATATTTTGTTTTCAAACTGAGGTTGGGTTTAGGTTTAGGAGTAGGTATATGTTTTGTGTGGAAGTTGCTGTTCGGTTTAGGTTTAGGAGTAGGTGTATGTTTTGTGTGGAAGTTGTGGTTCAGTTTAGGTTTAGGAGTAGGTGTATGTTTTGTGTGGAAGTTGCGGTTCGGTTTAGGAGTAGGTATATGTTTTGTGTTGAAGTTGTGGTTAGGGTTAGGTTTAGAAATAGGTTTATGTTTTGTGTTCAAATTGAGGTTTGTTTCATTTTTGGGAGTAGGTATATGTTTTGTGTTGAAGTTGAGGTTAGGTTTAGAAGTAGGTGTATATTTTGTGTTGAAGCTGAGGTTAGATTTAGGTTTAGGAGTAGGTGTAAGATCTGTGCTGAAGTTGAGGTTAGGGTTAAGTTTAGCAGTATGTGTTATGATAAGATTTAGGAGTAGGATTTCAGTTGCATTTAATAGGTATTTAGTTGAATATACATTGAAGACAGACTACAAACCATCTATGGTGGACAATCGAACTTTTACCAAAGACTTTTATAAAACAAAAAAACTTTAGTTTTAACTGAATTGCGCGTCCATGTAGAGATTGCAGGGTTAAATGTGTTTTGGTTTTGTTAGTTTAACATTAGTATTTAGCGTTGCCTCCTGAGAACATTTCAGGGGTTACATTAGTTTAAGAAATGTCAGGAATCCAGTATCCCATAACCCAAGATTAATGGTGATAGTGCCACAGTATTGTAATAAATCGCAAATTTGATTTATTTGACCTCAAGCAAATGCTCCAACCAAATGTGCATTGGGTGGTAGTTTCGCTCATTTCTAGTTCACTATTACCCATCATGATGTTGATTTTTAGGTGAGGATACAGAAACGAGGAGGTTTAGCGTTCTCAGGACTATTTTTTTTGTACGTTACCGAAAGTACATGGAGTACCCTTGGCTTTTGATGGGTGCCACCTCCACCCATGCTGTTTTCACATAGAGGTGTTTCGTCTCGGCTTGGGGATCGGTTCGAGTTGCTCATTCTGCCAGTCATAATTCCGGACGGGTTTGGGTACCTGACCCCAGATCAGTCCAAGAAAAGCAGTAGTTTGTGGTGAAAAGTGTTGGGGGGGGCTTTTTGCTTTCTCCCTGTTTGCCTGCTCCAGACCCGCCCTCCAACCAGCCATTCACAGCCAAGAAAATGGCAGCCGCAGTGAAGCGCCAGAGAAACACTCCTGCTCCACCCACCCCTCCATTTCACTCTCCTACCCCTCCACCCCCCGCCTTCTACCAGCCTTCCCCTCGCTCCCACTCCCGTTCTGCCACCTTGATAGCAACATGCATTGCATATGTGCGGTCCGTGTCCGAAAAGGACCCATTAGCGGCAATTGCTTTAATTGTAATTGTCATTCATGTTGTCCAAGACAGTCTTGATTGCAAGATTAGTGGAATTCTCATCTCAAAGTGGCTTGCCGAGTGAAGCATGCGACACTCTGAAACGAATTTTTGATTAATATCAAAAACCTGTGATTAATGTGTCAACACTACTATGGTACCAGTAGTATTAGCATGGATACTCCATCTTAGGAGTATAGAAACAAGAATTCTTAGAACAATCCCATGAGGTGCCTTGATTTTGACTTTTCGCCATGTGCCCGTAGCAGAGGTCAAGCTCGAAATACTAAAACATATCACCAAATTTGTAAGCAGCACTACTAGATGATGGCACACCATCAATCTGGGCTCTTGCTTGAAAGCATAGAGGAAACTAGAAACTAGAAATTCTTGAAACATCCGCTTGAAACATGTTCATGTTGACTTTTCACCAGACTAGAAATAAGCAAATATGCGATTAGAACTGACCAGCACCGTCAATCTGCTAGTCCCATCATCCTAAATGCGGATTTTCACAGCTATGGAGGGTTGGATGTAGATGTTCTGCTCTTAAACGCCCCCAACCTCTCCTCGAGGTGTAACTGGTAAAAGTGAATGACAGTTGAGCTCCAGAGACATTCACTGGGACTTTGGTTGGTGTGCCTGTGTGTGGGAGAAGCTTGGCACGGGAAATGCATCATCAGATTCTGTTACCATCATGAGATCCCAGTGGTGTTGGAAAACTGAATCTGTGTCAAACGTTGGTCCAGGTGCTTTCAGTGAGGGCCAAACAGTGTAAATAATTGGATGTTGGGTTTTTATTTCACTTTACTAGACTTTGTGTTCACGTTAATGCTCAGGTTAGTGAAATTCAAGTTCAGGAGGACCGTGCCCTCAGTAATGCTGTCATATTTGATGAAGGTTTGTTGTTGTTAGCCTGTCAATTTGTACTTCAGGGCTGTTTTTTTTTTTTCCAAACCTGATCTTATGAAGAATCATACAGTCAATGGGATTAATAGCGAATGGCAACTGACAGAACAGATAGTGTTAAAATCTAGTTGCCGAGCGGTGGATGTTTGTATTGGGTTATTGTTTCGAGTGAGGAAAAGGGCATTTTTGTTTACTTTGGCTGGACAATGAAGTTATTTGTGAACCCACAGAGAAGGACCTGGAATTTCTGCTTTGCTGCTTCTTAAAACTTAGTTAATGCAAGCCTTCTATAAAATCCTGCATTTTTGGTGTCAATTTGATATCAGCCATTTCTTCAGTTCTTACACTGGTTCTGCAAATTGGTCGACAAGCATTATTAAAACTACACAAAAATCCATATAGTTCAAGGCCAAATATTTTCTTCAGATACAAACATGCAAAATAGCATTGGCGATGGAGATTGTAACCAGAGAATTTGGACGTATACGTTCTTAAATTCTTGCTGTTGTTCTAAAGATAATAATGAATCATTGTTAAAAGAATAGTAATGTCCACATATAACTAGGCCACTAATTTTGTTCAAATGCAAACTCTTTGTTTGGCAAAGCGTTGATGTTCTGGTGAACAAATTTTGGGTGTTTTCACTACATTCTAAAGACATCATGCTCGGTCTATCTACGTTTATAAATACTTTTATTGTAATTACTATTTTAAGAGTCCACCGAAGTCACAAACTCCGTCTTTAACTAATATTACATTTATTACATTATTTACTTTAATATGTGTTCGAAACAGGATGGACTCTTAAAATAGTAGTTACAATAAAAATTGGTTACATTATACTGGTTACTAAAGTAGTAGGAGGAGTGGGCAGTCCATCTTTAAAGAACATTGACCACATACGTGTTTTTGGAAAAAGAGAGCATCATTTTTGCCTGTTTAGTAATATTTACTGTAGGTTGATACGAGAAACGTTGAATATAACACATTTTACATTGTAGTTTTTGATAGTACCTTTTCAATATGGCAGTACTGGTACATTTATTTTTAGTTTCAAATATTCTAATGCACATCACAAGATGAAATGCATATCATGAAAATGTCTTTCAAGCATGATAATATTATATCTTTCCGTATTAACCGTCCCAAAAGCAAGCAACACTAAAACATAGCATCGTGGATGGTGTTTGACTGCAAAAAATATATCTTGGCATCTTAAATCTAGTCAGTACATCATATTTTCACATTATGCATTATTATAATCTTGTAATATTTTTAGATATAGTGTAACTGAACAATATATCGTCTTTTGCAGTGAGGGGATATAGGCGGTGTCTGATGGAATAAAACCTATTTTTTTATTTTTTATAAAATATGAAATGTCCAGCAGTCCTTTACATTGTGTTAAAATTTCAAGTTGATCGAACCAACAGAAATGGTCCAAAATGACTTGGAAAAAATGTCATCTTCCATTAACTTTCATTCAAAGATGGAAGGTTTTTGCCTTCTCCTGTTAAGCTACCATTGTGGAGGGGCGAGGCTTTGCCGAGCTGCAAAATCTGCTGCATATCACCCAGCTTAGTCTACGGCAGATGCATACATTTACTCGTCCAGCTCTTTGGCAAAGGGACATGAATGGCATGTCCTACAAGGAGACACAAAATGGCCGTCCTTGACTTGACGAACTGTTGCTTTGGCAAAAAATCTGCCCTTTTTTCCGTCATTTTTTTTGGAGGTTGTGTGTATGTGTCGCATGTGTGAGCCGGGCACGTCAGGTTTTGTTCTACTAGACACATGCGACCCTCCCAGCTCCAGTCTTGCATGACGGTATGTTGATGTGATCCAAAATGGAGGCCGTGGAATTGAGAGAGTCACGAGGCCGAGCCCAACAAGCTCTAGACTGGAGCTTCTCCACCAAGTCTCTCCTTTAGAAATGAGTTATCTCGTTGACGCTGTCTGTCTGTGTTTGTGTGTATGTTTGTATGTGTATGTGTGTGTGGGTGTATGTCCCCAGTGCTGCAGACCATGTGAAGGAGTGTGCAGATGATGTGACAGCATGACTTGCTTTGATGAAACTGCTGTTAAGGTAAACGTGTACATTTCTTTCATTCAGTCTCACGTCTATGAGCATGTTCCCCTATGACATAATCAGCAAATGGTCCCCATCTCACCTTCAATAAGAGTAAAGCCAATTAAGTGTCCAAAAATATTGAATAAAAAGCAATAACAAGAAATTGAATATTAAATATGTGTGTAAAATTCACAAAAATCCCCCCATAGGTCAGTAGTTGAGATGTAAATAAAGTAATTCAGGGTGGTTTAGTGTGAATTCTTTGTGATTTCTTTACAGTGATGGTGATGGGAACCAGGGATCGCCATGTCCACAACACAAATATAGCCATTTTAATTATTGTACAAAACCACCAGTTTCTTCTACATGTCTACACGTGTCTTCTGAGTTATATATGGAATGTTAATGATGCTAAAATAGCGGAAAATCTGAAGCAAATAAGTTTTCCCTGCATGCACAAAACAATTTCTTAGACGTTAGACAGCTTTTTAATGACCGTTGTATATAATATCTTTCTGTGAGAGAGTCTTTAGAGGCATTAAACTCTTCAGATGTCTAGTTCCCATCATCATTACGCTTCTCTAGAACTGAGCATTTCACATCAAACCACTTTGAATAAATTTGTTTACATCTTTACCATTTTAATTATGGTCAAAATAAAAAAAAAAGGTTTGCTTAAGAAATAATAATTGATTACAGATTATAGTGCAGATTATTACGCTGTGCTTGCGCCTGACAGTCATGAAGTCTTACATACATAGTTTAAAAACACTATTGTAAAGTTTTCTCTATTGAAATGTCTACTACGTCATGTCTGTATATAGCCACCGTCAGAACAGAAACTCATATCTCCGGAAGATAACTTCATAGGAGAGGGAACAGATGTACGTTCCATGGAAGTCAATGTTACCAGATGTTTTTCCAACATTTTCAAACTGTCAGAAAATGAAAAACAACAAAAATGGAGATAAGAGATTTTATCCTGATAGCTGAAAAAGTGTGCATATCGCTGCTAAGTCATGCAGAAAGAATAAATATCATTGGCCCCCCTGGATGCCTACTTTTCCTAACAATGTTCTTTATATGCAAGCACAGTACAGTAAATTCTTCCAAACTTTTTATCTGGTCAAGAAAATCACATCTTTTAGACAAACTACATAATAGAATAAATGCAAATATGCAAAGTAAAAGGCAAAGTATATCACCTGTATAAAGTGTTTTAAGAACAGAAATAAAACAGACTCTTCTTGCTGCAAATGCATTGAGTTAGATCTGATTTAATGAATTTAGTGAATGCTTGATAAGATAAACCAGATATTTGAGGATTAGCTGTAAATACCTGAGTGTTTTGAAGAGAAATCTGGAAATGGTTAAGCTAATATACTAAAACAGAACAATCACAATGAATTTATTTTATTGAATTAGTGTTTATTTTTTTTGAATGAGTAAATGCTTACAGCCCAGATAAACAGCTTTAGATATCGTTTTCAGGTGCCTCATGTGCTACAGTAATGTTTATTCATATAATAGATGCTCGTACAAAGCAAAGTACTTATGTTATTCTAATTCTATATTCTAAATTTCAGCAAAGTTAACTTTTTCATTCTACCTGCAGTTATTATGAGTCACAAGTAATTACATCTCCAAATGCCGGATACTATAAGGTCAAAAGTCAGTGTGCGTTTATTGAATAGCTGACAGTGACCAGCCTGGAAAGGTCAATCCCTCGGTAGTTGCGCGTTGGGGAGAGAGAGGCAGTGCACCGATGCCTCATAATCTTAGATTTTACCCCAATTAGGTTTCGTTAATGATGCCCTTCTGAATCTGCAGACGGTCCAGAGGCCAAAATTGTGAGACTTATTCATTTATTTATTTGCTTTGGTATTGTTATGCATGTCTTCTTTCATGTTCATGAAATTCTGGTTAAATTTAGTTTTGAATTCTGTAAGAATTTGAACTGACTCTGTTAAAAAGTTTGGTGAACCTTGAACAGTGCTCGATCTATTGAATATGAGATGCGCCTTTTTCTTTGATCCATCTGAATTCCTATTTATAGTCAAAAAGACTTTAACACTCTTAACTCTTGTGTAACATATGGAACATACCAAAAAGCTTTTAAATTTCAAGTTAAATTTAAAGTGTATTACACTTTGTGTATGTGGATGTGCCTTATATAATCGGCTTGTGCTGAAAAGCTGATCCTATAATAATGAAAAAAGCTAGACTTTGACTGAGAATGAAAAAAGTGATGTTTTCTCTGTGATCTCTGGTGCAGAATGCTAGTCAGGTATTAGCCTGAGAGAGTGTTTGAGGTGTTTTCTAGCCCTCATGGATGATTTTTGGATGAGTGGTTAGAAAACAGAGAACGTGCCGATGTAAAATAGCTCTTTTAGACTAATCTATAACGCAAGACAATCACAATTAGCAGAAGCAGTAGCATTGAGTCTTTGTTAATGAACTTTCTCATTGCCACATTAGCTCTTCTCAGGAGTGATTGTTTCAGACCTTACAGTTAGAAAATAACAAACAACCATTATTCAATGAACAAAACTTTGTATCTGCAAAAAAAGAGGTATATAGGAGAAGCAAGAAACACCCTCAGCTTTCAGCGCAGGTTAAGGGAACAAGATTATTTTCTCGCTGTCCAAAGAAAAACAAGTGTCTCCAAAACAGCAACTTTACAGTTCAAATAAAGTGTTTTTATTTCAAGCAGTTTTGGAGCATTTCTATAGGTCTGTTCTTCATAGCATTTTCACACAAAGTAGAAGACATCTGATGTGCTTGAATGATATAGAAAAGAAGTAAAAATTGAAAAGATAGAGATGGTTTTTCCCTGGACAGTGACGACAGGCATTTCTATTGGTTCATTTGTCATGAAATTTTGTCATGTAAAATTGTAAAATTATGTACAAAGAATGCAAATTACACAAACGGAGATAGTTGTGATAGTTGTGCGCAAGGTCATATGCATTTTTTTTTTTTTAGTTTAGCACGTTTTCCTATGTTGTGGCCTTTATTTGCAAAACCACATGGTTCTAGATGTTCTGGTAAACAGAATTGGGGCATTTTTAATACATTCTAAAAGGTAACACACCTTGCTGCGTCATCATTTCCAAAAATACAGTACGTTGCAAAAGCCAGATAGCATTTGTCATTTCAAATCACCCAATAAGTGCAAATTATTAATATCCAATATCATTTTTTCAGTGTTTCCTTTTAGATTTTCAAAGACATCTGCAAAGTTGTTTGTTGAAAGCTGTTTTTGAAGGTTGAAGGTTGTAATTTCTGCAAGTAGTCCCAAACACATTCAGTGATGTTGAGGTCTGGACTCTGGAGTGGTCAGTCCATTGTTCTGAGAACACCAGCAGCTTCTTTGTTTGATGTGTCTGTCTCCTTTTCTCAGTAAGGAGCTTCTTGAACAGCTACGCACTGTTTCAGACCTCCATAGCGTTGATGTGTCTCCTCACAGTGGAAGGATGGACAGAAACACCTGTGGATGTTTTCAGATCTGAAGCAGGAGTGGATCTTGATTTTCTCCTCTCTCTCGAAGATGAAAGCTTTACGTGCTCTTTATCTGAAGGGAGGGCAGTTCTGGTGGTCTACCAGGTCTTTCTGTTTTCTCTAGAACGTTTTTTAGGTAATCTTATATCTCTTATTTTTCCAATATATCTGGAGAAACGCAAATAAACTTCTTTTTCTTCTTCATGGCTGGAAATTAAACAAATGAAGTAGTTCTTGTCGTTTTGGGACCTATGTGAGGTTTCCATACCTGTTTGGTTCAGCAAGGTGACCAAACACTATCCTGAGTACAATGAAAGTAATTACAAGTTTCTGTGGTAGTGTTACGTGTGGGTGGGTAAGTCTGTGTGTAGACAAGAAGGATCCTTTTCCACAATGCATCTGCCTCCTTTTGTCCACTCAAGCCAGTTGACTTCTTAGGCCTATTGCCTAAAGTCTCATACATGGGAGATCAAGAGTTACCAAGGTGCTCAGCAGATAGTCAGACTGACACACACACATACTCATTTCCTTTGGCTGTCAGTGTCCTGCTGGGGTTTTGGTGGAGGTCACTGACACGACCACTGGAGCTTTTCCCCCTAATGAAAAAACGCTCCCCCCGTAGTGTGTGTGTGTGTGTTTGTGTCTTTTGTTTGTCTGAATATCCATGTTTGCATTACTAGGAAGCAATAACTTGTTGATTTGTCCATCATTTCTTTAGCCATGGGGTCCAAGCACAAACACAAACAGCCCTCTCGACTTGAAAATCAGTTTTTGAATAGTAATGATGGAGCCTCCACAGTGGTTCCTTCTCCTCTTTAGATAACGCTTCATCCATTGAAGGACTACAGTGTCTACTATTTTGACACATATGTCTTTGAACCAGTCTGTGGTCACATTTTAGTATAAATAACTTGTATAACTTGTAATAATAAATTGTGGCCAGATTTATAGAAGCATTTGTTGTATAGTCATATTCAGTTGTTATTTCTTTAAGTGCAAATATGTTAAGAAATCCTCTACAGAGATCAGACTTGCTGAGTTTAACATATTGGAACATAAAATATAAAATGTGTCGGAGGTTCCCAAATGCTTGAGTATTACTGTATATGCTGTATGTTGTCTTTATGAATAACAAACAGCTTTCAGTACCAAGAACCAATCAGGACTTGCATGGAAAAAGAACATACTCACTCGTACATGTTTAGCAGTCTGAAGTTTTTCCACCATAGGGATGTTATGTTAAATTTAAAGCAAATAATTAGCCATGATACCACACCAGCGAAAGTCAGCTTGTTACCAAAGTAAGTTACTTTTACTTTATTAAGAACATTCTAAAGATATAAAAACAGAGAAAGATTAGAGAAAGATAGCACAAAAAGCAGGTCTAAGATATTTGGGTTTTGTTCAATATAATAATATGCTCTTCATACACAAATATGCAAATGAAAAGTTCATTCAGCTGGTGGTTTTTGGTGGTTTTGGTTAAAAGGAAATAACAATGTGAAATGTTGTAACCAGTAGGCAGTTTGTTTCAGTATGTGGTATCTCAATACATTTTTCAATACAGCAAAAATAAGTAGTGCCTGAATATCTGCCTTTATTTAACCATTCAACACAGAAAAGAACAATACTGTATAATAATACTCCACCACAAGCTAATATGTTAGCCCTGACCCAATATACAAGAACCCATGAGGCTACTTTTCCTCAGTTTTGTCTGTGCATATTGAATTGAAGGGCTCGTATTAAACAAAACAATTTGTTTTTATTCTGTTGCTATTCCATCAGCTAAAAACAAATCCAAACCTAGATCTTAAATTTTCAGTTCTATTTTTAGGCCCTTTGGAACTTCATGAGGGACCACCTGGGTTGTTTTTTCACCTGAAGAAGATACACAGCCAGTAGTTGCTGGCTCTTTGAAACTACTGTGGTTCAAGTTGTAGTTCTGGAAGTAAATTCAAACTTCATGTAGAAACAAATATAAAGTATTCTTGCATTTTTAGATCAATAGGTCTTTAAGATTAGGATAAACATTCATTCAGCTTTTGACTGGTACGGTATGTAAGCATTGCATGTGTTAACGAGAAGCTTAGCAACAAGAAATGAGGGGTTTTGTAACTGGGTACATCACTCTCTCTTGGAGCTTGGTATCATTACAAAATGTTTGTACTGTTACAGAGACATTTAATTCGACACGGGTTCCTGAACAATACTTCTTTCTGATACCTTCTGATGTAGCCTAGATTTTGGAACAAGCATTCTTTTTGGCTCACAGATGCTGATGATGCAGCAACTTAGGTGCTGAAACCTGTTACTGAATGACATAGGTTCTTTGATGCCTAGTAGTTTTGAAAGAGTTCAGTGAATAGCAGATAGCAGAAGTCTACTGGTGTTGCTTTGCTAACACGTTAAGGCTTTACATATTAGCTCTTTAAGGAGTTTTGATTGTTCAGTTTTGAGTGTGGTTCTAGACAAGAAGGACAGGCAATCCATGTGCAAAGATCATAGTCTTTTTGAGACATTGTCCACTGATTTATCAAAAAGGAAAGACCTCAAAAATGGACAAACATGGAAAATTAACAAAAAGGCTGCAATTTTGTCAACTTTATAGAGCTTGCCCAGGTAGCCTACCCAGTCCCTGAAGTAGGCCAGTTCTGAATGGTACGCAGTACCGGACTTCTACACTGTGTTCTTTTGCTTACTGCAACTTTTTCCTGCGTACCGGCACTTCTCATGAGCTGCCGGTGTTGTAACCGATTCAGTTCCCCAAATTCAGTTCCCCAATTCAGTTCCTCAAATTCATTCGCAACTCAGGTCCTCGGAAGCGTGTATTCAATAAGTAGAAACGGCAAGCAATGCTGAACCTATTGGAAATAAAACTGTTCAAATAAGGTTGCACAGCCATGTGTATTTGCTGTATTGCCGCCAAACACCACACAACCTGTAACCTGTAATCAGTACGACTGTTCACTGTTTCACAAAATCTCCATTATGCTTTGGCTCAAGTTTATCATGCAAAATAAATAATTAATAAATAAGCACAACTGCTTTTTGACTGCATTAATAATAAACATTGCTTTACTGAATACCACAAGACAACAACATATTGTATATGCAGTGACTACACACTCAAATTCTTAGCTTGTTTCTGTCTAAATGCTGCAGACGTATAGCCTACTTAAAAAGAGACAATATATCATATGAATATTGCATTATTCAGTTATAATTTATGATAGAATCAATACTTTTGCTAATGGTCGTCCCTGGTTGCAAATGTATGCTGTGAGCAACAGTGGTATCTCCTGTCTGTTATTCACTGTGGAAATTCTGAATGTAATAATGATTTGCTGATAGCAGCTGATATACATGCCAACGTGTGAGCTAGAAGAGTACCGGCACTGCTTTATTTCCACTTCAGGTACTAGGTCTACCTAAATCCTGAAGATGGTAATCCATGAATGACCAGAAATTACCACTTTTTGGACAACAAGAGACCGCCAGCACTCAGTCTCCTGTTAGGCTCAGGAAAGTAGTGTGTGCCACAGTGATGTGAAGTGTTGAACCAAAAAGGTGAGAACATCCTCCCTTTCCATTCGGCCCAGTCCAGTAGGCCAGCTGTGGCATTAACTTGTATTCTAACAAGATTAAAATATATTTGTCCTGAGGATTAGCGTGCTTTAGCCATCCCTCTCTTTCCTTTCCTGGATGGGCCGGTGTATCTGCCGCTGGCTTTTGATCTGCGGTGCGTTTGGGGGCCCCGGCTTTGGGCCTGGCCATCCCAGGGCCGCTGTGAAATCGGACTGATGTCATCCCCCATTCTCCTCCGCTCGCATCCCTCGTTTCCGAACCTGGCCAGTTGCATTCCGGAGGAAGCGTTTAGGGGGGGTTTTGGTAGAATGGCTCAGTAGGAATGTTTTTGTGGGGGGAGGGTCTGTTGGAAATGGTGGGGGGGGTGAGAGTGTACAGATCTTTTATATGGAAAGCAGACAAGCAGAGATTCTACCGACACTTTCTTCCTCTCTTTGGCTTTTTTTGCGCTTTACTTGACTTTGATCACGGCGTTTAGAGACGTTTGACAAAGCTGACGTTCAAGAGCTTCGGCACTTCCACTTTCTCCTTTTCATTTACTTCACTTTTCTTATTTGCACATTCTCACGAATTCGCACAAATGTCCGACCTACTGGACGGACAGAGTTTAGATGGTCTTTGTGGTGAAAATTTAGTGAAAGACAACAAGAGACGGGCTGTACCTGACCCCCTAATCTTTAGAGGCTTTGGGAAAGCATGGTTCCTAGCATGGTTACTCCTAATGGTTCTACTTTGGCCTGGAGTAAACCAGGGAAACCTCAATACTTTGCTTTTTACAATTGTCTTCTACCGATATAGGAACATTGGTAGAAACGTGAAGAAAGAACATTCTATTTTGTCGTTCACCATGGAATCTTTCATATTTTGTAAAACCTCAAAAAGCAAGTGATCAAGCTTGTACCTTACAAAAGACTTTAGCCATGTATAGCACTTTTCCAATTTGCCAAAACCATTGGACGTATGTGTGCTTGCTGTCTTGTATGTCAGTTATTTTTTTTAGGCCTTCACAAGTGTTTCCTAACCCTGGTTCTGGAGTACCCATGTCCTGTTATCCTTGCTATGACACACCTGGCCTAATTAATTAACTCATTAACGAGCTTTCTGGGCAGGAAAAGCACTAAGTTGTGCATGGGGTACTCCAGGACCACGCTTTGCCACTCCTGGCCAACAGGAAACCCAAAGAGCTATTACAAGAGATAGGCACTCACTGTAGACAGCAGTTAATCCATTTGTTGTCCGGTTAGACAAACCAATATTTCCCAAGACAGAGTCCATCAGATACTGTCATAGAGTGCTATGGTTCATTTTCAGTCTCTTAGCTTAGTGTTCTATGGCCAGGGATTGTCAGGTAAGTAAGTAAGTCCAATAAAAGAACCTTGGCAAAGGAACCAATCTAAGGCCCAATAAGACATGTACACACGCCCTTGAAGAAACCTGGTATGTGTTTGAAAGTGGCTACCCATCTTTAGTTCTTCTTTTGCTGGCGGGCCACTGGTGGTGGTCCAGTTACAAACCCATAGTCAAACATTTTGTTGTCATGTTCGTTACCAAGCGGACAGGTCCGTACCCGAATATCCATTTGAGTGCCATCTTTGGCCGGGCTGCAAAGCGAGAAAAGGTTCAATCCATTAATTGGTTCCAACTGTGACAGAATGTCAGGTGACTGCTATTTCTGAAGTACACTAGTTGTCTAGAACCTTTGTTTGTGATTCATTATGAAGAGATCCATTATTAGTTATCCACCACACAACCTCCAGAGAACACCGCCAGCTTCCATGGTTGTTGGTTAGTTGTTTTGTGCAGGGGTAGACAGGTTCTTGGGTAGTGTATTGGTTCGGACCATGCCGTAGAACACTAGCTAGCTTGCAAATGAGCCTTATTTAACCCATGGTCCTCTACTGCTTGAGAAAAAAAAATGTTAAAGGAACTTCTAACTGAATTTAGGCCTTTTTAGGTCAACGAGATGTGCACGAAGGCTGTGTGGCTACACCACTGACCCATGCCATATGGTTCAGGTAAGATTGGACAGTTTTTGTTTTGAAGAACCCATTTGATACATGTTAAACAAGTGACATGATTATTGGCCAAAGTCAACTTCAGTTTTTGGGTCATTCCAAAGCAAATGCTTCACGGTTTTGGCCCTGTGCAGCAGACAGGTGTACAGGAAAGTTAAACGGACTGTAAGCATGTGTTTGTATGTGACAGGGAGAGAGAGTAAGAGGGGAGGGTTGGCAACTGTGCTTTGCTGGAAAAGCGAGACACCTGCGACCGTGACAGGAGGTTTTGACCTTCATCTGGAGTCTCTCTCTCTCTCTCTCCCTCTCTCTCCCTCTCTCTCCCCCCCGACTTATTTTTTTTTTACTTTGAGTTCTATAGACGGGAGTCAGTCAGGCACCTCTGTGCTCGACCGTTGGGCGTCATTTCCTCATACAAGGCCCACTATAAAGGAAATGTAGATGAGCCATTGTCAGCGCATGGGAAACTCTGGTCGGTCCTGCTTGATTCGTACACTCCCCTCGACACCACTGTGAGTGGGGACAGGTGGACTATGTCGGACGCTTAGTGGCCTCCAAGATTTAGAGGAGAACACAGTGTGGAAACGAACAGCCTTTACATTGTGTGGACTGATAGGAATGATCCGTAATGGCTTGGAATAACATCCCATTGCTTGTCTTTCACTCTCAATAGACGCTTGCAGTGTTTTCTTACAAGGGCAACACTGTGAGGTACCATAGATTTACAGCACTGTTCCCCCCCCAATTTGTTACAGTTGTGCTCTGAAATGTGCAGAAATGTATCATATTAATGTGTATTATCTGTAGAGGATGTGTTGAATTATTTTTACCCAGAAAATCAACACAATGTGTAATTTGACCAGGGGAGAGGGGTGTTTACATGATTCCATGAGACTGTACTTCATAACTTATGAAGTTTGCGCAATGTGACAGTTTTATTTCTTTCATTGTATGCTAATGTAAATAACTGTGTCTATTGAACTGAATGGAATTTGTTATGAAATAAAGACTACACCTGAACCAGACGTGAGGTCTCTATTGTTTCTTTTGCAGCTCTCTCGTGATTTGCTAACCATGCAAACGGCTTTCAAAATGAGACTATGACCGCTCGGTTAGTCAGCTGCATTGACTCAGTTAGTTAGCTACATTGACTCGGTTAGTTAGCTGCATTGACTCGGTTAGTTAGCTGCATTGACTTGGTTAGTTAGCTCCAAAAGCAGCTTTGTTCTCCAGTTCATTAGACCTTCAGACCTAAGCAGCCTTTTAAAGACTTTTGGTGGTTTGTTGGTTGGACTTGTATACTCAATTAATTTTATTCCTTAGAATAATATACATTTTCTTATGATCACTACAGTTTTATAGGCAGCATTACATTGATTAAAGCAGACTTTGCAAAGAATAAATGAAAATATTGCTCTTTTTCATAAAAACTGTATGTCATTTACTCCTGGACTTCTACTGCATATTCCATATGCTATATTAGTCCCAGCAAACATTGCTATCATATCAGTGCATGAGTTTAAAGCTGAGAGATTGTCTTCTTTAACATGTTAACACGCCACACTTTAACACAGGTTTTTATGCTTCATCCCGGAGCAGCCTGGGGACACTGACATTGAGCTGTATAGGGTTTGTTTTGGTGCTATGGTGAAATGGGAGGCATTAATCATTCATATAAACTATACAGATGGATTTGCCTGAGTGATTGTGAGTGTATCTGAGGAAGAGAGAAGAAATAAATGATAAACAAATAAAAGTGTAGGACACACTTACAAACAGCTTCTTTGGGAGTTCTTTAGTGAACAGAACTGTGAACACTCACAGAAGCATTTGGTGGTTTAAAGAACTTGTATTATGAACATGGTGCTGTATAGCTTTATGTACACCATGTGTATTATGAACTGTTACCAGTCAAACG
Source organism: Semaprochilodus insignis (assembly GCA_034552555.1). Lineage (NCBI taxonomy): Eukaryota > Metazoa > Chordata > Actinopteri > Characiformes > Prochilodontidae > Semaprochilodus > Semaprochilodus insignis. Next base: position 28,650,802 of record CM067482.1, on the reverse strand, counting down.
GCCGCGTTCCTGTTGAAGTTTGAACCGCTGTTTAAATGGTGAAAGTAAGCTCACGTCCTGTATAGAGACACATTTTAATCTGTTTGTTTGCTGAATTTATGGTGCTACATACTGTTACACACATAAAATGTGGTCTTGCAAAAGTTATGGCCAACAAGATTTGCAGACCAGATGGGCTGGGGGGTGGGAGTGTGGGTCATTGTGTGATGGGGGCTGAATAGAATAGAATAGAATAGAATATCGGCCTCTGCCTGAGTGAAGTTTTGGTTCTTTGCCTCAATCTGTCCCAGTGCAGATCGGGGCAGAACACAAAGAAAAAAAGAAGGAGAGAAAGATGGAAAATAAGAAAGCGAAAGGAGGAGAAGAGAGAGACACAAACAAGAAGAGAAAGATGGAAAAATGTAAGAATGAAAGACAGAAAGGAGAGAAATGTGAGAAGAAAGAATGAAAGACAAAGAAAGAGAAGGATGGAAGAAAGATGGAAAATAAGAAAGAAAGAAAGAGAAGGATGGAAGAAAGAAGAAAAATAAGAAAGAAAACAGAATAAACAAAGAAAGAAGAATGGGAAGAAGAAAAGAAAGAAAGAAAGAAAGGTTAACAAGGAAAGTTGGAAAAGAAAGATGGAAAATAAGCTAAAAAGAAAGAAAGAGAGAA
>CM067482.1:28549341-28629250 GCA_034552555.1 Semaprochilodus insignis | reverse complement strand
TCAACACAAAAACGCAAAAGAAAAACAAACAGCAGCAACAACAAAACAACAAACCAAAAAACGTGTACTCTTTATTTTTAATAAGAAAACCTTCTAAAAAACTAAAACTAATTTGACTAGGGTAGCTCGAACTTCGGCACATTACTTTTTATACAGTATATCATCGTTTATTTCAAAAGTTAATCTGTTTTTAGCAGTAAAAACTCTACATATGACTAGAATAATAAAAGTTACATAAAAAAGAAAGAAAGAAAAACACAATCGAATAAGAATTTCTTCTTCTTTTTTTTCAATAGATATTTTGTAAGCTAGTTTGGTCACATGAGTGAGATGGAGAGGTGGAGTGACCTAGAGCGAGAGAGCGAGGAGAAGAGAAAGAGGATGTACAGATGTGTGTGTTTACCGGATCATGTCTGTACAGGTGTATGTTTGTGAGAAGTGGAACTCCACTCAGAGAATCGCCCTTTACATGTAACCATGCTGTGTAACGGGTAGGGGATGGTCGCTCCGGGACCCTCGAATAGAAGTGTAGTTATTAATGGACTTCTGGAAAACTGTAAATAAAAAAAAATCTCTTCTGTTTCATCCCTCCGTTCTCTGAGCAGCGAAACTTTTTATTAAATGCCACAGATGCCTTTTCTTCTTCTCCTTCTTCTGTTTCCCCTCACCCTGTCAAACAAAAAGCCCGGTTTAACCCTCCATGTATTTATTTATTTATTTATTTATTTATATGTATACATATATGTATGTACGAAATGTATGTGGTTTATTCAAACTGTAACAGTGGATCCTGGGATTGAGCGCGAGCTATATTTAGTTATATTAGTTATATATATTAAAGATTCCTCTATATTTTACTGAACCGCCTCGATTTTATAACAAAAATCTAATTAGAAACTGTTGTGTCCTACATTTTGTGTGTTTTTGGCTTTTATTTGTTTGTTGGTTTGTTAATTAGTTAGTTAGTTAGTTTGTTTATCTATTTATGTTTTATGTGTTATATATATATATATGTTTCTGTAAAACACCGATCTGTAATTTAACCATTTTTTAACCCCTTATTGCATGTACATTATTATTATTATTATTATTATTATTGCTGCTATGGAACATCTGACTGAAGTGAAAGCTCAGCCTTGCTCTACAGATACTAATTACTAATAGTGATAATTATTATTAGTAGTAGTTATTGTAATCTGTCATTATAATGATGTTTTTATTAATGCATGACGCATGTGTGCGTGTTTACGCGCTGCTACGTCTCACTTACTTACAATTCAGAATGAAACCACGTGGTGGAAACTGACCTCAGAGGCCTCGTCGTCTCGCTCAAACGCTCAACACACTGCGTCTCTGAGAGAGAGAGAGAAAGAGAGAGAGAGAGAGAGTGTGTTTGGTGGGGGGTGTGTGTGTGTTGAACATGTGCGCGGTAGCGCCCTGTGACGGGCTGGTCAGACAGCTGCTGACTGGGCTCCCCACCGACAGGTCAAAGGTCACGCTTCGTCTTTAACCAGAGCCTTGTTTTGCCTGACCACTAAATGAGCCAACCAAGAAGACTCGGTGTCTCTCACTGATTTACTGACCAGTCGATTAGCTGACTCACTCCTGATCAGTTCAGTGATTCGCGATTCACCGTATCGGTGACTCGTTTAGGCTGTGGTCAGACTGCTGGCAGATCCGTTTTGTTTCTCAGGTCACATCTGTTCAGATGACTGTCCACACTGTTATATGTACGTGGTCAGATCGTGGTTGTGTGTTCAGACATCATCAGTCCATCTGCATGAACTGCTGTGATAGCGACAGTAGGCGTCATTGACTACGTAGCCACACCGGTGACGTGGCTGTCATATGCGAATGCAGGAGAGGCATCACGTCACCCTCCAAACAATACCCCGGTCACGATTTACAACTCTTTGGTGCTCTTCTCGAATCCCAGCACTTCCGTTACCCCGGACTTGAGATTGTCGCTGTTTGTCTTGTTTGGCTCTAAAATCGGATTAGCCAAAATCTGATTTCACCAATCTATCAATAATCCATCTGGATACAGTCTGTATGATACCAACAGTCGGATTGGATCGGTTTGCAGTCTGAACATTGCCTCACTGATTCTGACTGACCCACTATCTATCTATCTATCTATCTATCTATCTATCTATCTATCTATCTATCTATCTATCTATCTGTCATAATGAGCATTCAGACTGAAGTGCTAATAAAAGTTCTTTCCAGAACCTGAACCTTGATGTTGATAACAGTATGAAAAATATTACTATTGATAGATTCATATTAAAAGGATCAACCTCGTCTCATCATAGTAATAATGCATCATTAATGATTTACTCCAGCAACTTTTAGCTGCACTCAAAACCGAACTGTATATCATTAGCTAGAAATTCCTGCATCTGTTTTATTATACCTCAATCTACACCTCATAGACAGACCTCTCTCTCTCTCTCTCTCTCTCTCTGAGAAAGTGGCTATCCTCCTTTGTGCGTCTGAAGTGGAGCGGAACGTCCGTCCACAGCTGCTTTCGTGCTTTGTGAGGAGGAATCATTCAGACACAGATCTTTTATCCTCCGCTGCTCTTTCTCTGCCTCTCTCACTCAACGTATTCCTCCACACGACACATCAGCTAGCCCAGTGCTCCGGCCACTCGCACAGAAGACCGTGTTTGCGAATGCTCATGTCAGAAAATAACTCACGCTGAGTGTCAATATCAGGAGTCATTCTGTTAAAGGGCCAATCTGCTGCACTCACCTTTGGTTCTTGTTGTTTTTCCACTCTAAGATTCACTGAGGGTGTTTGTGTGATCATAAAGTCCAGAAAACACAATCATAATTCAGTTCAACAAAACCATTTTATGCCCATTTTCCAACCTGAGAATTTAGCAGTCTGTTTGTTACTGTGCCTTTAAGACTGGTTAATGTAAATGAGCGCTTTTATGATTGGCTGCTCTGTGTTACACCTCATTCAAACAGCAGTCCAGTACTTATAACTCTGCCCATACCTGCCCTACAATAGCCTGCTGTAGGCTCAATATGTGGATATATACTGTAAGTGAGGGCATTGGTTGCTGTGACATCACAAATAGCCTTTTTAAAATGGGCTGAAAAACATGTGCCTCTATTTTTGTTGAGTTTCACTTTCAAGCATCATTTCAACACAGCAGCTGCTGTTTACACAGTGTGGAAATTTCATGATGAATGGACCAACAGAAATTGCCCCAAATTGCTTGCAGAAAAATTTGGTTCCACTGACTTACATTAAAATTAAATCAGTTTTTTGGCCTCTCCTGTAAAGTTACCATTTTGGAGATGCTTGTCTTTCTTTGGACAGTGACAATATGAACTGCATGTTTTTAATCTTAACGTACTGAGGTTAATTAAGCCATCTATGACTGTAAAATAGCAGGGTTGCCGGAATAAAAAGCTTGTATCTGTAAAATAAGAACTTTACAGGAGAGAAAAAAAGTTATTCCTTGACATAATATATCAAACTATATATATATATATATATATATACAGCTCTGGAAAAATTGAAGGGACCATCTCAAAATGATCATTTTCTCTAGTTGTACAGTTTCTGGGTTTGTGTTTGACCAAAATGAGCAGTTCTGTTTTATTCTATACACTACTGGAAACACGTCTCCCAAATTCCAGATCAGATATTGTATTTTAGATCTGTTTATTTAGAAAATCACTAATGGCACCTCCAGAAGCCTGATTGTTGAACCATGCTCGCTCGCTGTGCACTTCACCCCAGCCACCGCTCGCCAGTCTTTCTGTAGGTCACTTGAGGTCATCTGACGGTGGTGAAGTGACATTCGAAGGAGGTGGCGCTCATCACGGTCAGTAGAGAGTGGTTTTGGCCCTCTGCCAGTCTGTAGCTGTGTTGTCCTGTGTGTTTGCTGTTTGACCTTGTTCTTATGAACCAGACGCTCACTGTATCTGCCAGTAAAGCTAGAACCAAACCTTCTGTTCCTCACTAAGAACCTGCTGTACATGTGGAGATGCTGATTTAAGAAGAAACTGGAGTGGTCTCTTATTTATTTCCTTATATATATACACACAAGTGGCAGCATCCCATGGGTAGCGTCCTGTGGGCAGCGTCCTGTGACCACTGATGAATGACTAGAGGAAGACACAAACTGTGCAGCAGCACATGAGCTACTGTCTCTGACTGTATATCTACAAGGTGGACCAGCAAGGTAGGAGTGTCTAATAGAGTGGGCAGTGAGTGGACACAGTGTTTATACACTCCAGAAGCACTCCTGTGTCTGATGTACACTGACAGGAACAGTCCAAAATGAAAAAGAGAGATGGTGTTGCATTCATTTCAGTCAAATGTGAGGAATATGTACAGCCATGGGACTGATATACACTGTATATAGAACATAGTGCTGTAAAAATATCAGAATAAAATCATTTCATTTCTGCTCAAAACACCCATTAAGTACAATTATTATTATTTTTTTAGTGAGGAGCTTCTTGACTAGCTACACATCCTTTCAGACCCATAGTGTTACCCACTGAGACATCTTCTCATAGTGCAGCGCTGGACTGAAACACCTGTGGATGTTTTCAGAGCTGAAGCAAGGGTGGAGGTTGATGTTCTCCTCTCTCTCTCAAAAGATGAAGGTTTATGTGCTGTTTATCTGATGGGGAAAGATCTGCTGATCTACCACTCCTTCTGGGTGTATGTTAGGAGTCCCATTTTCTCTGTAACCCTTGTTGTTTTATACATACTTTTCTTTGACTTGCATGCTCTATCTCATGCAAGTTGCTCTGGGTTGAGCTGCTAGCCAACAGCCAGAACCTCCTGCTGTATAAAACAATTCACACCTCTCCATAAACACAGCCATGCAGAAACAAAACAACCCACTGCAGCTTTCTTCATATCAAACAGTCCTGCACTACTCATACAAAACACGACATCTCAAGTTCAACTGCTGCAAATCTCTTCAATACCTTTGTTCCAACAGTCACCAACTAATAAAGCTTGTGATGAATGGAAATTGGTGATAAATCAGTGAGATAAGCAGCTGGACTGGAACATCTGCAGCTGTGAGTCTATTAAGGCCAGCTTTCTCCTCGTTCATTAGCAGTGAAGGATGAACCAACTGATCCGCTGGAGAAAGGCCCGAGCCGTGCTTAGGAGAACCGGATTCTCTGTGAAGGTGGGTGAAGGGAAGGCGGCAGGCCTAGCGTTACCCGGCTTGATTAGGTTGTAATTTTGGCGAGGCGCATATGACAGCCACTTAATCCCGGCTCGTGATGCGATGTGTTTCATTTGCACTGTAAAGGATTTGCATAGAGCCGTCGCTTTAGTGTGCCATCACCTGAGATTTAGCTTTCCATGCTGGCAGCCAGCAGAAGTGCCGCTGTTGTGGCCTTTTTCTTATTACTTGATAATGCTTACATCACTTCATCTTACCCATCCTTCTTTATTTTTTGTAGTGTATTTTGGTAGAAATATATGTATACTTTTTGGTTTTATGGTGAACATTAAAGATCTAGGCCTGTCAGTGAGATGCAAAACCATTAAAGCGATAGTTTGGTGAAGGGTAGATCTATCTGTATATGTACTGCAGTATTGGCATTACAAAGGAAACACAGTACACAGAGTACACACAGTTCTATGCAAACCACCTCCTTCTGAATCCGACATTATAGTGCCAGTATTGTATAAGCCATAACAAAGCAGCAATGTTATAATTATACAAGCAAAAGATGATACACAAAGATAACCCTTTAATGTTCTGCTCAACTTTTTGGTAGAGCACATTTTGAGTCACTATATTTTAATGAAGAAGCTGCTGAACTTCTCAAACTGATTGTGCCAACTTTACCAATCAGCAGAGGTGTGTTAGGCTAAACAAAACACTAACACATTATACTTACTGAGTTAGTGTACATCAACACACTATTTACAGTACACTAACACATCATACTTACTGGGTTACTGTACATCAAGACACTATTTACAGTACACTAACACATTATACTTACTGGGTTACTGTACATCAACACACTATTTACAGTACACTAACACATTATACTTACTGGGTTACTGTACATCAGCACACTACTTACAGTACACCAATGCATTACACTTACTGAGTTACTGTACACCAACACACTCCTTACAGTACACTAACATTACACTTACTGAGTTACTGTACACCAACACACTACTTACAGTACACTAACACATTACACTTACTGAGTTACTGTACACCAACACACTGCTTACAGTACACTAACGCATTACACTTACTGAGTTACTGTACACCAGCACACTACTTACAGTACACTAACACATTACACTTACTGAGTTACTATACACCAACACACTACTATCAGTACACTAACACATTACACTTACTGAGTTACTGTACACCAGCACACTGCTTACAGTACACTAACATTACACTTACTGAGTTACTGTACACCAACACACTACTTACAATACACTAACACATTACACTTACTGAGTTACTGTACACCAACACACTACTATCAGTACACTAACACATTACACTTACTGAGTTACTGTACACCAACACACTACTTACAGTACACTAACACATTACACTTACTGAGTTACTGTACACCAACCCACTACTATCAGTACACTAACACATTACACTTACTGAGTTACTGTACACCAACACACTACTTACAGTACACTAACGCATTACACTTACTGAGTTACTGTACACCAACACACTACTATCAGTACACTAATGCATTACACTTACTGAGTTACTGTACACCAACCCACTACTATCAGTACACTAACGCATTACACTTACTGAGTTACTGTACACCAACCCACTACTATCAGTACACTAACGCATTACACTTACCAAGTTACTGTACACCAACCCACTACTTACAGTACACTAACGCATTACACTTACCAAGTTACTGTACACCAACCCACTACTTACAGCACACTAACGCATTACACTTACCGAGTTACTGCACACCAACCCACTACTTACAGCACACTAACGCATTACACTTACCGAGTTACTGTACACCAACACACTACTTACTGTACACTAACACATTACACTTACTGATTTACTGTACACCACTGTCTATCTCTGTACAGGGTGTGTTAACTTATTTTCAAGTAGAACATCAACAACTTCCTCTAATTATTCAGTACAAGCCAATGATGAATGAATGAATAAAAAGATTCCTCCGTCTATATACATATATTTTTAGTTTGTTTCATTTAAAGGGCCATTCCACCGAATGGGTGCCTTTTCCGTCCCTGGGACAATATAAGTATAAATATGTATGAAAATTAATTAAAAAATACATTACATTATTAATCAAAGTGTCTTGCACTTTGATCTAATTGCAAATTTAAGATAGATAATTTTAAACATTAATAAAAACAACCTAGAACACTGAAAATTGCACTTGTTACTTGTCCCCACTCTCTAAAAATCCACTTTACTATGAAATATGATTATTAAAATCCTTCAGAAATCTTTGTTTTGTTGCATTGTTGTGTAATTCCATATCCCATCTATGCGTTGCTTTTTTTTTTCAGAAGAAATTGATAATATTTTAGTTAAAATACACATTTTAGTCGTGTCCCTGGGTTTTCATTCAGTCCTGTTACCCTAACACATTCCCTCATCTAAAAAATTTGGAACATTCCACAAGTCACATGTTCCACAGGAAGTTCCATCATTTGGATCTACTGAAAGCCATGGGAAGACCAAAAGTAAGTTCTATCATTTTCTTTTCTGTATATTTGATGAGATTGTAACTATGACTGAGAAAGTCAATCTCAACGTAGTTTCCTGTTACCTAAATAATTTCTTAATGTTATTTGTTGATTTTAAAAATACAAATTTTTGGTAGATTGCTAGAATGTGCTTAGTGTCCTCATGCTATTAGCATGGACGCTATGTGACTATATTTCATGTTGTTGCTAATTCTATGCCAAAAACTCAGTCCTGTTATTCATATAAAGAGTATAAGTAACAGGAGTGAGTAGCATCCTCTGGTTTATTGATTTATTGACTTATTTATGTGAATATTAATCAATATAAAACTATTTACCTGATTTTTAAGTTTTACAGTTGAAATTACTGATGTGTTTAATCAGTTTTACAATGTAAATACCATACTTACAGGGAGCCAATCCACCACTAAGTGCTGCAGAAAAGCAGCGGCGCTATCGTGCTCGGCGTGATGCTGACCCAGAGAGGAGAGAGAAATATTTAGAGAAGGAACAGGATAAATACAGGAGGGACCTAGAGTCAGGCAGGAAGAAAACCATCAATGACCTCAGTGAGAGAGAAAAGCGCAGGCGTCGCAGAAACTGGAGGGAGACTTACCATAGGATCAAGGACAGGAAAAAAGCTCTACAACAACTCATCACCCCTCCACACAGCCCCCAGTTATCACCAATGCACAGTGTAGCTCCACAGCCAAGCACTTCCAGGTCTACTTTTAGTTTATGAAATGCATCAAGTGTCAAAGAAAAAGTTCAAGGGGGGCATTAGGGTATGTGTGTGTTTGCTACACTGTAATAACGAAGTATTGTGTAATAACCAGATGTTACAGTGTACTTAAAAAGTAGCTAATGAAAATAGACATGAGTACATTACAGTATGAAATTAGCCAAATTCTACTTATCATGCTGTAGATGTTAATGTAACAATGTAGCAGTACATTGTAACAACTATTGCAATGTGTCATTTACCATGATGCACATATGTGTTTTAGGCAACATAATCAAGGGCGGAGAAGAAGACAAAAAACACTAAAGAACCTTAAGAAACAAATAAAAAAACTACAGGTTCTGGTGAAGAAACAAACCAAAGAAAAAGAAAAATATAAGAAACAGGTCCAGCGCATGAAAAACTGTGAGTGCTTTAATGCAAAGCATTTCACATTCAGTCATCAACAGACAGCTCCTGTGGCTCCCACAGCCAAGGAAGTTCAGTGGTAAAGTCCTGAAGTTGTTGGCAAATGGTGTGTGCTGACGTACGATGTACCTGTACCTTGGTGTCATCACAGATACAAGTGAAACACATGTTGAGGTCCGCTGTATGCAGAAGATTGGGGTCAACAGATTTTTCTGGCCAGCCCGGGAAGACATCCTTTGGTACCTGTTTGAGGACATTGTGTGTATCATTCCACCTCCAAGGCCAGTCACAGGTCGTCACATGGAGATTGAGAAAGAAGTCTGGGCCAAACTAGAGAAGGCTTCTTAGAAAAGGTCAGGCGAGTTTGTTTTCAAGAATTTAATGCAGTTCTAGCTCAAACACTGCTGCATGTAGTGTTTGCAACTGAACCATTTAGTCTTTTGTAGGGAAGTAAGAATATTTTCAAGTTAATTTAGGTACTGGTACTCAAAGCAGAGATCTGAGTACTTACATACTTTCTTAACTTTTGCAGAAGAAGAAGGAGAGAACCCACAATGTGCAGGAGCCACAAATACCCACCCCTCACCAGACACACTCACCACCCTCTCTATATTCCCTCTCTCTGTCCGTACAAACATATAACACATCCGTTTAACACAGAAATCTCACACACACAGAACAAGCAAACACTTAGCCATGCACACACACACACATACACACACACTTACATGCACACTCACACACACACACGTACAGACACACATTACCTTGTGCTCATTCCTGTTATCCAGTGTTCATTCCTGTTACTAATTTGTTTTTTGTAAAAATAAAGATAACCATATTTTTTTTCTTAGTTATGTTTGGTCCATTATTTATCCAGTTGTGTAATAAATTATATGATAAAAAAAAAATAAAAACTTAAGGTTTGGGTTTCCTTTAGAAAGAAAAAAAGACTTTGTATTTTTTAGAAAAATACAACCTGCATGCATATATAGTGATTTTTTAGTCACTAATATCAATTATTTAAACATGTAACCAACCATTTCTCCAAAATAAACACTTTCTTGAGTGAAAAACAAAAGAATTAATTGACATGCTTTTAAACATGCTTTTTAAATGACACATGAGTTTTGGTAACAGGACTGAGAAAAATGCAACCATCTTCTACTTAGAAACCTTGTAATTTTTTTTAAAAAGTGGCCTGAGATTGACCAATACACATTTTGAATAGTTGAATATATGTGTTATAAGTTTCTGTGTTGAAAAAAGATTTAAAATGAAGTTTATTTTGGAAGAGTTACAACAAGCAAATGGCACCCATTTGGTGGAATGGCCCAAAAGGTCGTATCTTACGTTAATCATTTATCCTGTACCCCCTGCCCCACCCCATCAAAATCCATTCATAACATCTATGCATCACAGCCAGTCATATCCCTGAGCCCTGTTTTTTGTTGTGCTGCTTTCAAAGAGCGGAAACGCACATATTAGCTTTAGCATGAGTGGGCAGAGCTAAACTCCTGTAGGCCGCATGGGTGGCTGTATGTAAAAGTAGGTGCTGCCTGACGTCACGAAAAAAACAATGACTTCAAAACATGTCGGCCAACCATCCTTGTAACATGTGCCAACCGACCCCATGTTGCGCTAGTGTTATTGAGCATTCTCGGTATGTTTTAAACGATATGAGCGGGATATGTGTCAGAGCGTGAAATCTGTGCGCTCTCCTGATCGTTACCTACATTATCCTGATAACTTCAGCCCAAAAAGCAAACAAGTGAGCTTCAGACCCCGTCTGATGGACTACATATTGAGGAAAGATGTACAAATTGTGGAAACCCTCTTAAATATCATCGTGGTAGGGTGCATGATGAAGCGGGGTGCTCTAAAGTGGTGCAGAGCGGCGTTTTGCGATTAAAGCGTGCGATGAAAGGGAGCGAGGGAGACTCGGGCTGACTGTGGCGAATGCGGAGAGAGGTGAGACGAGCTTTAAATGCCAGCCTGGCATTTGAATGGCACCACGGGCAATTTGGACTGAAGTGGCGGCCCATTTTGCACCCTCTTGTAAGCCTGTCGCTGGGCTGTGTCCCATTAGCTTTAATTCTTCAATTCATTATATTCATGCCTTCCAAAGGAGCGAGACAGGGAGATGAGAAAGAAAGAGAGAGAGAGAGAGAGAGAGAGAGAGAGAGAGCACCTCTCACTAGCAAACTGAGCTACATGTGCAGTTCTCCAGGCCCCAAGATGACAGAAAAATGACGCTAACGCGCTAACACAGAGACACCAACATGGCGTCTAAGCTCCCGCCTGCTTCTCAAGAGTGCTTCTCAAATCCACTCAACATTGATTCAAAGCAGTAGCTTTAGTGAAGAATCAATAAACCACCTTTATTTCTCTGCTGGTATAGATATCGCCATGTTATCACAGTTATACAGTGTGAGGAACCACATAAACACGTCTGCTGGGGTGTGGAGAAGGTGAAGTGGTTTACTGGCAAGTGATATTACAGCAATTGTACAATAGTCTGTACACTCTTTCTTGTCTCCATTCTTTAGTATCGGGATATAAACTGACCTCTTCCATGCTGGTAGATACGAAGCTGTTATCCATATTTACACTATATTGCCAAAAGTGTTTGCTCATCTGCCTTCACACGCATATGAACTTGAGTGACATCCTATTCTTAATCCAGAGGGTTTAATATGATGTCGGCCCACCCTTTGCAGCTATAACAGCTTCAACTCTTCTGGGAAGGCTTTCCACAAGGTTTAGGAATCTGTCTTTTGTGAGGTCAGACACTGATGTTGGACGAGAAGGCCTGGCTCACAGTCTCTACTCTAATTCATCCCAAAAGTGTTCTATCGGGTTGAGGTCAGGACTCTGTGCAGGCCAGTAAAGTTCTTCCACACCAAACTTGCTCATCCATGTCTTTATGGACCTTGCTTTGTGTACTGGTGCGCAGTCATGTTGGAACAGGAAGGGGCCATCCCCAAACTGTTCCCACAAAGTTGGGAGCATGAAATTGTCCAAAATCTCTTGGTCTGCTGAAGCATTAAGAGTTCCTTTCACTGGAACTAAGGGGCCGAGCCCAACTCCTGAACAACAACCCCACACCATAATCCCCCCTCCACCCAACTTTACACTTGGCACAATGCAGTCAGACAAGTACATTTACAAGTACATTTACATTTAAGGCATTTAGCAGACCGTTCTCCTAAAAATCCAGACTCGTCCATCGGATTGCCAGATGGAGAAGTGTGATTCATCACTCCGGAGAACACGTCTCCTTCTCTAGAGTCCAGTGGCGGTGCTTTACACCACTGCATTCGATGCTTTGCATTCCGCTTGGTGATTCCATGAAGCTCTCTACACTCTGTTCTTCAGCTAATCTGAAGGCCACATGAAGTTGGGAGGTCTGTAGCGATTGACTGTAGAAAGTTGACCTCCTCTGCGCACTATGTGCCTCAGCATCCGCTGACCCCGCTCTGTCATTTTACGTGGTCTACCTCTTCGTGGCTGAGTTGCTGTCGCTCCCAATCGCTTCCAATTTGTTATAATACCACTGACAGTTGACTGTGGAATATTTAGTAGTGAGGAAATTTCACGACTGCACTTGCACAGGTAACATACTATCACGGTACCACGCTGGAATTCACTGAGCTCCTGAGAGCGACCCATTCTTTCACTAATGTCTGTAGAAGCAGTCTGCATGCCTAGGTGCTTGGTTTATACACCTGTGGCCATGGAAATGATTGGAACATTTTACTTACTATCCAAAATCACCAGCGAACCTACACGTGTCTTCTGGGTTTATATATGTAGGTGGGTGGAGGGTGTTGGCTAATGTGCCTCACAATTCAGTTCAGTTCAGTTCAGTTCAGTTCAATTCAATTCAACTTTACTGTCATTCTACCACTACAAGGTTGTACAGTGTAATGTCAGGCTCTGTCGGGCTACTTCTCCAGTGCAGTAATTGAAATATTAGATAAATAATCAAAAGTGCAAAGACAAAAAGACAGAATACACAATACAGTATGTGCATAGAGAGTAAATAGACTGATGTACAACACCCTGCAAGTACTGCTGTGCCATTGATGCATACATGTACTTTAAAACCACAAAACTACTCGTAACTCAATGCCTCAATACCAGGCAGTGAATCTGTAACCCTTCTGTATAATATCTTTCTGAGAGGGAGCTTCCAGAGCCATTACACTGCAGGAGCGACGTCTGGTTCCATTCCCAACCTCTGTGAACAATTCTGCCTTTTACAGTATTTTCCAGTACACATTAACCTCTGAAAGACCCAGGATCAATTAAAGAACAGTGTGTATGATTTAGTGGGGTATATCATATCAAATCATATCAGAAATGGAACAGGATAAACAAATGTATACTTACATTGACAATGAATTGTGTTTTCATTAGTTTAGAATGAGCCTTTATAGCTACATAGGAGCGACTCGTCTTCCAACAGAGGCTGCCATGTAAGGCTGCAATGTTTCTACAGCAGCGCAGAATGGACAAACCTAACGCTGACTATAGAGAGTGCCTTTACGCTGAAGCTTGAATTTGATGGCGCTATAGTACCAGATGAAAAACGCAGAATCCTTTTCAAAATGTGCATTTTTATCAGTAGCTCTGTACGTAAAACTTCAAGTTGGATGTTTTGATAGCTTAAATCTCCTTATCAAACTAATGGATAAGTCACTGGCCTCCTAAATCAGGGATTGTGTGTTCGAGTACCATCTGGGGTGCTGGGCTAGCAGAGTGGCGCAGCAGAAGCGTGCTGGGCCCATAACCAGAGGTCGATGGATTGAAACCATCCTCTGCTAAGCATGTCTTGCAAATTTCCCCATGTGGGATAATAAAAGGCTATCTTACATGACTAGCAATAAAACTATGAGAATAAAGCCAGCTTCTTGTTTGTATTTTCCTGTTCCACCTTAAATGGGGCAGCAGTGATTACAAAGACTCAGGCGCATTAATGTAAGCACAGCACCATTTAAGGTGGAACAGGAGTTTGGACAAAAGTTGGCGAATGTCCATGTTGGAAAATGTTACCAGTATTAAAAAAGTTATTAGGATGTTTTGATAGCCTATATCATGTAATATTAAGAGTCTGAACTAATTTAACATGAAAACGAGCATGCTAGGTAGGACCACTTGATGGGTAGAATTAATTGCTAGAACATGTTGTTCCCACTGAGCTCTTTGAGACGGCTCTTGTAGGTGAACATCAGTATTTTTAGAATTAAGACAAAATAAATAAGTGGATACTATGATGCTGTACCTGAAAACCCATGGAGTATTAAGTAGGGAACCCCCCTGTCCAGGATCTCCAGCTTGGAACTTTCCAACTCCGCCCCCTTATTATCCCCATCACCTGTTGATTGTTGTATTAACTTTACTCTTGGTGCTGTTGGCATATAATTCATGTCTCTAACAGTGATTTGCTAGCTCTTCCGATTATTTACTGCCTTTGTTTGTTTATGACTGGTTGATGGATTTGCCCACTTCCTGTAAACGCTGGTTCTCGGTATTCATGCGGTGGAACTACTACTACTATATTTTTTTTAACTGAGAAACATGTGCAATTTATGTTTATTAGTAAGTCATATAATATAAATAAGGAATTAATTAATTGAAATTTAATGAAAGAAAAAATTGCTAATTGGTTACTTTTCAGGGAAAATCTGTATTCTTTGGGAACTGAGCCTATTGCTCTGATTCAATGACAGCAGCCGGAATGTCCATCACTAGAATACCAGAACTAGATAACTGTTTTGTTTTTGAGAACCCAAATTTTGAGAAATGAAGGATTGTACTTAGTGTTCAGCACAGAAGATAAAAGAAAGCAATCGCTGTCAAAGAAGTGAAAACATGAAGGAGCTAAGGTGGAAAACCTGACAGCCATGAAGGTTCTGGAGGGGTGAGGTGTAACGGGGATGGTCCAGTAGGCTGTAATACGAAACCTCATTGCTAGTTACATACCACTCCTTTAATTATGCAGTTTTTAAAGAGTCTGTGAAATTCCCCTTTTAATAACTCAGCGCTAGCTTCCATTAGCCTTATTAGCCTCATAGCATCAGTGCTAAACGAAAGGAGCACCAAAAAATATCTTGGCTGAAGAAATCCATCAGTGGAACTGAACTGTGGAGGGTCAAAATCTTCTCTGAGCTCTCGCTTTAATACCAAGCAGCATGTTTGGGAATAGCCACACAACTCGTTCTAGTTTTAAAATCTCCCTGTTTTTAATTCTCTTCTACCTCACTGTGTTCACTCGCTCCTTCATTTCTCTCCTGGCCCCCACCCCTCCTTTGTCTCCTCTCCAGGTCCCCGAGTGTTCGCTCGCTCAGAAGCCAGTGAAATGTCAGGGGTGAGGCCAATAAGTCTGGGTAATTGCTATTCTGTCTGCCCGGCCGTTCGGCTGAATCATCTTCCATTAGAGGAGCGGCGGGGGGGCTAACCCAGGGCCAAAGAACAATCCAAATCCTCCACGCCTGTTAGAGCACCGCATCCAACCCTCAGTCATCTCCATATGAAACACATACACAATATTACATGCTTGCTCTTTGGTTGTGATGCCTCAACAACCTGTTTATGGATGGATCACACGTGTGAGGGATAGAATACTGTTAATAACACCCAAGTAAGATTAGCGATAATTATCGATTAGTCAAGCCAATTAGCCGCTAGCGATGATTATAGGGACAATTCAGTCATTTGCTACAAAGTAAAAGCACTCTATATTGCTGTACAATGTCAGTCATTCTGACAGATTGTAATACACTACAGGAAGTGTAGGGGGCGATATGGCTTTTGATTATTCATTTACAGAGCCCTCTACAATGTTCATGTGTTCCACACTGCCATTCTGGCATATTGTAATACACATGTAATGCAATGTCGTGCCAGATGTGGCCTCTATTGTTTCATTTAAAGGTGCAATATGTAAGATCTTAAGTTTGAAACATTCCAAAATGAGCTAAAATTATCAACAGAATGTGAAGAAATAAACATTTTGACGGTACATCCAAGACGTATGTAATTGTAATGTAGAGAAATCTACAGAAGTTGGCATGCTAACCAGCTAGTCCTGGTCTGTTCTGAAGTGTAATACCACTTTGTACCTAAAAAGGTAATAGTGAGTTGCTTGCTATAAAATAAAAGCACTCTATATTGCTGTATAATGTCAGTCATTCTGACCCCTATGGCTTCTATTATATCATCTGAAAAGCACTCTATAGTGCTTATATAATCCACATGGTCATTCTGACAGATTGTATTATACATGCAATGCAATGTAATGGCAGATGTGCCTGCTATTGTTTCATTTAAAGGTGCAATGTGTAAGATCTTAAATTTGAAACATTCTAAAGTGAACTAAAATTATCAACAGAATGTTAAGAAATAAACATTTTGGAGATATGTCAAAGACTTACATAATTGTAATGCAGAGAAATCTACAGAATTAGCATGCTAACCAGCTAACCCTGGCCATTCTGATGTGTAATACCACTTTGTACCTAAAAAGGTGGTGAGTCATTTGCTATAAAATAAACACACTCTATATTGCTGTACAATGTCACTCATTCTGACAGATTGTAATACACTACAGAAAGTGTAGGGGGCGATATGGCTTCTGTTGTTTCATTTATAAAGCACTCCATAATGTTCATAAGACCCACATGGTCATTCTGACAGATTGTAATATGCATGTAATACAATGTAGAGGCAGATGTGGCCTCTATTGTTTCATTTAAAGGTGCAATATGTAAGATCTTAAGTTTGACACATTTCAAAATGAACTAAAATTATCAACAGAATGTGAAGAAATAAACATTTTGATGGTACATCAAAGACGTATCTAATTGTAATGTAGAGAAATCTACAGAAGTTAGCATGCTAACCAGCTAGCCATGGTGTGTTCTGTCTTATAATGAGTCGCTGTACCATTGAGCCCGCCAGTAGTCCAATATGAGAGCATGCAAAGTACCACTGCCGCCCCGACGATGTATTATAACCTCTGTTCAGTCATGTTAAAGTTGCAGCTCCGGGTCAGATCAGTAAAAGACAGGCAGCCAGTGAAGGAGGCAGTAAACGCAATGATGGCTGAAGCTCTTGGCTTGGGTATCAGTGTAGAATAGCCTGCCTGCACCCACCCTTTCAGTCCCACTCAAACACATCTTCTACAACAAGATGGAAGACAACACCTACATTGGTATAGAGCGAAATGATCTGCGTGAAGTCACAGATTCATGCAGTGGATAAATTCACTGCTGAGAATGTGAAATGGCTCATGGATCTCCTGGCCTGGTGCTCTTTAGAGTAAACTCACACATTGTTCGGCTGTCTGGTATTTTCAGCATGGAGAGACAGATACACATTAATGGTGATGTAGTGTGGAAGCAGGCCAGACCTCAGCCCTGAGTATTATGAGTTTTGGCACGTTCTCACCAATAGAGCCACATGGAGAGAGGAAATGCTGCCATCTAGTGGCTTTAAGTGGAAACACAACATCCTGGATTGCGTCTGGTGACACCCAGTTTGGGTTAGTCGTCCTCTAATCCACGAAGGTTTCTGAGCACAGAGAACCTCTTCTGTGGATTTTTGACATTTTACTTGGGGGCCCAGAAGACACAGCCCAGAAGACACTGATGTGTGGAAAACCCCACTGGACACTGAAGGAAGGTGTTTCTAATAAAATGGCTAGCAAGCAGAAGTACAGTGTTTAGAAAAACTGACCAATTAGAGGAACCGCAAGGTGTTTCTTGTAAAGAACAAGGTATTACTAATATAGTGGCCAGTAAATGAAGCAGAAGGTAGATGTTTCTATTAAAGTGGCCAGTTAGTGCAACTGCATTGTAAGTGTTTCTAATAAAGTGACCAGTTAGTGGAAGTGCAATGTAGTTGTTTCTAATAAAGTGGCCAGTTAGTAAAAGAACTAGGTAGGTGTTTCTAATAAAGTGGCCAGTTAGTGGAAGTACAAGGTACTGTAGGTGTTTCTAATACATTGGCCAGTTTTTAATTGGAAGTGCAATGTAGGTGTTTCTAATAAAGTGGTCAGTTAGTGGAAGTGCAATGTAGGTGTTTTTAATAAAATGGCCAGTTAGCAGAAGTACAAGGTTGGCGTTTCTAATACAGTGTCCAAGTAGTGGAAACAGGGTAGGTGTGTTTCTAATAAAGTGGCTGGTTAGTAAAAGCACAAAGTATGTGTTTCCAGTAAAGTGCCCAGTAAGTGGAAGCACAGGGAGGTCTTTATGTTAAAGTGTCCAGTTATTGGAAGCATTAGGTAATTGTTTCTAATAATGTGGCCAGTGTGTGGAATCACAAGGTGGTGTTTCTAATAATGTGGCCAGTGTGTGGAATCACAAGGTGGTGTTTCTAATAAAGTGGCCAGTGTGTGGAATCACAAGGTGGTGTTTCTAATAAAGTGCCCAGTGTGTGGAATCACAAGGTTGGTGTTTCTAATAAAGTGGCCAGTGTGTGGAATCACAAGGTGGTGTTTCTAATAAAGTGGCCAGTGTGTGGAATGACAAGATAGGTGTTTCTAATAAAGTGGCCATTGAGTGCAACCACAAGGTTGTGTTTCTAATAAACTGGCCAGTTAGTGGAAGCGCAAGTTAGGTGTTCCTAATAAAGTGACTGGCAAGTGGATGCACAATGTATGTGTTTCCAATAAAATGGCCAGTAGGTGGACACTGTCGACCTTGGCCCCTTAGGCCAGGTCTGTGATCGTTTGATCCTTTAGGAAAATCAAGGGACGAGAGACAGAGTTAACACAGCTGATTTATTCACGAAGCTCCGGAGATCTCCACTACACCAGTGAGATCTGAGATCTGCTTTACATTGAACTTGATATATAGTACCAAACAGCATTGTCCTGACGGTGTGTACACCAATCACCCCAATCTCCTCATATGCCAGAGGCCAATCAGAAACTTGTGCCCGTTTGACCCTCCAGACTGAGTTCATGCCTTTCGACATACATGTCTGGAGCATCCTACTCGTCTGCGACATTTACAAGGCGACACCCTGTTCTGCTTTCTATTTCCCCTTAACGCCCCTGCCTCCAAGTCTAGCCGTGATGATAAGTGCATACATCCCCAATCAGTCTCGTACATCTTGCCCTTTTCGTGACCTTTTGTACTTTGGTTATGTTCTAGCAAGCAAGCTGACAAAGAATACATAGTGATCATGATTATATGTGATATATATGATCACAGGTGATATATGTGATTAATATAGCCCTTACATCTGACTCCATCCTAAACTTCTTATCTTACCCCTTTTCTGAGGCCAGGTAGAACCTCTCCTGACTCCTACGGCTTTTGACCTGTCTTATCTGAGTTCAAATCCTTCAACACATAAAGTAGGCGTCCCTAATAAAGTAGTCAGTGAGTGGAAGGTCAAGCTGATGGTATATACAGGCCACTGATTGTATACAACAGACACTGTATAAACAAATACTGTAGTTTGTCTCTATGCAAGTGTGAACTCTTTTTATATTTACTCTTTGTATATTTATGGAAGTCACGTCCTCCTTCACTATGGATTATCTATCATGACCACAGTGCCCATTTGCGGTTGTTATTATTGAATTTCCCAGATGATTCTGTATCTATCATAACTTAATCAGCGTCTATTGTAAGTGGTTCCAGTCTTTCAGAGTAACAAGAATGCAAAAAAAGTAAAAATTGTAAAAGTAGAAAAATGGAATCAGGAGATGAGACTGTTCTGTCACGTCTTGCAAATTTGTTCTTTATTTTTGGTCCTGGTTGGAAAGGACAAAATCAGGAAGATGAACCTAACCTGAGAAAAAGAATAAAAATAAAAGACTGAAGAACAGAGAACGATGATGGAGTTGTGAGATGGTTGGTGGTCTTCCTCCTGTCAGCGCTCTGGTGTCCTCTATCCTGACTGGAAGTTCATCAGGTCTGCACTACCCTTTCAGAGCCTTCAGTCTTGTTAGGAAGTGTGATGGTGCTGGCGTGCAGATCTCTGAAGATCTAACAGATGAGATCAGCAGCACTATCACTCCTAACTATAAAAGCATATTTCCTGAAGGAAACGTGGAACGGTTGCACAGCTTAAATGGCTCCCACTTCCTGCTAAGCTGTGGTTGCTATGGGAGGAACAAGAGATGAATAACGACACATAGAGGAGTATGGGTCAGTATGGCTGTGGATTACAGATTGTGGATCTGTCCTGAGTGGGTATATGCAGTTTTGGTGGCTGTAGGTTAAAGGGAACTTTGGGTTTGAGTGGGGCCAAAAATGAATGAGACTCTTGAGGGGGGGGCGGGAGGCTGGGGGACACAAACAGATGAGTGGGGGTCGAACCAAAATTGAATTGTGCTTGGGGGTCTGCCCTGAGATGTGATACGGTGTCTCTCGGTCGAGGAGACGTGCAGTAGATGCGCATGCACTTTTCCTTCCCAGTCATTCATAATAGGAAAAAAAATCCAGAAAAATCTGTTTTGTAAACCGTACATCCGACCAAAAAGCTGTATACAAGCACACCATTCCCGATCAGACTAAACAATTTGGAATTGCAATGGTGTTGATATCGCAAAACTGTGGGGCTAGTTAGTGGACCAAAAATTGTGTACCAAGAAGTGATATACTGAAGAATGTCAGATATCACAACGTGATTATTTTGCATGGCTGAGTAATGGGAATTAAGGAGGTAATACAGTAATAAGCTAAAATGAAATGAAAGTAATCATCTGTATATTTTCCTAACAGCTGTAAATATAATAAATCTCAATAGCCCAAAATATTTGTTTATTTGATGTTTGTTAGTAACACCTTTAGATACCTTTAGAGGGCAGCAGTGAGTACTGCTTTGATTAATCTGATGAATTGATATGTGTAAATGAAGTCTATTCTTATTGTGTTCTGCCTCATTCAAAAAACAGTGCAGTATTAAAATTCTCTCTTTTATTTAATATATGGCCATTTTAAGCTTTTACACTAAAATGTCATTAAGATTCTAATGGCAACTGTTACTATAAGCTCACTATAGAGACGCGCTGGCCTCTCTAACTATACGCAGACTGTGAAAAGATTGGCAGGTCAATCAATACAGTTAGGTAAACAATGACCTGTTTTATGTCTCTACAAACGTCATAAAACTATCCGTCTCTACAATACGTGAGTTTATTCATGTGAATCAAAATATTGAAGGTAACATAGATAAGGAGAGCTCAGGAGGAGAGCTCAGAACATAGAACTGACTTAGTCTTAACACTATTGTTCCTCCTACAAATATAAACCCTGCATTTATAAAAGAGGCCGGTAAACTAAACCGGTCACACCACTTAAGGTGGAACAGAGAATTCACATGTGAAACTTGTTTACTCTGCACATTTTACTCCGGGCAGTCTCCCAAACCTTGGACAATATGGAGAAGCTTTGCTTAGCCTTTGACACTGAGGAGACTGGAGAGAGCAGCAGTTCCACCTTTATTAGCATAGCAACCCCGACAGGTAGCAGCCACTGTTTGGTGGCTGTAGCAGATCATCTTAAACTGAGAGTTTCATAGCGAGGAACAACTTTATTGTTTTACTTTGTTGACGTTGTAATCATGTAGCTAGTATAGGTAACGTCAGCTAATAGCAAGCTCCAAGAGACTAAGTGACATAGCTTAGTGCACAGAGGTTCATTTTATTTTCCTGCCTGTGTTTCCTGCCTACATGTTGCTTCTGTCTGATCACTGTAGCATCTGACTGCAAACCAGCCAATCAGAGCAGAGCTCATCAGATTATTCATGAGCTCAGGGAAAAAAGGGAAAACAGCTTGTTTTTACAGTAGGACTGAATCACAGGGCGTAAATGTGCATGTAAAACTGCGTCTGGGCCTTTTTCACCCCAGCCAAGGTCACATACCCTCTATGTAAAACATCAGCCAGCTATTTAAAGTGCTGAGTGAATGGATTCCATGGCGCCTTTAAACCTCTTATTTGGCAATAAAAGTTTTGATTTGATTTGAAGTTTTGAAGCACTTCATGAACTTAGAATAAATGACTGAATGCACAATGTGTTGTTTTTCTTCATTTTTACTTCTCACTTAAAGAGGAAAGTAGAAACAATACAACTGAAATGGTCAGACACACTCACTCACGCTGTAGTCAAAAAAAAATCACCCAAATCCTCCAGAAAAATAAAGCTTTCATTCATTTGTACATCTTCTACATTCCCTGAACTGGAGCACATCCACAGAGTGCGATGTGAGCTTTGTCCTAGAGTGATGCCGCGCTAATGTTTCAGTGAGCTTCACTGAACTGAGCTGAGTTGAATGCTTCGCTCACTCTTCAGCGCCTGCCAAAACATAACCAAACATTCCATTTCAAAAAAAGCCCAGTTTTTCCTATTTCACAAACACCAAGACAATGACGAACGAGGTTTTTGCTCAGAAACAGTGGAAGTGGTCATTGGTATCATTAGAATCACTTCTGTGTGCAACTTCTTCATAACAGACTTGAATTAAACCTCTACATACTAAACTAGACACAAAGGAAAAACACCAGTTATTGCTTGGTTGGTTTCTTCATACTGCATAATGATTCTGAGGAATCTGTCCTGCCTTTACATCCGAAAAAAATAAACAAAACATAATAATAATAAATATGAAGGTACATCAGGCTCATAGTAACTGATTGCACTTAAATCTTTGCTCAAACATCCCCAACATCCAGACTATATCTAGCGTAGAACGTCTTTGTGATTAGATAAAGAAAGGATTATACGCCGTAAGCAATGTACAATGAAGAAAGTACAAAAACAACAAATCTGGAACAGTGGCAAAAGCACTCAGTTGTATAATACAAAGGCAATCACAGATTGCAAATCTTCAAGGCCGCAGTAAAAATGTCCTCTATCACTTTCTGCATTCTTAATTCGGCTTTAAAATGTCTCTTAATACTTTTCTCGCAAATGCTTAGGGGTGCGTGCTAAACTGGAATTCCACCAGTTTAAAATGGCTGTATTTGTGTTGTAGACATGGCGACTCCTGGTTCCCATCAACACCACTGTAAAGAAACCAGAGTCTCTGGTCTCCAGAGCCAAATCACAATCACAGCCCAAAAAAAAAAAAAAATCAATGGAATTCTCATTTCACCCCCATGGGCATATAACCCAGACAATTTTTCTTGAACAGATTAAAGAAACAGCTCATTCGAACATGCTAATGCAGCTAACGGTCAACACAAGCCAAGAGCCACCAGTTAGCATTAGGTCATAATGACTGGAACAATGCTTTGTTGGCAGTTCAGTTTCAATAACTGGTTGCAACATTAGCATTTTGGATGAAACTATCCCTTTGAAACCCACGCCTGGTGTTCCAGGCTTGGGAATGTGGCCTTGTACATAATATTTCAAATGATCATTTGAAATTGCTACACTTTTGGCAATTTACAACCAACACTCCAAGTGTACACACGTTTCCTACTTTGCTGGCAAAAATGAGAACAAATCGTGCTCATCCTCTAGCTAATAAACTAATACTCTGTGTGGTATATTACTCGACTCTCCACACCTCTTTGGATGGTGGACATTTCCATGCAGCCTTGAAATTTCTTTCCCTTTCATTTAGCAAAACAAGAAAACAGAAATAACAAAGCACACCACCTGGTCCGGTCTAAAGCTCTCAGACCTGTACGTTAGGGATGCACGATGATATCGGGATTGTTTTAAAAAAGCGTATCATGTATTAGTTTGGCTGATTATTCAAACTGATATTGGAAAAAGAAGACTGTCAGCTTTTCATTAAAAGGGCCTATCTATCCTACATTTCTCTTGCATTGTGTTTTTTTTACCCTGACGTTTGTTTGGGTATCAGAAACTGCTGTAATTAATTTTAACAAAGCTTCTCTTTATCCTTTCAAGGGCCCATATCATCGAAAACATCATGTCTTCTTTTTCCTAAATACAATAGTTTGATGTCATATGTGAACACTGTTAAAGTTTCAAAACGTTCCACAGGCCGTACAGTCCATATATGGAAACTAAGCTTTTGATGTCACAAAAAAAACCCAGCACATTTACATACACATCCAGCCTATGCAGCCTAGCTCCACCCACTCACATGTTTCAGTTCTGAAAGCTTTTTAAATGGGCCAGCCAATCAAGACAAATCTCATGTACATATAAAAGTCTTAAAGGCACAGTAACAGAAACGGCCTGCTTACGTCTTAGGGAAACACAGAAACTGTGTATAAGTGAATTACCCTAAAACACAGTCAAAGCGGCCATTTAAATTAACAGCCTATTTCTGTCACTGTTCCTTTAAGGCTGAAATATGTAAATTAGCTCTTTTCTGATTGCCCTGCATTGTGCCTTCAATCAAAACGTAGGCTGATGCAAAGTTCTTATAACTTCAACAGGAATGGGTGGCTATAGGTGTTGTCACATCACCAAAACAAGCGTTAAAAACAGGCTGGTTTTTCAGCTCATC
This sequence comes from Semaprochilodus insignis, assembly GCA_034552555.1. NCBI lineage: Eukaryota > Metazoa > Chordata > Actinopteri > Characiformes > Prochilodontidae > Semaprochilodus > Semaprochilodus insignis. Next base: position 28,604,899 of record CM067482.1, on the reverse strand, counting down.
TTCCCTGAATGGACTGTATGGACTGAGGAGGACACCGTATGCAAGGGAAACGTGGTATTCCCTGATACGAGTCCTTTAAGCCTACTGCATTTTAGTGTCGCATTTCTCTGTAATGCTAATCCAGGTGGCTTTCTGAATGTGCGTGTATCAGCATGAGGATCAGAAATAGATATTTTTCCCCCATAAGAAAAATTCCCATATTGGTGCATCCCTACCCCAAATCGCCAGCGCTCAAACAAACATTCAAGAGGGCGATTCACTCCTGAATTCAGTTCAATTTGTGCTACGTAGTGTCCCACTCCAGCCACAGCTTAACGAGTAACACCAGCACTAACTGTGCAGGGACGAGTGAGGTGGATGATGAAGGTGTTGGAGGTGAAAGTGGTGATGAAGGCCAGGGTTGTTTTTTTTTTGTTTTGTTTTGTTTTCTGTCCGTTTTTGAAGTCCCATCCACTTGGCACACGTTCTGCTCGGACCTCCCGCCTGTCGGGGAGCAAAGGCGAGAGTATAAAAATTCGATGGGAGCGTCTCGTTCCTCTTCGAGCATTGATACTGAAGGTTCAAGGTTTGCAAGATGTCAGTGTTGGAGCTCCTCTCTAGTCGCTGTGAGGTTTCTCAGTTGAGCCCTGTAGAAAAAAAAAGAGATGGTTATGAAATTCAACGTTATCTTTCACTACCCAGCCCCAGTAAAGTGAGATCTTTGAGTAGAAGCTATATAGAGTAATTGGGACAGCGAGGGTCTTCGGTGAAACCTGATGATGCCCCCTCACAGGAGAGGTGATCTGTCAGCTGCTCCATATAAAAACAGACAGGTTGTCCATAAATGGCTTTAGATGGAACTCGAAGGACTCACCATAGAGTGGTGTGAATTAACCCATTAATGTCATACATGAAACAGTACATTTGGACCACATGTTCTTTGAGCCTAAGCACAAAATGTCAGACCAGTCAAAACTAATGCTATTATGTTCTGTCCATTTCTTTTTTCTCTTTCTCTTTCTTGTTTTCTTGCTGTTTTGTTTGCCTGGCTTCCAATTTTCTCATATGCTGCACTTTTTTGCTCTCTCTCTTTCTCTCGCTCTCTCTCAATAAAATAAAATTAAATTAAATTAAATAAAATTAAATAAAAATCATAACCCATTTAGAAAATGCGGAGAACTGCATTTAACATCAATCTTTTTGTTTCAAATGTTTTTTTTCCCTTTGGCATTACAGTGCATGATTAGGCAGAGATTGGCAATTACTCCCATGACAAGTTTCAGCTGTGAAAAAAGCACTCCCAAATCTTGCTGTTATTGAGTGACTCAAACTAACGAGTCTAAAACTAGACTGGCCGTGTTTGATCTTTTATGTACAAACAAAAAGCACGAAAAAAGATGAAAACTGCTGATGAGGAAACTGTGGCTGGGAAACATCCATCACATCCTTTTTTACAGAGGTAGTTGAAAAAGTATTTTACTACAAAACTGGCATCTGACTTGAAAATGTACTTCTGATTGGTCAAAAAGCTGGGCAACATGCCATGATATGCTGTTATCGTGATAATGTAATTGGTCAGTACTGACGACAAACATGTTATGCTCAGAAAAGCGTATTGTATTGTGAGGTAATTTAATTAGACCCGGACTGACTGTAACACAGTGTGCAAAATATTGAATAAAAGTCATTCTACTTTTTTTAATGTAGCACTGCTGGTTCTTTCTTCCCCCCAATTCCAGTCAGACGTGCTAAACAATTAATATTGTGGCACATCTAGTATCATAAAAAGTGTCAGAATATCATAGTTTTGGCATATCACCCACTTTAAAGGATGAACGTCAGGCAGAGAAACATGTAGTGTCCATCTGTCTTTATCCAGTTTTTATTCATGCTGACCGATATGATTTTAATATACTGAAAGATATACTACAATTACAGTCTGGCAATATTATTGCAACATGGCGTTCTGTCCACGCTGTACAGCCTTACTGTGAAAGGAGGTCCTGACTAAAGCCTGTTTTTTCTGTCCCATCAGCAAACAGCCTTTTCTCAAAAGGTGAGAAAATAGGTTTTCTACTTTGCTGACTTTTCTTAAGCAGCATATGTTGGGTAGAACATCTTTTGCCATTACAAAAGAAATGGATGAACCTAGTTAGATGTGTATTGTTGCTGTTGCAAGCAAAAAAAAAAGATTTTATTCCAACTAAAGTGACCCAGAACTGTGCAGCCAACATCAGTACCTCACCTCACTAATGCTCTGCCCCACAGCACAGTGTTCCAACATCTAGTGTAAAGCCTTCCCAGAAGTGTAGAAGCTGTCACTGCAGCAAAAAAACGGATAAACTCCCTAGAAACACTGAAGAAGCATGTGTCTCTATAACACTGGGGATGATGATGTGTCTACATATACACAATGCGGAACTGTCGATCCGCATCTCATGACCACCATAGAGACCCAATAAAACTCCTGCTTCAAAAACCTAATGTTGACCTGCCAGACGTGCTCAGAAAGAAAACCTGACGTGCCCGTAATCTCAGTCCAATGAATGCCCCCAGATCAGTGGCAACCACCCAACGACAAAAAACACTGACAACGCGAGAAATGCACACGCTGGTAAATGAAGCGCTTGATTGGCTACCGCCATCAGGCCATTAGCATGAAAAACAAAGAAGGTAATCAGCTTTTGGGCCTTCCACTGAGGGGCTTTTTGGGACTGAAAAACAATCCGCCTCCAAACAACAGGCCTTAATTAAGCTGTTTGCCGGACATGCCACTGGAGCAGAAGTATGTTACGTGGCGGGATACTGCAGATGAAAAAGAACCGCTGCTGAACACCACGGACATGTAGTCATATGTACACTCAAAAAGAACTCATTGTACGTCTTTTGAGGGCACTGTAAGGAGAGCTGACATCAGGATCAGACACACAGAGAACAAATAAACAAGAGCGGAGGCGGTGAAAGAGGCACGAATGCACAGAGAGAGCAGTTGGCAGCAGTTTCAGCCTTGTTTGCGAGGACAAGAAAGAAGAAGGGATGACTCAGAATCAAATATGTGATGTTCAGGTGTTCCGACTGTTGTGTCTTGTCTTTTAGATTTTTTTTGTTCTGGTGTATTTGAGCTTGTTCACAGCTGGTATTAACACCCATCTCAACAGCCGTTGACACCTGGCCTTTTGATGTGCCTCTAGTGTCCCCTAGGCCTGTCACAATTATTATATATCTGCATAACTGCAATTATTTGAAACGATTTCCCACAGTTGTTAGCTTTTAGAATCACATCTCTACATCACAAGAAACAGAATGTTAAATGGCCACTTTTTAATGGTGTTTGAATGTTTGTTAATTTCTTAGCTAGGAAGATAATGCTAATGCCGTTCCTGCATTTGCCTGCAAAAAAGTGTTTTTTACTCATTTTTTCCCCACGGTCACTTAAGCTTTCCTCAAAACTACACGGGATTCTATCAAGTATCGACAGCTAGGAAGCAAGATGGGTAATCAGGTACTTTAGCTGGTTTAGTCTTGTAATTTAATAGCGGTATAGAACAGAAAATTAAAGACAATTGACATGTTAATCACAATTACTTACATGGCAATTAATAATAAGCTAAAATTCCATGATTGCGACAGACCTACTGCTTATGATTGGAATGCACATCTTATTCTGGTGTTTACTGTTTGGGAAATGTAAAGATCACCCAATGTTTACACATAGAAACAAGTGAAACTGTGGGTGTAATGTGTAGTGTCCATATGTCTGAATGACACATGTGCATAAGGAGTCGGATTCTACAAACATACATTCAGCTCTATCTCCTTATTATTCAGCACTATTGCTGTAATACTTTATCTGATGAGTTTAAATCAATATTAACACACAAATGTAACAGGTGTGAACAGTGGAGTGGGACTGCAGCGTCTGCGATTTTTAAAACGTTACAATGTAGATAAATGTAAGGTCATTATGCTAGTTATAGTGAACTACGATGTCACTGCATAAACGTATAGAAACAGGGGATCACACTGTTTTGATTTGCCCCAAAGTTAGGACAGTATTTAGGAAGTTTTGTCTAGTTAGGATGTTTGTGTAATACTGTGTTCTAACCTGCAATTAATAAGATAAGAATTTAGAACCGTTTAAGAAGCATTGTCCTGTATTAGCTTCTGTCCTAATTCAGTCCTAACTGAAGCTGATATGGTGCCGAGGCCCTTATTTTAGGGTAAGCAATACTTATTATTAATATCATGACATGTTAGATCAATTCTGATTAACCTGGATTGATAGATGAGTATTATATGAATACAGTGGCGTGCTAATGAGTCAACCAGTGTATGAAACCACCTGATTTCCCTCCAAATTCACTTCAGAAGAGCAGTCACAGCTTATTTGTTTTAGTGTTTATGCGCTGAAAGCAACTGAATAGCTTTGAAGGTCACCAGGGGTTTGCACAGTAATGCCAAGTGTGAACAGTGCAAAGGCACATTTATATTTATGTATAAGGCAGTCGGTCTTTAGCTATGAGAAAGGTAAGACTATGGAGCTCGGACAAACAGCACGATATATACTTAAATTGCATCTTTTCAAATACGTCGTGAGTATTTTGTATGACCTGAGGTCCAGATCTGTTTTCAATAAAAAAAAAAACGATCAGTCTTTCCTGATTGTACTGCAGTGTTGAAAGTGAGGTTAGAAGAAAAGCAATAAACTTACCATCGCTAACTGCCGTCCAATGTTGCCCACCGTCACTCCTCCAGAGAAGAAGATGCAGGGCAGCCAGGAGCGAACAGTGCGAACCTCTGGAGACGTGTACCTGAAAAAGAGACATCAAACGGCACACTGAGGAGACGGTTAAAGAAAACAATGCCTTATAAAATTTTATTTCAGTTTAACACTTAGAGGCAACAGTTACTGCCGGTGATAATAAAAGAATGTTTTATTCTGATTTGAATCTGATAAAGAGATATTGTTCTGTTGGTTTTGCGTAAAGAAACAACATTTATCACTTCATTACGTCAAAACAAACAGAAAACAAAGACAATAGACAATGTCATTGTGTAACTATACAACCAAATAGGCTTGTTATAATCATGTAGGAGTACAGGGCAGCTGAGTTAAAGGGGCAGTTCAGCCAAACATGCTTTATGGAATCATAAAGTATGTTTAGATGAACCCCCCTTCAACATACACCTACCATTTAGATCAACACCTCAGATTAAAGTGAGGCCTGAAATGCATGAAACATTCCAGTATCTCCTATAACATTTTTACCTTTATTTAGCCCTTTTAAGGGTCAGTATGTGGGTCCACCCTTAAGCTCCATATTCTTTAACCGCAGAACTTGTACATTTATCTCAAATCAGATACTGAATACAGGCCTGTAATATTAACAAATGAATAAGCCTGTTGTTTAAAGTCAATGGGAAATCATAGCTCATTCTTCTCCTGTACTTTGACGTATTTCTGAGTGAAATGCGGCATCAGGGTTGACATACTGAGTCATTCAGAGGTTTGATGTGAAATTTCATCAACATTCCATTTAAAAACTCAGAAGACACATGAATGTATTAATGAAATGGCTATATTTGTGATGTAGACATGGTGAACCTTGGTTCCTAAACACCATTATTGTAAAAGACTCTCTACAGTGAATCCTTTCAGACCAAAACCCTCTGAATATCTTTGTTTACATCTTAGTCATTGAAGTATATAGAAATTTTGAAATATGAAATCTCATTTATGTCCTTCAAATCCACTCACTGATAGATGCCATTGTAGATCAACAGCTGAGCAATGAGAGTGGCCAAGAGAGCAGTAGTCAGTCCCAAGCCGAAACCACTCCTTGACCGGTCAAATGTCCACCACAGACCCAGGGACAGGGCAGCCAGCGTCAGAGAAAGCTGCATGTTATTGGCAAAGTCCAGTTTCTAAGAGATGGCTTGAGTTAAAGGAAAGTGGGTGTGGTCAGAACGTATTTCATTAAAACAAAAGCAAAAGTAAACACAAGTTTCCTTTCGTTACTGCAAGTTTTAGAAAACGATTTGCTGGATTACAGTGATCTGAGGTAAAATATGTGCCTTGATAAAAATGGAAAAATATTTTTAAACAACTGTTTATTACAGTTTAGCACAGTTTACAACATACCATTCAACCCTCAGTCTATGCAGTCCATATGTGGACACTAAGCTGCAAAACGGCCTGTTTTGAATTCTTTATTTTTGTGAAAACAAATCAATTTAGTATATTAGCCTATCTAGCCTACAGCAGTTTAGCCCTGCCAATTCACAATGAAGAATACCAGTGTTGGTAAGGATACAGCACTAGCATGGTTGATGCCCACAAACACGGCAATGCAGCGCATGACACTGGCCCACTCCCTCTTGAACTTGTGTGGCTCCCCAAGATGGCTGTCCAAGCATGGATACAGCAGGCCAACCACAGCTGAGGAGACAGAATTCAGACACATTAGAAAGTAGCTCTGAGACAATATTTGCGTCTATACCAATAAATAAACTGAAAAGAATGATATGACAATTCAACTACACTGTTTGAGTGTAGACGTCATTGTATGACATATTCAGTGCAATATTTGGGTGTGTAGCATTATAGTGCCCCCCAAAAAGTATTTCTGCACTTGAACCATTAAAGATTCATTGAAATATTAAATATTCCACATCATGGAAAACATCATTTTCCTTGTTCTTTTGGCATAAAACAGTTTGAATTAGTTTGTAAAAAAAATGCTGCTGTCCAAAAATGTAGTCCTGTTTTGAATTCACTCTTATTGTGATGTCAGAAAACACACTGCCCGTTATTCTGAAGCTAAAAGACGTGTTTCTGCCTGAACTTATTCTCTATACAGAAGCCATGTGAAAATGGTTCTATATAGCACCAAAAAGGTGTTGGTATAGTATAGTGTAGTATAGTAGTATGGTATAGTCTATTGCTATAAAGCTTGATATTTAAAAAGATTGGAGCTATATAGTACCATACAATGCATCTTCCATAAATCTGAAGAACCACTTCAGCATGCAAAGAACCATTTAAGTATGAAATGGTTCTATGCCAAACTCCTGGTTGTAAACAGATCCATTTCCTTCACTAAACAACCCTTGAAGAACCGTATTTAAGAGTGCGGACATTAATGTCTGGTCAGCTTCTGGCCACAGGTCCACTGAATGAGTGTATGGTTTGAAGGTATTTTGAAAGAATTGAACGTTGAAAGAAATAAAACATTATGAGGCATTTTATGACGTGTGTAGTGCACTAGGTAGGGCGTATGGAGTGTAACTGAGACTCATCCAAGTTGGGCTCCAAACAGGAAAGCAAACTTGGGTACTCCAAATGCGTCCCACGGACAGCAAGAAGAACTTTTCGGGAAATGTTTTAGATACTGATGTTATATATCTGATATATCTGATCTTATAAATAAACGCCAGGAAAACATCTAAAGCAGAAGTGTGTATCTCTCTGAACTCCAGGTCCCGCCCCGCACGGTGTGGAATGCGGCGGGCGATGGGTGGTGACGCGACCGTCCCGTTTTTTTCAGCTTCCATGAGTGGCATGTTCGGCGCACCAGCCAATAGCAAGTCGCCCTGGCAGCTCACCCGTTCCTGAGCAGCCAATCAGAACGCAGCACACTCTGAACGAACCCTTCCGGCTGTTTCCAGGCAACGCGAGCAGAGCTGCAGCCGATACGAGTTCAAAACAAACTCGGACCTAAAGTCACAACTTCATGTAGACTTGCATAACGCGGTACGCCCCCCGATCGACATGTCAATAAACTTATATACGCTTCGCCTGACGTGAACCAAAACATAAACGCCCTCTTTGTCTCTGAAAGCACGTAGCGAGCATCCTGTTATCCGCTCATGGGCTGCCAACTTCCATAGCATCACTTCTGGCTATTCTCTCAGACTCTAAAGCCCACATATCTGACTGTTTACCCAATTTAAGAGACATTTATTTGCTTTATTGCAGATGAAATATCCATTTCATGGCCACGTAAGGTCTGGAATTAGTGTGGATTTTCCGTTCCACCTTAAATGCTGCCACACGTGCATCTGGCGTATGTACAGCTGTAAGGAAAAGCTGCGGCATTTAAGGTGGAACGCTAAGATTCGTGTTACTGTCGCTATTTAGTGTGCAGAGAAACTGGCTTATTACAGAAAACCATGAAAGCATCCATATCAGTGAGTCTGTTATTCAGTACTAGTAGTACCAAGGTTTATTGTGGCCAAATCTCCCATGGGTTTAGCGTTTAAACGGCCTCCGCTTCAAACTCACCAGCAGCGGTCCCGCAGCCCAAGGGGATCCACCAGGAGGATGATAGCAGGGTGTCCAGCACCTCATCTGGAAACAGCACGACGTTTTTCTTTATCTGCAGTAAGTAAAGCACCAGGGCGAGGAAAACGCCGACGGCGAACAGCACCACTCCACGGCGAACCAGGCTGGCCGTGTGGAGGCGGCGGAGTGAGCCGAACGCCTGGCTCACAGCCCCGGCTACGGTGGACATCATCTCCCCGGCTCTGGAGGCCAGCGAGAAACCTTTCGACTTCATGCCGGGGGAACAAGAGCAGCTCCAGCAACGGTCCTCCAGCTTCGGCATGGGGCTCTAGAGACACAGGAAATATGAGGGACAAGTCAGAAAACTGCAGTTTTAATGGCCTAATGAAGTGCTGTATGCCAGAAAAGTGCAGCTTTAAGCACAACATCAGACACAAGGTGGGAAACGACTTTCTTGGCCCACTGTAAGTAGAAAGAATATATTTACTGACCAAAATATCAGCTGTAAGCCAGAAAACTGCAGGCTTAATGACCAAAATATGAGCTGTAAGCCAGAAACCTGGAGTTTTAATGACTTACAAGCGAGCTGTAAGCCACAAAGTGCAGCTCTGCTGACCAAAAACATGAGCTATAAATCAGAAAACTGAAACTATGACTGAAATAATAATCACCACCTTTATTTCCTTGAGGTCCTTCGCTGCCACGTCTGTTCTTCCTTTAATAAATTCGAAATAAACGCGATTTCAGATTAACTTTCCTAGCTATTTTTGCTCACATTATGTATCTTCCTGTCCGAGTGGGACTTCAATTCATACAAATAAGAAACGAAAGTGAGTCAAATTCTCATCCCTTCCCACAGTGTCGAACCGTTCTCAGCGCCTCACGCGCCGTGCAAAGAAAAACGAAGCGCCGTGGTGTCTGGTGAGCCGAACTGACCAATCACAGAGCGGCGGGCGATATGACGTCTCCACACACCACCCAAAGTGACGCGACATCGAGGAGGGGCTTGGCGCGAAAGTGGGCGGGGCCATCACTACGTATATGGAGTGTTGATGCGTAGAGCCTGTTCTATTTGCCGAACCCGATTCGTTTGAATTTTTGGGCACAACGAACCGAACATCCGGTTCAACGAGTCACTGATTCACAAATTAAGTCCACTTTGTTCGCATTTCTTCCATTTATTGTGCCTTTTAATTCTGGATTACTAAGTGATGAGTCAAGCGAAATTTCCGCTTGTATCAACTGCATACAATATAGACACACATAATAATTAAATGAGTAAAATGACCACTTTTCAGAAAAAGAAAATATACATACAAATTCTTAGAGGATACCTTTGAGGTTAAACTGTGAAATATTATTATTCGATTTTTTACAAATCATAAATCTTCATCCTGTAACGCGGACGTAAACATTGTGTAGTTTGATTCAGTTGGGAGTCGGTTCAACTGATTTATTGAAAAGAATCAATTCTACTGATTCATTCACGCCTCCACGTATGGACAAGAGACAAGCTTGGCAACGCTGAGTATGTTATCAGTAACGTGACCTGTAAAATGAGGTCAGCTTAATATTGCGCCTTGTTTTTTGGCTTTTTATCTGCAACGGGCTGCACGTAAAAGAACAGTACAGTCCTTAGAAGTATGTCATCAACATATACACACTTTTTAAATGAAAAATGTTTGGTTTAGACACTGAACCGTAAGATACGTAGCCACTCACTTTTCCTCAGAGTCATTGTTATTTAATACATTTAATTTAATACATTGATATTTTGGCATTAGCTAACATATTGAATGGTGCTACACATCAACCCAAATGTTGTGGCTCATGATGACCAAACCTCTCAGAAAAGGAGTCAGCAAAGTTAAGTAGTGCTGATACCAGAGTAACAGCATTGCTAAGCTAACTTGGTCAGCTCATGCGTCCTTGTCACCAAAGCCATTAAAGGTTTTCATTCATCTTTGCTTCATCAAGGTGGTGCCAAAGTCCTTATAGGAAGGCCTGAATGTGTACTTGGTGGTTATCTTATTTACAGTCATATAAGGCTGCCCTATCTCTATCTCTCTGAATGGGGAGTGACCAAAATACTCGAAACTGAAGGTCAGATTATCGTTTCAAAAACATACTTGAAAGTACTGATAAAATATGACAAAAACATCATAAATGGTTTGTAGTGTTTGACACAAATAACACCAGCCTGTCCTGGCAAAGGCGTTTCCGCTGATGTACAATGACAATTGCCCTTTCTAGCTAGCACAACAATATAACTGGAGATTGTATGGTATCGTTGACCCATACAGCATAACCAGTGAGCTTGCCATGCCGTGTTGAGTATTACAGTCTTTTCCATTCTTAATTCTGACCGGTCCACTCATTTATAATGTCTCTGGTTGCATTAGTTTGGGGTCTCAATGGCATTCTGGCCTACAGTTAGAAGTGAACTGTTATTTGTCATGACAACACACAGCAATATAGGTTCAACATAGGGTGGCCACTTTCATAACCCCAAAATGGAGGACATCATAAAGGGGGAGGGGGGTCAGGCACGATACTAGAACAGAATTAAAATCATAACCTAACTTATATAACACATAAATGATTGCTTTACTCCCCTAATTGAGTGGAATGGATCAGTGAGACAGGAGCTTACTAATTGACTGGCATTTAGAGGGCTGACCTGCGGTTAGCCGGTAGGCGAGTCACGGCGTCACATGACCTTGGTAAACCAGTGAATTGCAAGGCATGTCTTTTGACACGGACGTGAGCCAATGGCTCACATAATATTGTTCCAGAGCGAACATTTTAAATAGTTCATGCCGAAAAGAGGACTAATAGGCGTCCATCCAGGTATTGCGCTGGACGGAGGACTGGGAGTTGAAAAACCGGACTGTCCAGCCTAAAACCGGACATGTGGCCACCCTAGTTCAACAGAATTTGTTATTTTGCATAGCTTTCATCAGTGTTCTCTTACTACAATACCCAAAACACTTTACAAAAGTATATCATATGATGTCCACCGATCCTGGCTCCTAGCTTAATAGACCCAATCAAGCTACTTTAGCACCTTGGTTGTTGAACAAAATCATAAAGCATACAGCAATGTGAAACATTTTTGTTGTCTTCTTCGTCTGACAAGTCATTTCGAAAGTTCTACAGTTCAACTAGATGGTCAGCTTTGCTACATCAGCCTTCCCTTTTGCATTCATCAGCTAACCAAAAAAAACAACAACCAAAGCAGTTCTTTCCACCTTCAGAAATCATCATCATACAGCGAGATCATAGTCTTTAAACCAGAAAGCCTCACTCTAAAGAAAGCTGTGGTATGACTGAGGCATGTTAGTATGTATGTTTACAACAGATGTAGAGATAAACAGATTTTTCCCTTGGATGCATTGCCATAGTGCCCCTTTAAAGTAGGAAGGAAAGAGAGGAACGGAGGAGATATCAGGATCTCAATGGATTTGTGCAGCAACTTTGCTGTATATGACTGGTGCTGGACATCTAACTCACCAAGCCTATTTGAAACCCTTTGTCCACACTCTGGAGTCCTACATATAGGACCTAAGATGCTGAACAAGGTAGCTTTTTTTGTGTAATGTCAGCAGAGATTGGTAAACGTAGCATTATCATTTTCAGCAGTTTCGCAGCTGTTGCTGACAGTGCAGACCAAACTCCTGTTCTATTTGTCCCAGCCGACCTTACATACGGTATTATATAAGCTGCAGTGAAGAACACATGGATGCTGCGCTACATCCTGCTAAAATCTACAGCATGTGAAAACTAGCATTGTGCCCGTTGCATTGAACATTTCTATGATTTCTATAGCATCTTTGCAGCGTTTATGGTCAGGAAAAGGAAATACATAATATTAAACAGTATCGCAGATACTGCAAAATTGTTCTGGTCCAAATCTGGCCCCCAATGCCACATGGATTGATGGCACTTGGGCCGACCGCTCCTGGTTGGAAGATGTGGACCACATACGCAACAGATTAGGTCCACGTCTCAGCCAAAAGTAGGCAACTCTGCTGGATCTCTGCCAGAAGTGGACCAGACCTGTTTATCTTTGGCTTACTGCAGGTTGCCAGTGCCAGGTGCTGACAGGGGGCCAGCAGTGCCATATCTTTGTCAGATGTGGCCCATATCTGCATGCTATCTGGGATGTAATAATGTTCTCAGCTTTTTCTGATAAACATGAAGTAATAATGGGGCCATTAAATGGCTGTGTTAGAGTACAGTCCTCACTATCTTCAGCACTTTAGCACAGAAGCCGTAACAAATCTACACCAGAAGGAACTCATTAATGCACATGTTTGCAGTAATGCTTATTATAATGAAAGGTGCTTTCAAAGACTGTGTATTATATATACTCAAATGAGATGAAGCTCTAATCTCTTTAAATGGGGAGAACTGTATCAGACTGTAGTGGTAAAGACAGAGTCAAGCCATATGGCAAAGCTCTCTGTTTACCCTCACCTATAGTCATTAGCTTTGGGTAATGACCCAAAGAATGAGATCACAGATACATGCAGCAGAAATTAGCTTTCTTCACAGGGTGGCGGGCCACTAGATAGGGTGAGGAGCTCAGTCATCCGTGAGAAGCTCAAAATAGAGCCGCAACTCCTCCACCTTGAAAGGAGCCAGTTGAGATGGTTAGGGCATCTGATTCACGTGATCCCTGGTCGTCTGCTGTTGAAAGTGTACCAAGCATAACCAACTGGGATGGGAACTAAAGGTTGTCCCAGGACCTGCTAGGGGGCCTATATGTCTCCTAGCTGGCCTGGGAATGGCTTGGGATTCCACAGTATGAGGTTCATCTGGGCTTCTCCGTTTTCCTTACTGCAACCACGACCCTAGTCTGGAGCAAGCGGTATAAGAAGATGAAGGAATGAATGATGAATGGTTTATGGTGGCATGTAGGAGCACAGCTTCTGGTGCAAAAGGTCAGCTTTGATTGGACGGTAGCTCGTCTGTCCTAATAAATGATTTGTAAACTTGCTGAAAAGTATTAAAATTAGGTGAAGCCAATCATTCTCTGAGTAAAAAGTGCTCGCAGACAGAGGAATTAGTCTTCCGCATTTAACCCATCCATGAAGTGAAACACCCATATACACACACTCTAGAGGGCAGTGAGCACACTTGCCCAGAGCAGTGGGCAGCCCTATCCACAGAGCATGGGGAGCAGTTGGGGGTTAGGGACCTTACTCAAGGGCACTTCAGTCGTTACTGTTGGTTCAGGGAATCGAACCAGCGATTCCCTAACCTCCAGCCCACAACTGCCCCCTAAAACCCATACAGCGTGTGATAAACAAGATATTTGGCATCCAAAGAATAAAAAGGATGGTGGTCATAGCAGCAACTAGCTGTAACACCATTGTCTGAGAAGTTCCACACTCAAAACAGAGCAGGACCTTCTAGGTCTAGGTGTTCTAGGTGGTCTAGAGAAGGCCTAATGATCTCTGTGACATCAAAAATGCATTAAGTTTATGTTCATTTTTGTTTAATGCAATTAGCATTCTTGTTCTTTTTTAAATCTGCTTGTATTGTAGTAATACTCCTATTTCATAGTTCAGTTTCAGTTGTCAGTATCAACAGAGAATCAACAAGAGCGGAATCAACCAATGACACTTTGACTTACAATGGCTGGAACCAAAAACATCCCTCTAGTCCTTCTGCAAGTTCTAGATACATCACTGACTGTAAATATAGTGTTATCTGTAGTCTAAGCTGGTTTTGGGCAGTTGTTAGGAAGGTAAGACAGTGGTGCCAGGACCCTTTACTGACATATGCAAGTTCAAATATTTTCATATTTTCATATTAACCTAGAATGGCCAAAAACACCAACTCGTCATTAGCTCAGGGCTAACATGCTACTAAAATTCTGTGGGGGCTCTGTCAGTAATGAGCATTATGGTCGAAGTTTGCTACTGGTTTGGAGTGTAGGGTACTTGACTGGGGACAGAACATTACTTTCTAGCTGAAATAATATGCAGAAAAGGGAAATTAGGGTCAGTGGCGCAACTGAGGTCATTAGCCGCGAGAGAAGTTACTCCCTGTGTGGCACGTAGCGTCAGTAACACAGACACAGATCTATAGAGCAGAGTGCATGCGGTCAGCTGAGTAAAGCAGCATACACATCAGGGAGATGGGTCAGGGTGAGCATGGGGACAGCAAGGGAACGAAGCAACACAAGCTTATCAGAGTGTATTTGCAGGCAGTGTCACACTCTCAGGACTTCCAACACATACACACGCCCACTCGATAACAGTCCTCACGTTAACCCTTAAACTGTAGGTGTTCCTACTGCATCACTGAAGGCCGAGGCACAGTCCATAATCTGCTTTTCGGGGGGGTTCACACTGCTTCTAGTTGCACCTCTCCCTGTTGCTGTTGGGTAACAGTAGCATCATAACTGTGAATCAGCTGTGCTACTTGGCTGTTGCTTTAAAATGTAAAGGCAGAAGGTTCTGTCAGGTCAACAAAGTCATCTATTAACTAGGATCGTGCTGGTATCTACCGTATTTCCAAATATGTTGGGACACATAAAATGTAAAGTGCAAAATGTAAATAGGAACATGATTTAAAGATGTGCAAATCATTTAAACCCTGTATTTAATTGAAAATAGCACAAAATCAGCATAATCAGCATATCAAATTTTTATGTATTTTTTTAATATATAGCCATTTTAAATTTGATGCCAGCGACATGTTTCAAAAAAAAGCTGGAACAGGAGCAACAAAAGTGTGGTGAAGCTGTGTAAAACCACCTGGTGGAACATCTCACAACTAATTAGATTAATAGGCAACAGGTCAGTAACATGGTTGAGTATAAAAAACTTTCAGAAGTAAAGATGTTGGCAAAGAAATAGCAAAAAAAAAAATTTCATCTGTGATACATAATATCATCAAAAGATTCAGAGAATCCTAAGAAACCTCTGGGACAAGGCCCAAAACCAATATTGACTGATGGATATCTTCAGGCCCTCACACGGCAATGCATCAAAACAGACATGATTCTGTAGTAGAAATTACTGCATGGGCTCAGGAACACTTTCCAAAACTTTCTGTCATCCACAAATGCAAGTTAAAACTCCTCCACCCAAAGAGGAAACCTGATATAAACAGATCCAGAAGCGCCGCCGACTTCTCTGGGCCCGTCTTTTAAAATGGACTAAGGTGAAGTGGAAAAGTGTCCCATGGTCTGACAAATTAAAATGTAAAATTAGTTTTGGAAATCATGGATGCCGCGTCCTGCGGGCTAAAGAGGAGAGAGACCTCTGGCTTGTTATCAGCACTCAGTTCAAAATCCAGCATCCGTGATGGTATGGTGGTGCATTAGTGCACATGGCACGGGTGACTTGCACATGTGTGAAGGCTCCATTAATGCTGGACAATACATACAAGTTTGGAACAACATATGCTGCCATCCAGGCAAAGTCTTATTCAGGGAAAGTGTTGGTTATTTCAAGAAGACAACTGTGCTAAATTGGCTAGCTTGCAGCACAGACCTGACATGACACATTATGGAATGGAAATTACAACAAAAAAGATCCCAAACTGTTAAGTAACTGGAACACAATATCAAGCAACAACGGAAAACACTGTCAATACTATATCAATCGACTCCTCAGTTCCCAAACGCTTACAGAGTGTTGCTAAGAGAAGAGGTGATGCAGCATAGTGGTAACCATGAACCTATCCTAGAAGTTTTTGCAAACGTGTTGCTGGCCTCAAATTGAAGATACTCATATCTTTCTCAGAAAACAATATTTCAACAATATCATTTTCAACAACTGATACTTTGTTTTTGTACCATTTACAGTTAGATATAAGGTATAAATGATTTGACATGATGTCATATATAAATGACATCATGCTAATCGGTGGTTTATATCATTCAGTCGTTGTTAGCCATGTTAGTATATTTGGTTGAGCTGTTTCATCAATGATAGTCAATGAATTAGTGAAGCCATTGAAAGGCTAGTAGCCTAAAAACAACAGTCTGCCAGCGCCAATTCTGAAGCTTCTACCAGATTCTGCCATTTATTACCAGCTCAGCAGTGCCGAGTAAACATGATTAAGTCATCGAACCAGGAGATTAGCCAGTGTCTGCTGTAAATGAGAATGCTTTGTAACCTCTGGCAGTTTGGGAGAACTAATACGAGGGATAAATCATCTTTCTAATGCAAATCCCTTTTTCCGAAATGGAGATGCGCTCTCCCTGAAGCATTCCTCCATTTTCCCAACTTCTTTATCTACGGCATCATCTTGGTAACATGATTTGTCTGAATTTATGAGAGCTTTGTTTCAGCTATTGAAGAAAAAAAAAATCAATTGAATTTTTTCATTTAATTAACTCATTTGTATGGCTTATAAAGAAACCTCCATGTAGGACCATTATGGTTGAAAGATTGTCACAAATTGTCTGAATAGCTGTGGATAGAAGGATGTTTAAATGAACAGTTTGGTGGAAAAATCTAATTTACCCAGTCGCCCCCCACCCATCCCCCCACGCTTGGGTCCCCACAAGGCTGCTGTAGCTAATGGAAGCTTATATCCCCACCAATTAGCAACTGGCAAGCATTGCTGCCTTCACTGAATGTCAAATTCCTAAAAATGCATTGAACGTTTTTGAGTAGTCTCTCAAAAGCACTAACACAAATTAGCAGCCGATGCCAGACTTGCCCTCCAATTCCCTAAACTCATTCTCCTCCGTTCCACTGCGACCCAGAAACCCAGAACGAGTTAAGGGTCTTTCTAATTCTGTCAGAGTCATACAAGAGTACGGCAATTCTTTAATCAGCCTTCTTCTCCTTTGTGCTTCTGTGACTTACTTTATGATGACGGCTTGGGAAGAGCTGCTAGCAGCGTTTATTCATTGTCATGAAAAATGTACTCATAACTTTTATTCCTGCTCTTTACACCACAGCTAGCGATTCTAACACGTTCCTCTCTTTGATGAGTTCCATATGGCTACAGTGTATCCATATGAAAAGTAGGTTTGTCCTGCGGTTCTGTGGGAGGGGGAGGGAACAACCAAACCATGCAATTCAAATGAGTTCAGTTTTATTTGTATGCCAAAAGACAAAACTCCCTAAGAGCATGAGGAAGGACCAATGAGAGGAACCAATGAAGAAACTCCCCAAAAGAGAAGTGCAGCCTTGAATTTGCATGATTCAAATGAGCACAGTGGTTTCACATGCATAAAACACAT
Organism: Semaprochilodus insignis; assembly: GCA_034552555.1. Classification (NCBI taxonomy): domain Eukaryota; kingdom Metazoa; phylum Chordata; class Actinopteri; order Characiformes; family Prochilodontidae; genus Semaprochilodus; species Semaprochilodus insignis. Next base: position 28,587,419 of record CM067482.1, on the reverse strand, counting down.
TACATCAGTGCAACTCTTGCCAACTCTAAATGAGCTGTGTCTATGTAGCCTATTTAATTCATGTGGAACCTATATGCATATTTGAATCAAGCCATCTGCAGCAGCCCTTTTCAGAGAGGAAACAATCCTCAAAAGAAGGAACTCCATAAGAGCATGAAATAGAAACACTGAGAAGAACCAAGGCTCAAAAGAAACTTTCCTAGAGCATGCAGAACAGCCACTGAAAGGAATCAAGACTGAGGAACTTCCAAAGAGCATTGCACACTGATAGGAACCAAAACCCAGAAAGGGAACTGTATTCTAGTTTTTGCACACTCCAGATGGTGCAGTTGGCAGACAAATAGAACTACTTTTCAAGGAACATTAAACAGATACCGTATAGAAGAATGACCTAGGAAAGCTTCTATACCAAAAACGCTGCTATGAATGTAGTGGAACACCTCTGTGATACTACGTAGAACCATATACATGTTTTCCATAATTAACCAAACCCATTTCATCAGACAAAGAGTTGTTTATATATCCATATTGGTTCTCTGAAAGTTCATGGTTCCATATACGACTGGGAGAGCTTCAGTTCCAAAAATGCTTCTATGAATGCAGTAGAACCACATTGTGGTACTGCGTAGAACCATATACAACAAGTTTTCCATCATTGACCAAACCTAATTCATCAGACAAAGAGTTGTTTACTCACCCATATTGGTTCTTTAAATGTTTATGGTTCTACATACGACTGGGAGAGCTTCAGTTCCAAAAATGCTTCTATGAATGCAGTAGAACCACATTGTGGTACTGCATAGAACTATATACAGCAAGTTTTCCATTATTGACCAAACTCATTTAATCAGACAAAGAGCTGTTTATACATCCATACTGGTTATCTGAATGTTCATGGTTCTATATACAACTACATCTACATTAAGGTGTCATTAAGGCATCACACCATCTATGAGATGTTAAACCTTCATCAATATTCACATTCCCCATTTCCAGTTGCAGCTTTAAAGTGTGGTATTAGGCAGAGTAGCTAAGCCAGCAGTGATAAGAATGATTTAGCCATTAACAGGAGCACAGTAATTCCTAAAAATGAGTGCACTGCTTCGCTCTTCCAGACCTATAGCTTTAATGTCCCTGGACACACAGGAAACTAGAAAACATGATGCTTTTCGTAGGGTCTGTTCATTTTTTGGCTGCCCAGTTGAAAAGACAGTGCAGACAGCGGCTGATGTTGGGTGTCTGTGTGGCAATGTGTGGTGAAGAGATAAGCTGGCATGTAGAGGCGAGGGGAGAGGGAGCAGTCTTGAGGAAAAAACGTCAGGAAGACATGAAGCCCCCTAGGGCCATATTTCCACCTCCACCACCAAATCCTTACCCAGGCACAATAGGGGTGTAGTCTAAGGGGAAAGCATCCTCACAATTTTGAACAAAAGCAATTTTGTCCTTCCAGTGCAAGGCTAAAGTATAAATATATACATACACACACACACACACACACACACACACACACACACACACATATTTTCATATATATATATATATATATATATATATATATATATATATATATATATGAAAAAAGCAGAAAACACATTAATTGACAGCATTCAACTGAATTGCTTTAGTGGCCAAGTACACTTAGGTGCAATTGATGCTAAAATAACTGGCAATAACTAATAACTGGCCAATCCTGAATGTAGTATGTAACATTTAAAAGAAATAATACAAATAAATATAACAGCTATAAGATGTTAATATATAGATATTGCATCATGGGTATCTTAAAATATATTGCATATCTCTGACAGCCCAGTCAAACTATGCTGTTGTGGTGCAAAGTCACCGGCTAACAGCCCAGTCAAACTACACTGTCATGGTGCCACATCCTCAAATCACACCACAATCAAACTGCACTGTCATGGTGCAAAGTCCCCGGCTCAGTCAAACTAAGCTGTCACGGTGCAACATCCTTGGCTCAACTATTCTGTCATGGTGCGATGTCTTCTGCTCACAACCCAGTCAAACTATACTGTCATGGTACAACGTCTTCTGCTCACAGCACAGTCAAACTGTACTGTTGCGGTGTGAAATATCAGGCTTACAGCCCAGTCAAACTATGCTGTCAAGGTGCAAAGTCCCTGGCTTGCGGCCTAGTCAAACTCCAAGTCAAACTACGCAGTCACGGGTTTAACATCCTTGGCTCACAGTCCTGTCAAACTTCACTGTCAGAGTGCAAAGGCCCTGGCTCACAGCCCAGTCAAACCACTCTGTCAGGGTGCAATATCCCAGCTCACACCCCAGTCAAACTACACTGTCCTGGTGCGAAGTCTTCTGCTCACAGCCCAGTCAAACTATGTTGTCGTGGTGCAAAGTCCCCGACTCACGGCCCAGTCAAGTTACACTGTCGTGGTGTGAAATCCTAGGCTCACAACCCAGTCAAGCTTTGGTATCAGTGTGCAAAGTTCCAGGCTTGTGGCCTAGTCAAACTACCCTATTGTGGCGTGACTTCCCCATACCACAGCCCAGTTAAACTACGCGGGTTGTGTTGTGATGTCTCAGCTCACAGCCCAGTCAAACTTTGCTGTCAGAGTGCAAAGTCCCTGGCTTACAGCCCAGTCAAACTACGCTGTCGAGGTGCAAAGTCCCCGGCTCACAGCCCAGTCAAACTATGCTGTCGAGGGATGAAGTCCCCGGCTCACAGTGCAGTCAAACTACACTGCTGTGTTGCAATCTCCCGACTCACAGCCCAGTCAAACTCCGCTGTTGTAGTGCAATGACCCCGACTCACAGCCCAGTCAAACTGCGCTGTTGTAGTGCAATGACCCCGACTCACAGCCCAGTCAAACTCCGCTGCTGTAGTGCAATGACCCCGACTCACAGCCCAGTCAAACTGCGCTGTTGTATTGCGATGTCCCGACTCACAGCCCAGTCAAACTACGCTGTTGTATTGAGATGTCCCAACTCATAGCCCAGTCAAACTACTCTATTGTGGTGCGATGTCCCAACTCACAGCCCAGTCAAAGTACTCTGTTGTGGTGCGATGTCCCGACTCACAGCCCAGTCAAACTACGCTGTTGTATTGCGATGTCCCGACTCACAGCCCAGTCAAAGTACTTTATTGTGGTGCGCTGTCCCAACTCACAGCCCAGTCAAACTATTCTATTGTGGTGTGATGTCCCAACTCACAGCCCAGTCAAACTACGCTGTTGTATTGCGATGTCCCGACTCACAGCCCAGTCAAACTACTCTATTGTGGTGTGATGTCCCAACTCACAGCCCAATCAAAGTACTCTTTTGTGGTGTGATGTCCCGACTCACAGCCCAGTCAAACTACTTTGTTGTGGTGCGATGTCCTGACTCATAGCCCAGTCAAACTACTTTATTGTGGTGCGATGTCCCAACTCACAGCCCAGTCAAAGTACTCTGTTGTGGTGTGATGTCCCAACTCACAGCCCAGTCAAACTTCTCTATCAGAAGACAAAGTCCCATGCTTGCAGCCTAGTCAATATACCCTAAATACCTACTAAATGTCTTAGTTGGTTGTCAATCAAAGCTGACGTAAAGTGGCAGCCAAGATGTTGGTGAAGAGTCTAGAGACCGAGACACATGATCTGACAAAGTAATAAAGGTTAATTATGAGTTCAGCTTGACTTTAATCCTTCACTCTGTAAAGAGACTGACTGAAAAATATATAAAACCTGCTTCATGTGAAGCCTGAGACTGAAATAGGGCAATGCAGGCATGTACAACTCTTTTACGCGTGCTGCTCAGAGACCAGTGAACATGGTCATGATGTGTAAGCCTCAAATAAAGGATGCTTTTTTTTTTCATTTTACAGCTCCATTCGTCTCTCGCTTTCTCTCTGTGGAAGCAGCAGCAGCAGTATGTTCTGACAGATCAAATGAAACGCGTGTGAAGGCGAGAAGGAGCGCTGCCGTACTGCCGGCTGATGAAAACGTTAAAGCTAGCAGTGGTAAATTGACTCATCACGCGGCACTTTGACGTTCTTACATCCTCCCCAGACACTCGGCGAAGTTGCGTGGTGGAAGATGTTCTAATCCAGCCTTTCAGACGCAGGATTAAGATCAAGGCCCAATTTTATCCCATTTAACAGAATTTGGGCTTATAAAACATGCTGTGAAAATGTCAGTTTGTTTTGGTTTGATGCCGCTGCTCTAGTTTCTCCCCCAGCATAGGCAGTTCTTCCTCTGTAGATCCCTTTTTCCCCTTCTTCTAATGCTGGTGTTAGAAGTGCTGCAGTGGTAGTTATTGAGTACAACAGCAGTCAAATGTTTGGACAAATCGTCCACCACTAGAAGGATTTACTTAATGTTTATTTCCAGTGGTGTACAGTAACTCAGTAAGTGTAATGTGTTAATGTACTGTAAGTAGTGTGTTGGTGTACAGTAACTCAGTAAGTGTAATGTGTTAGTGTACAGTAAGTAGTGTGTTGGTGTACAGAGATTCAGTAAGTGTAATGTCTTAGTGTACTGTAAGTAGTGTGTTGGTGTACAGTGATTCAGTAAGTGTAATGTGTTAGTGTACTGTAAGTAGTGTGTTGGTGTACAGTGATTCAGTAAGTGTAATGTGTTAGTGTACCGTAAGTAGTGTGTCGGTGTACAGTAACTCAGTAAGTGTAATGTGTTAGTGTACCGTAAGTAGTGTGTCGGTGTACAGTAAATCAGTAAGTGTAATGTGTTAGTGTGCCGTAAGTAGAGTGTCGGTGTACAGTAACTCAGTAAATGTAATGTGTTAGTGTGCCGTAAGTAGTGTGTCGGTATGCAGTAACTCAGTAAGTGTAATGCGTTAGTGTACCGTAAGTAGTGTGTCGGTGTGCAGTAACTCAGTAAGTGTAATGCGGTAGTGTACCGTAAGTAGTGTGTCGGTGTGTAGTAACTCAGTAAGTGTAATGCGGTAGTGTACTGTAAGTAGTGTGTCGGTGTACAGTAACTCAGTAAGTGTAATGCGGTAGTGTACTGTAAATAGTGTGTCGGTGTGCAGTAACTCAGTAAGTGTAATGTGGTAGTGTACTGTAAGTAGTGTGTCAGTGTGCAGTAACTCAGTAAGTGTAATGCGGTAGTGTACTGTAAGTAGTGTGTCGGTGTGCAGTAACTCAGTAAGTGTAATGCGGTAGTGTACTGTAAGTAGTGTGTCGGTGTGCAGTAACTCAGTAAGTGTAATGCGGTAGTGTACTGTAAGTAGTGTGTCGGTGTACAGTGACTCAGTAAGTGTAATGTGTTAGTGTCCTGTACGTAGGCGGTGCAGAGAAGTAACACGACTGAAGAACACTAGAGGTGGATTCCAGCAAATGTCCAAAAATAACGCACATATGCTGCAGCTTCATCTACAGCACCCGGTGTGATGCAGCAACAGCAGGTGGAAACAGAAGGTGGAGAGAGGACTGCACTGACAGGTAGAGGAGACAGGTGTGACAGGGAAGCTGGGGGACAGAGTGAACAGGGACCTGAGTTATGGGGACTTCCAGGGAGGTAGTGTGTGTGGATGTGTGTGAAATGCCATGATGACGTAATGGAGATGATGATAATTCAATTAATGTAGATGATAATAAGATATCATACTTGTAAGATCTAGCATTACCTGCGGCACAATGCCCCTGAGCATAGTTCCCTAAGGTAGTCACACCATCAGCTGACTATTCAAACGTTAACTAGTCATCGTTATTCTGTTAGCATTGCGTTAGCTTAGCCAATGTTGCTGTGAGTGACCTTAGTCACTCATTATAATATCATGCACTAAGTGCTGATTCACTCATCCTCAACAGAATAGTTGCACTAATAGTTGCGCCCAGAAGGAATCAACCGACAGGAATGAAACTTGGTGGGTAGGTTTGACATTGTGACACATGTCTATGATTCAAGTTTCGCGCTTGCATGTGACGTAAGCAAGGATAGGCCTTATCGCTGTAGCTGACTGACCCAACAGCCACGATTGCAGAAATTCAGCGAGCAGTGATGCCCTCCATGAGTCATCCTGTCAGTGCCAGCACCATTGGCAAATGGCTGCACGACACATGACTACATGCACACAGACCGTTACGACGACTGCCCTTAGCACCACATCAACATCGTCAAAGACTGCAATGGTGTCGTGCCAGACTGTCATGGAGGGACTCAGAATGTGAGTGTATATCCTACAATACCTGTAGCTCTACTATGCTAAAATGTACATGGGCTAATGTATTATTATGTTATATAATATAATATGTTAGTATATATATGTTATGGATTACTGTTATTACTGTCTGTGGGTACTGTTATTATCTCCCCAGTGGGTACGCTTTTCCACGGCACTTACTGCTCAGCTTTGTAAAGGTCTGGGGGAATGGTATTTAAGGGCACTGCTAAAAAGGAGTACTGGTGAGTGGTGACCAAACGATTATTGTGGGCTACCTGAGCCAAAAATGCATAAGAAAAAAGTGAGGAGAAAGAGGAGTTGCCAAAACTGAAGTTCAAAAACTATTAAAAGTTACGGAGAAAATGGGACCACCTGAAAGAGCTGGTAGACCACCAAAACTGACCCCATCAGGTAAACTTAGAGAGAGAGCTTCACTCGTGCTTCAGATCTGGTTGCAGATTTTTAGGAAACCGAAAGTGAGTCTGATGAAAAGAACATTAAATACACTCATTGTTAAAAGGATAGTTGCACCCAGAGGGAACTGTGGCATTGCAGTGCTGTTCTGAGTCACTCCATGACAGTCTGGCATGACACCATTGCAGTTTTTGGTGACGTTGACATGATGTTAAGGTCAGTCATCGTAACGGTCTGTGTGCAGGTAGTCCTGCATCATGCAGCCGTCTACCAATGGTGTTGGCACTAACAGGAAGGCTCATGGAGGGCATCACTGCTTGTTGAATTTCTGCAATCGTGGCTGTTGGGTCAGTCAGCTACAATGATAAGGCCTGTCTTTGCTTACATCACATGCGCGGCTGAGCGTGAAACTTGGATCATTGTCATGTCTCATGATGTCAAACCTACCTAACCTAAGTTTCATTCCTGTGGGTTGATTCCTTCTGGGTGCAACTATTAGTGCAACTATTCCTTTGATGATGAGTGTAAATATGGTATCTAGTATCTGAGACTTTTGGGTCGTCATGTGTTTTGCCCTTTTCACTGACACTGGAAAATGATTAAACTTGAACTTAAAGGCGTTTTTTTTTTTTTGCTTTTTGTTGTTTTGTTCCTGAGCATCCTGCCCTTTCTGACCCGACTGTCCCAGTGAAATGCGCTGAGCTGAAGGAAACGTTCTCAAGTGCACGGGTGGAGTGAGCCACAGCCAAAGCCTTTGAAAAACAACACTGTGGACTGTGGGCTCAGCTCAGCAACGTCAGCCAATCGGCCAGCAGGATGAGCAGCGTGTGCTCGAGCCATCCAATCCCAGCATATCTCCCGAGGGGGTGTGAAACAGACGCTGGCAGTGTTTTGAAGATAACCCATTCATAAAATAAGAACAGAACACTGTGAGTGGGGTGGGGGGTGGGGGTGTTTACGTGCAGACGTGCATGTGTGTTTGTGTAAGTCATGTGAGAGAGAAGAGTGAATGATTAACCCTGAGCAAAAAAAACAATAAGACTCAGCAATTTACTGTTGAATTATATTTAGATTGGCTCTCAAACTTAAATGACCTGGTGGCCAGCAGTCAGGTGCTCTTCTCCGAAGTTGGGGGCTGGATGATAAAGTCTTTCATCTATCATCATACACTAAAGAAACTAAACTATTGTAAAATAAGTGTTCCATATTAGTACAAGTGGTATAAATACATTGTATATAAAGCTGAAGGATATACACTCATCATCAAAGGAATAGTTGCACTAGTAGTGGAAAAAAAATTACCCAGTATTATTTTAGACTGTTTTGTTTAATTATGATTAAAATTTTACAATGCTTTTTCACAGTTAGCAAAACTACAGTTTGCTGCATTTGTTTGGATTAACAATGTCCGTAAATACTTTTTTTCAGTTCTTGTTTGTGCTACAACTTTTACAGCTTTTCTAGTAGCAGTGCTTCAGTGTTGTGAAAAAGTATTTGCCCCCTTCTTTTGTTTTTGCACATTTGTCACACGTAAATGTTTCAGATTATCAAACAAATTTAAATATCAGACAAAGATAACCTGGGTGAATGCAACATGCAGTTTGTCAATCATGACTTATTAAGGGAAAAAAGCTATCCAAATCAACCTGGCCCTATCCGAAAAAGTAATTGCCCCCTAAACCTAATAACTTGTTGTGCCACCCTAGGCGGCAACAACTGCAATTAAGCGTTTGCGATAACTGCCAATGAGTCTTTCACATCTCTGTGGACGAATTTTGTAGAATTGTTTTAATTCAGCCACACTGGAGGGTTTCTGAGCATGAACCGCCTGTTTGAGGTCATGCCACAGCATCTCAATTGGATTTAAGTCCAGACTTTGACTAGGCCACTCCAAATCCTTCATTTTGTTGGTTTTTTTTGGGGTTTTTTTTGAGCCATTCAGAGGTGGACTTGCTGGTGTGTTTCAGATCATTGTCCTGCTGCAGAACCCAAGTACACTTGAGCTTAAGGTCACAAAATGATGGCCGCACATTCTCCTTCAGAATCTTCTGGGAGAGAGCAGAATTCATGGTTCCATCAATTACAACAAGTCGTCCAGGTCCTGAAGCAGCAAAGCAGCCCCAGACCATCACACTACCACCACCATGTTTGACTGTCAGTATGATGTTCTTTTTCTGAAATGCTGCGTTAGTTTTACACCAGATGTAAAGGGACGCACACCTTCCAAAAAGTTCAATTTTCGTCTCAGAACAGTCTCCCAAAAGTCTTGGGGATCATCTAAATGCCATTGTGTTCTTTTTCGTCAGCAGTGGTTTTTGCCTTGGAACTCTCCCATGGATACAATTTTTGCCTAGTGTCTGTCTTATTGTTGAATCATCAACACTGACCTTAAATGTGGCCTGCAGTGCCTTAGATGTTGTTCTGGGTACTTTTGTGACCTCCTGGATGAGTTGTCGATGCGCTCTTGGAGTAAGCTTGGTAGGCCAGCCACTCCTGGGAAGGTTCACCACTGTTCCATGTTTTCTCCATTTGTGGATAATAGCTCTCAGTGTAGTTTGCTGGAGTCCCAAAGCCTTAGAAATAGCTTTGTAGCCTTTTCCAGACTGCTAGATGTCAATGTTTCTCATCTGTTCTTGAATTTCTTCAGATCGGGGAATATGTGTTGCTTTTTGAGATCTTTTAGCCTACTTCATGTTGTCAGACAGGTTCTATTTAAGTGATTTCTTGATTCTAGTCTGGCAGTAATCAGTCATGGATGTGGCTAGTAAAATTGAACTCAGCTTTCCAAAAAATGTGTTTAATCACATTGAATTCACGTGGGGCAGTTACTTTTTCACATAGGGCCAGGTTGGTTTGGATAGCTTTTTTTTCACCTAATAAACGAAATCCTCATTGAAAAGCTGCATTTTGCATTTTCGTCAGGTTATCTTTGTCTGATATTCAAATTTGTTTGATAATCTAAACATTTAAGTATGACAAATGTGCAAAAACAAAAGAAATCTGTAAGGGACAAATACTTACCTACACTCACAGCACTGCAACTGATCAAAACAGTTTACATGCAACCCTGCTTGGTGACATACCGCCCTCTTTAAAAACTGAACAAAAGTCCATCACAGCACCAAAAACAGTGGCAGCTGCTGTTTTGCATCCTGCACGTTTTGTACGCTTTTACAGAAAGGTAAATAGCCTACATTTGTCCAGTGTACACGCTTACAGACACGGGTTAATCTGTACCTTTTGCGGTGGGATGTGCCTGTTAGGGTGTACGATACGCAGTTATCAGCTATTACAAAATGCTTATCATGGAAAAACAGTTACACAGCAAACATGAACCCCTTTTCCACCGCATTGTGTTGACCCTGTGAACCTGTACGAGGACAAAACGAGAATTCCACTTGTCTTAAAGCTGCAGAGAGCCTTTTTTAGATCAAAACACTGCTAGCTTGAGCTCTGAAATAACTGAATCTGTCTAACTGAAAACTCTTTTGGAGCCATAAATGCAGTCATTTCCAACATTGTTTCTGTATTTCATGTTTCCATGGATGATATCTGTGTGCTTTTATAGAACATAACATGAGGCATTTTGGGCAGCTGAAAAAAGTGGTTTCTGTGGGATAGAGCTTCTCCCACTGGTGTGTAGCTCAGGCGTCATTACTTTACAGACGGTTTACATGCACAAAAAGCTACAACACACTAAAGGAAAGGGGAGACCCGGGAAAGCATTATAGGTCGCCTTTATGAAATACACACCGCATTAAACTCTATCATTTAAAAGCAGCTGAAGTCTGAGCAGCCCCCTTTTGCCCCCCCAAAAAAAGCAAAAAAAACAAAGTCCAGAGAAGTTACATCCCTCTATATTGTGCGATTGCATCTCCTATCACTGTATAAACTTCATACAAGGCTTCCAGTATTGTTGGTATTTTCTGAAAGAGTGCATGAGCTCATTCAGAACAAAATTCAGATCAGTTAGAGTTTATAATTGATTTGTATAATCAAAATTATGATGATGAGCATAACTGGTGTGTGACTTATATTTCTATTCATGTGTTTTCATGTTCAACAAGGGTGTTTATGAAGCTAAATGAATGAAGAAAAGCAGACTCAGTGCTACCCATTCAGAAGTTCCCCTGCAGTTCGACTACTTTGGTATTTTTACTTAATTGTTTATTTGGAAAGCTATTTTACATTGACTGAAGTCGTTATTTTACCAGTTCTTCTACTGGCATATGATTTTAAATAAACATGGATTTGCAAAACACTGGCCAGTGTGTCAACAGTATATACAATGAGAGAATGAATATGTGAGCTGAGTCTGGACTGTGTAGAGCCTGGTCTGGTTTTGGTATGTTTGTAATGTTGGAAACACAACCGGGCCCCCTATGCTGCTATTTTGAGCCATGCAATTTGAATGGGACGTTATCAGCTTGACATTTGGACGTATAGACTTTGACCTTACATTTGCAGTCATGAATGAATGAATAGTATATAGTACAGAGATTTTTAGCCTTGTCACAAATAGAGGTAATTGTTCAAAAACAAGGTGTACTTGAAAAAATTCTGGACACAGAATTAAATAAAAAGTACAAAGAAAAACATATAAACGTAGTAGTAAGCTGCTGTGGCTTGTCCTGGCTCCAAGAAGCTCTGAGGACTAATGGTAAGACGCTCATGGTGTTTAATGTAAGGTCACAGATTTAAACCCCTTGTGGTTAACTTCATTATATAAGACTCATTACTTATAATGTCCTCATCCGCTATGTGTTTCACTATATTCTATATGTATGTATGAGTTCTTCCTTTGAGCCTTGGTTCCTCTCAGTGGTTTTTTGTCATGCTCTTAAAAGGTTTGTCCTTTTGAGTCTTGGTTCTTCTTAACGGTCCTTCCTCAAGCTCTAAAAAAGTATGTCCTTTTGCACCTTGGTTCCTTTCAGTGGTTCTTGCCTCATGCTCTTAGTAAGTTTGTCCTTTTGCATCTTGGTTCCTTTCAGTGGTTCTTGCCTCATGCTCTTAGTAAGTTTGTCCTTTTGCATCTTGGTTCCTTTCAGTTATTCCTGCCTCATGCTCTTGGGGATCTTCTTCTTTTGAGTCTTGGTTTCTCTCAGTGGTTCTTCACCCACTCAGTGGTTCTTCCTCAAGCACTTAAAATGTTTGTCCTTTTGAGTCTTGGTTCCTTTCAGTGGTCCTTCCTCAAGCTCTTAGTAAGTTTGTCCTTTTGCATTATGGTTCCTTCATGAGGCAATTGCCTCATGCTCTTAGGGATTTTCTTTTTTTTGAGGTTTGGTTCCTCTCAATGGTCCTTTCTCAAGCACTTAGAACGTTTGTCCTTTGAATATTGGTTTTTCTCACTGGTCCTTCCTCAAGCTGTTAAAATGTTTGTCCTTTTAAATCTTGGGCCCTATCAGTCACTCTTCCTCAAGATCTTAGAAAGTTTGTCCTTTTGAATCTTGGTTTCTCTCAGACATTCTTTCTCAAGCACTTAGAAAGCTTGTCCTTTTGAATCTTGCCTCCTCTCAGTGGTTTTTTTTTTTTTTTTTTTTTTTTTTTTTTTTTGAATCTTGTTTTTTTCCTCACTGATTCTTCCTCGATCTCTTGAAATGTTTATCCTTTTGAATCTTGGTTCCTTGCAGTGGTTGTTCCTCAAGCTCTTAGAAAGTTTTTCCTTTTGCAACTTGGTTCTTCGCTGTGGTTCTTCCCCTATGATCCTAGGGAGTTCTTTCCCCTTACAATGCTGGTTTCTGGTAATCTCCCCAGGGACGATGGCTGTTGAAACATACTGAATTAAATAGAGTTTGCAAAACTGAAATGTGTGTAGTTCACCCACATGTGATTTTTTTTCTATGCGATTTTCTATGTGGTTGTAGTACCGTGTTTAAGCAGCAGAGGGCGGTAGAACTACAGATTAAAGCCTGACCAGCCTGAACATTCTGAACAGTTGTCAGTGAACAGTTGTCAGTTGTCAGTATCTTCTCCTACCTCAATGTTGGTCGCTTCACTACTATAACAGACTTTGAAAAGATTTTCAGATCGTCCTGAAACACTGAATACCATTGAGTCTTCTTTGAGATCAGACCCTTCATCAAGTCCACCTCTCATTGGTCAGTGTCATAATAGCCAGCAGAGAAAGCAATGGTGACACCATAGCCATTGTAAGCGTAAAGGCCATCTGTCTTCTCTCAAAGAATGATCTGTTTCCGTTACCCTGACCTTTCATCCTTTCTTTTTTCTTCTTTCATTCCCCACCTCTCTCTCTCCTATACCAGTGTTTACAGCACTGCCTTTCTGTTTTCCAGGACTTTAAACTCCACATACACAAGCAGCGCACTTAGCGATGGCACATTTCCACTCCTTTCTGAGTTTTTACCTCAGAGCTCTTACGCATCACCAAACAACAGAAATGCTAATTGATTACATCAGCAGATAATTGCAGCAATTATTTCCAGGTAATTGTAGCTCATCGAGCTGTCACGATCCTTAAAGACAAAAGGAAAGGGGTGCAGTGAGCATCCACATCAATTACCCCAGCACACCACAACACAGCGACAGCAAGCATCCAGATTTGGACAGATGATCTGAATTAGGTTGTTTTCCTTCACACTGACCTGTTTTGGTGGGGATCGGTTTGAGGTATTGGGAACGAGGGCTGGGCAATTTATTTTTCCATAACTATCGATGTCCTTACAGTATTAAGAATTCCTCATTAACTTAGAAGGCAGTGATCAACAGAACCAGAGCTGATCCAACACAACTGACTGAAGTTAAACCCAAATAAGTGAACTAGGAACCAAACATTACAGTGGAACTGAGTAAAACATTGATAACTGTCCTCACAGATTATATGGTTACACTTTTTAACAGTTCTAGATATTAACCAAGTCTATGTTGGTACAAATTTTAAAGTACTAGGAAATTATTTTTGGTAACATTAATTGGCTAAGGGTAGGGTTATGTAGGGTTAAATAGTTATGGTACATTATCTAGTACTAGTACTCTGCCCAACATGTCCAATGGGTTCCAGATACCAGTTACGTATTTATTACAGTCTGCAAAGTACTAGGTAATTACATTATATTTTGGGTAACACAATGGTAGATTCCAGAACAGTCTAACTGAATGACACTGAGATGTTTAGATGAAGGTTCTAGACGTTAATTGAGTAATACTTTAATACTTTAAAATGCCAAACAGATTTTGGACATTAACTGGGTAAGTGTAGAATTCAGTCTCCAAAGTTCTAGAGAGTTATTTGGTGTTCTGAGTTCTGAGACAGCTTAATTAAGTTAACACTGAAATGTCCAACAGGTTATATTATCTAGTACTAGTACTCTGCCCAAAAGAATACTGGGTAACTATTTTGTAACTTAACAGTATGTTCTGAGGCAATGTGACTAAATTGAATTGAAATGTCCAGCAGATTCTGGATATCACGTAAGTGTTGGGTGTAGTCGCTATTGTATTAGATAATTATTTTGGATAAAATGATTGTAAATTTTGAGACATGTAAATAAATTACAACAACATGTCCAATATGTTCTAGATACCAGTTAAATATTGATCACAGTCTGCAAAGTACTGGGTAATTGCATTATATTATGGGCAACATGATGGTTCCAAGTTCCAGGACCATCTAACCGAATTACACTATGTTTAAAAGCTTTTAGACATAAGTGATGAAGTACGTGGCGCATAAAGTGTATGAAATACATTAAAATGCCAAACAGGTTCTGGAAATGAAATGGGTAAGTATAGGATTCAGTCTCTAAAGTACTAGATAGTTATTCAGGGTGACATGGTGTTAAGAGTTAATGAGTTACACGGTATTATTACTCTGCACAACAGATTACTAGGTAATTATTTTTGTTAACGTATGGTACATTCTAAGACAGTGTGACAAAATTACACTGAAATGTCCAATAGGTTCTAAATATTATGTGAATAAGTGTTGGGTGTAGTCACTATAGAACTACGCAATTACTTTTGATAAACTGATCATACATTTTAAGAACTGAATGACACTATTGAACTGAATGACACTAAAACGTCTAAAAGGTTCTAGATGTAACTGAGTAAATGTGTGGATATTAAATGGGTAAGTACAGGATCCAGTCTCCAAAGAACTAGATAGTTATTTGGGGCAACATGATGAGTTCTGAGACAGCTAAATTAAGTTACTGAAATACTGAAATTGATACATTACCTAGTACTAGTACTATGCCCTACAGAGTACTGGGTAATTATTTTTGGCAACTTAGCAGAAGTTTCTGAGGCAGTGTCACTAAATTATATTGAAATGTCCAACAGGTTATGGATATTATGTGAGTAAGTGTTGGGTGTAGTCTCCAAAGTACCTAATTCTGTGGTAACATGTTCTAGGACAGTTTCACTGAAATGTCCAAAATGATATTAACTGAGTAAGTGTGGAGTACAGTCTTCGGAGTACTAGGTAATTATTTTTGGCAACATGACAATTTGTTCTAAGGTACTGTAACTAAATAACACTGAAATGTCCAACAGGTTCTAGATATTAAGTGTTGAATGTAGTTTACAAAGTACTAAGTATTTATTCTGGGTAATGTTCTGAGACAAAAGTTAAAATTACCCTGAAATGCCCAACATTGTTCTAGATATTAACTGAGTTTGTGTTGGGCACAGTCTCAAAAGTACCAGGAAACTAGTTTGGATAAAATGGCCGTAAATTGTGAGAAACTAAATTCCTTCGAAATGTTGAAAATGATGTTCTAGATTGTAAGTAAGTGTGGGCTATTGTCTACAAGGTAGACACAGTTGAACTAAATTTCACTGAAATGCCCAACAGGTTTTAGATATTAACTGGGTAAGGATGGAGATTGTACTGCACACTCACCCAGTTAATGTCTAGAATGTATTAGCCATGTCAGTGTCATTTAGTTAGACTGTTATTTGGAACTTACCATCATGTTACCCAAAATGATTACCTAGTACTTTTGAGTTTGTACCATACACTTGCATGGTTAATATCTAGACCATGAGGAAGTTTTTCACTTGGTTCCCGAAAGAGAGAAGTGGATCCGTACAAACGTTTATTCTTAAGCTTGTAGAAGCTGCATAGATGCATAAAGAAGTTCCACTACGGTTCTTTTGGGAGTTTTTGGACCTTTTTGCTCCACATTGGCTAGTGCCAGCTACGCCTACCGTTCACTGACATAAGGACACTTATAGTGGAATGTAGGTTTAAATAACTCTTTCAGTTCCTCTGTGATCAACTCTGCATCGGCACTTTTACTGCATATCACAGAGTGCGAGGGCTGTTGTTAAATATATCTTAGGTTGGTTCCGCTTTGTATGTGTGACAGCTATAAATGATGCTAAAACTGAAAATGTCCTGCCTTCCCGGTGCTCAGACATATCCCGCTGTGCAGTAAATGGAGCTTATTTTGAATATGCGTGCCTGGAAAAAATCAGGCCAGAAACGACTACCTAATAATCAGGACTTACTCGCGACAGCAGGGAAGAGATTGTCCAATCAGGGATCTTATCAAACCCCCAGTGGATGTAATTTACCTACATTCAGCTGCGGCAAACTGCACAGAGTCTGTATCTGCAGTCCTTTATTAACGAAGAAGAAACGACCGATCCTTTCACATACACGGCCAGTCAAAAGTTTCAACAAGACAAAACCAGCATGGTTACTACGGTGGCCGAGAAAGCCCAACGCACTGCAAGTTAAAAACGCGCTGCAAAGTCTCAAAACACAAGCATCAAAATGACACGACTTGCACAACATTAGCCAAACGCGCTGCAAGATCTGAAAACAAAAGCATCAAAATGAGACCGCTTGCAAACCATTAACCGAACGCGCTGCAAAGTCTCAAACGCGCTGCAAACACTGAAAACACATGCAACTTCCAAAACACATGCAGAAAGCCTCAAAACACAACGGAAGTGTTTCCGAGGGACGCTGAAAGTGGACGGACCCACTTTTCTTTCAGTCACTCGGTGTGCATTGTTTAAGGTGGAACGAAATATAAACTCAAGAACCTGGCCAATAACCCGACTGAATATTCATTAATAAACAGATAAAACTTACTTTTGCTGGAACTGGGGCTGTCTCGGCTCTACGTCCAGGTCCACGCAGCCCGCTCTTGAATGGGTCCGTCCACTTTCAGTGTCCCTCGGAAACACTTCCGTTGTGTTGTGAGGCTTTCTGCATGTGTTTTGGAAGTTGCATGTGTTTTCAGTGTTTGCAGCGCGTTTGTCTAATGTTGTGCAAGTCGTGCCATTTTGATGCTTGTGTTTTGAGACTTTGCAGCGCGTTTTTAACTTGCAGTGCGTTGGGCTTTCTCGGCCACCGTAGGTTACAGATAAATGTATAAAATGAGTTTAATATGGTGCAGCTTCACAACTTTCAGCCCATTAGCTGTAAAAATGGTCGAGAAATGTGGCCAGAATGATGGACGGATCTGTAGAAGATTCTAAAACGACCAAGACCATCCAGGCAGAACATCCAGAATGAAGTTCTAACAAAGTTTACTTTAACTACTTTGTACTTCCACTAACTGGCCACTTTATTAGAAACACCTACCTTGTGTCTCCACTCACTGGCCACTTTATTAGAAACACCCACCTTGTGCTTCCACTCTCTGGCCACTTTATTAGAAACACCTGCCTTGTGCTTCCACTCACTGTACACTTTATTAGAAACACCCACCTTGTACTTCCACTAACTGGCCACTTTATTAGAAACACCAATCCTGTCCTTCAACTCACTAGACACTTTATTAGAAACACCAAGCTTGTGCTTCTACTCACTGGCCACTTTATTAGAAACACCAACCTTGTGCTTCTACTCACTGGTCACTTTATTAGAAACACCTGCCTTGTGCTTCCACTAATTGGCCACTTTATTAGAAACACCTACCTTGTGCTTCTACTCACTGGCCACTTTATTAGAAATACCCACCTTGTACTTCCACTATCTGGCCACTTTATTAGAAACACCAATCCTGTCCTTCAACTCACTGGCCACTTTATTAGAAACACCTACCTTGTGCTTTCACTATCTAGCCACTTTATTTCACTTCATTTTTATTTTAGTTCAGTGCAGACCTGTCTATGCAATGAGTCTGCTTGGTGTGATCATGTGCTGTCCCTCTGTTCTTCCATACTTTTCCCTTTCCATCTTCCACCGATAAAGGCTCATCTTTACGCCATCTGTCCACGAAACTTTGTTCCAGAGCTCTGTCAGCTCAGCTTTGTTCTTCTTTGTGAGTTCTGTGCTGACCTTTCTGTTCTTGGTGCTGATGAGGGGTTTTGTAGTGAAGCCTCAGTATTTCTCCTTTTGAACTGTTCTGTAAACGGCGAGCAGTGTTACCTTCACCTGTGCACTCTGCAGATTGTCTGTTATCTCTGGCTTTTTCTTCACAGCTCTAACGATTTTTCTGCCGTCATTTTCCTTAAACCACCTTGACATCAAAACTTGCTTCTCCAGTAGACTTTCTTTTGCAAGAGATGTTCTACACTGCTGATTTGGCAATGCCCAATGGTGCTAAATGCTGTTTGCGTTGATCTCATCTTCAAACAATGAATTGATTTTCCATCAAAGTCAATCGTCTTCAGGGTTTATAGCTCTTACCTCAAATTTAGGCTCAAAAGCTCAATGCTAATGACTACAACCAGTTCTAAGCTCTCTTATTTACACCACTAAAGCAACAGTTCAGTGAGAAATCAAACTGATACAGTTCTCTGTACATTCCCCAATTACACTGGAGCGAACGCCACTCACCACCACCCTGTAACGGACTCACACCCATCCATCAAATAAACAAACAATACTCACCGCCGCCCTCTAAAGGAGTCATTACCAACCATCAAATAAACAAACCGCCACCCTCTAAAGGAGTCATTACCAACCATCAAATAAACACACACCACTCACTGCCACCCTCTAAAGGAGACATTACCAACCATCAAATAAACAAACACCACTCACCACCACCCTCTAAAGGAGTCACTAACAACCATCAAATAAACAAACAATACTCACCGCTGCCCTCTAAAGGAGTCACTAACAACCATCAAATAAACAAGTCACTCACCACCACCCTCTAAAGGAGTCACTAACAACCATCAAATAAACAAGTCACTCACCACCACCCTCTAAAGGAGACACTAACAACCATCAAATAAACGAGTCACTCACCACCACCCTCTAAAGGAGACATTACCAACCATCAAATAAACAAAGACCACTCACCACCACCCTCTAAAGGAGTCACTAACAACCATCAAATAAACAAAGACCACTCACCACCACCCTCTAAAGGAGTCACTAACAACCATCAAATAAACAAACACCACTCACCACCACCCTCTAAAGGAGATATTACCAACCATCAAATAAACAAACACCACCCACCGCCACCCTCTAAAGGAGTCATTACCAACCATCAAATAAACACACACCACACTACTTGTCCAGGGTGTGTTCTGCCGTCTGTCCAAAGAATGCTAGGATAGGCTCCAGCACCTCACTAGGAGAATGAGCAGTGATGAATGACTGAATACTCACTGTCGCCCTCTAAAGGTCATAACACTATCCAGAAGATCTTGTTTGTCCTGCTTTGTTTCATTTACCTCCAATGACTTCAACCTGACAGCAGATAATGTTAAATGATATCTGTAACAGGCCTGCGCTGACGGCTTCAGGCATTCAATATGAATGATGAGAATCAAGAGCAATGATAACAGACTGGAGACGTAAAAACAGGATGCTGAAAACAGATGAAGAAGATGCATGGAGGTTCCACGGATTTGCTTTGTCCTGATAATGTCGAATGTGATCTATGTGTGAACAGAGTGAACACCCTCCCACTGCAGGAAAATCTACATGCTGCACTGGCCGGTTCATTTTATATTAATGTTAATGCTGTCAGCCGTTCTTCGATAGGCCATTAATATCTGCAGAGTACACACTGTTCAGACCAGAACCCACCAGTGAACCTACATGTGTTTTCACTGTATAAGGAATGTTGATGATGGTAAAATAGTGGACAATCTGAAAATAATAAGGTTTTTTTGTTATAAGTTGGCCAGATCTGGGCTACATCCAGTAATTCTACTTACTTTTAATTTTTTATTCCTAATTTATTACAATCAAACACCTTCAATAACACTTGATTGAATTGCGTATTGGTGGATTCCTATAACCTAACAACTCCTCAAGTTCACTTTTGAGAGCAAATGGATTTCTACAGTGCTCAAACTCCTAAAGTTCACTTTTGCAAGGGCAACTTGCACGTACAGGCAACAGCATGATGACTCAATGCAAAAGGGAAGAAAGAAACATACTATTGGAGGTAAGCCGGGGGGGCAAGACAAGAACAAGAGGGTGAGTAAGACAATATGCAAATAGATAAAGCCAGGAGCCAATGGGAAAGATGAAACCCTGCTGCCAGTATTTTACTGTAATTTTAAAGAAACATTTTGGTGTTTGATCATAATAATTCAGGACAAATATGGAAAATAACAGTTTTTATGTGCAAAACCTTTAATAAAATTTGCTATAAATTTACTGTTTGGTGCTTTATTGAATTAGGAAAATTGAGTTTCGGTTCGCGGTTTTTGTTTGGAACCATGGCTGCCAGTTATTTGACCTTTTTTATGATTATTTTACAGTGCATATACATAAAACCAATAGGATTTACCTTGAAATTACAGAGAAAAACCCTAATGCCACCTATTTAATGACAGGGAAAAATGTCATTTTAGGTAAATTTATGAAAAAAAAATAAATTGTAATTTTACTGTAAAAAATAAATACATTTAATTTGTCACTACTGTGATAGTACTTGAAATAACAATTAGGTTGTTATTTTACAAATAAGGGCTGTCGTTTTACAGAGTTTTCTTTTTAAAATTTATAAAAACAGTACCGTAAAATATTTGTGTTATTTACTGTAAAATTAGTATTTTTTTTATTTTCATGTAATAACCTTTCTGTGAGGGAGCTTTTAGAGGTAGATGTCTGGTTCCCATCACCACCACTGTAAACAATTCTGACTCTAGCATAGAGTGTTTCACAGCACTCTTATTGACTTTGTTCACATGTTAACCAATCAATAATGTAGTCATTGTGAAAAACTGGTGGAATTCTCCAATCCATTACATTTTCCCTGCATACACTTAGTCAGGAGTATATACGGTATGAACCTTCTCAGGCACAATATGAAAATCAATTACTTTCTATTAATTGATTTCTACTACGTCTGAGGAAAGCAGTCAACATATCCTCAGACCCCTTGCACCCCAGCCATCCATTGTTCCAACCTCTGCCAACCAGAAAGAGATACCGGAACACGCGAGCTAGAACCACCAGGTTCAGGAACAGTTTGTACCCAAGATCTGTGAAACTGGTCACACCAGAAACGCCTACCAGAATATGGCTACAACTCTATAGACTGTACTTATCTACCCCTGATCACCCCAACCCATATACACTATAAACTATACACTACAACACTATAGACTGTACTGATCTAGCTCTGATCACCCCAGCCCATACAACACTATAGACTATAGACTACAACACTATAGACTACAACACTATAGACTGTACTGATCTAGCCCTGATCACCCCAACCCATATACACTATAGACTATAGACTACAACACTATAGACTGTACTGATCTAGCTCTGATCACCCAAGGCCATACAACACTATAGACTACAACACTATAGACTGTACTGATCTAGCCCTGATCACCCCAGCCCATACACACTATAGACTATAGACTACAACACTATAGACTGTTACTGATCTAGCACTGATCACCCCAGCCCATACACACTATAGACTATAAATTACAACACTATAGACTGTACTGATCTAGCCCTGATCACCCCAGCCCATACACGCTATAGACTATAGACTACAACACTATCGACTGTTACTGATCTCTCCCTGATCACCCTAGCCCATATACACTATAGACTATAGACTACAACACTATAGACTGTACTGATCTCTCCCTGATCACCCCAGCCCATATACACTACAGACTATAGACTACAACACTATAGACTGTTACTGATCTCTCCCTGATCACCCTAGCCCATATACACTATAGACTATAGACTACAACACTATAGACTGTACTGATCTAGCCCTGATCACCCCAGCCCATATACACTATAGACTACAACACTATAGACTGTACTGATCTAGCCCTGATCACCCCAGCCCATACACGCTATAGACTATAGACTACAACACTATAGACTGTTACTGATCTCTCCCTGATCACCCCAGCCCATATACACTATAGACTATAGACTACAACACTATAGACTGTACTGATCTCTCCCTGATCACCCCAGCCCATATACACTATAGACTACAACACTATAGACTGTTACTGATCTCTCCCTGATCACCCCAGCCCATATACACTATAGACTATAGACTACAACACTATAGACTGTACTGATCTCTCCCTGATCACCCCAGCCCATAAAACACTATAGACTATAGACTAGTCAAGTCAAGTCAAGTCAACATTTATTTATATAGCGCCTTTTACAACAAATGTTGTTACAAAGCAGCTTTACAAAGAATCTGGTGTCCAACCCCACAGTGAGCAAGCCATGGGCAACAGAGGCAAGGAAAAACTCCCTCAGTTCAAAAGGAAGAAACCTCAAGAGGAACCAAGACTCAAAAGGGGAACCCATCCTCCTTGGGTCGACACCAGATAACAAGACAAGCAAAGGAAAGGAAAAGGAAAAGGAAAGGTAAAAGGAAAAAGGAAAAGGAAAAAAGGAAGACTACAACACTATAGACTGTACTGATCTAGCACTGATCACCCCAGTGCATACAACACTATAGACTATAGACTACAACACTATAGACTGTACTGATCTAGCACTGATCACCCCAGTGCATACAACACTATAGACTATAAACTACAACAGTATAGACTGTACTGATCTAGCCCTGATCACCCCAGTGCATACAACACTATAGACTATAGACTACAACACTATAGACTGTACTGATCTAGCTCTGATCACCCCAGCCCATAGAACACTATAGACTATAGACTACAACACTATAGACTGTTACTGATCTAGCCCTGATCACCCCAGCCCATACAACACTATAGACTATAGACTACAACACTATAGACTGTTACTGATCTAGCCCTGATCACCCCAGCCCATACAACACTATAAACTATAGGCTACAGCACTATATACTATAGTCTACAACACTATAGACTATAAACTACAACAGTATAGACTGTACTGATCTAGCTCTGATCACCCCAGCCCATAGAACACTATAGACTACAACACTATAGACTGTACTGATCTAGCCCTGATCACCCCAGCCCATACACACTATAGACTATAGACTACAACACTATAGACTGTTACTGATCTAACTCTGACCATCCCAGCCCATACACCCCATAGACTATAGACTACAACACTATAGACTGTTACTGATCTAACTCTGATCACCCCAGTCCATACACACTATAGACTATAGACTACAACACTATAGAGTGTACTGATCTAGTCCAGTTGAGCAAGTCAGACATTGAAATTAAATACCTCTGTTTCTAGAAAATAAACTGACTCTTAAACAAAACTATCAGATGCCGGGTTCTAGATTAAAGAGGAAAGGCTCCAAGCTTTATATTCAGGTGTATGCTGAAAAGCCTACTACTGGCCGGATTGAATTCAGTGGCAACCATATGGTACAGAGCTTCCATACTAATTCAGTCTTCAATAGGTGATGTAATGCACCTCCTGCTTTCTATACATTTCCAAACTAGGCATTGTTACCCTTATCTCAAACTAGACACAGTTTTTATAGCCCAGTTTACCCCCCCTTAAGGTGCACAAGGGGTGTAGTCTAGGAACTAGGTATGTTGGTGTTGTTTCACCAGATGGTCAACTCTCCTAACCAATAATAGCCTAAAGGTATTTAACCGTTAACCCACAGCTATATACCCCTGATGATAACCTTTTCCCAGGACTCAGATCCTGTGGTAACTACATAAAATGCAAGTTCTGCCAGACAGACACAAAAGCAAAAGTGATGGGAAACGATGTTTAATCTTCTATAAGGTGTACAAAAAATGTCTATGTAATTTCAGTAGCCTGAAACCTACATGAAACAAAATTACACTTGAGTTGCATGATGTAAAGCATCCTGCAACTCCCTGGATAATGAGTCACAACTGTTGTGAGGGGACAACTTTCCTGAAATGGCCAAATACAGATATAGCATCACAGTGATCATACCAAATGATGAAAACTGTGCCCTTTTGTGTAAGATATTAATGATTATATATTCCTTACATGATTACCAAATGATTCCCTCACACTAAATACATTAACCACTTAGGAACAAGTGTAGGTTGGCTATTATTATGAAGAAATGGTGTTTGCAGTAACTCTACTCTTGGGCACTTGTTTGAGGGATGTGCACTGTAGTCTGTAACGTCTGAGTCAGTTGAAGAGCTTTGTTTTCTGCAATGACGTGAAGCCCAAAAACAAACTCTGAAAACTGAAATTCTGACAGCATGAGTGCTAGCATCATTGTGAGCCTTGAGAACACAACACTCAGATGGGAAGATGTTGCAGAGAGAAAGAGAAGGAGAGAGGGGGAAAAAGAAGGATGAGGAAATGGAACGAGGAAATGACAGTTGGTCACCCTGATTGATTTGTAAATTGATGTCCTGGGTGGTTGAAAATTGGCTAGATGGAACATTAATGGGGGGAGTCTCAGGAAAGGCCATCTCCAACCAGAGGCTAGCTCAGCAGGCGCACCAGGAGGTTCTCGATACATACGTCAGGTCCACATATCTGAGATGGTGTGACATTTGCAAATCATTATCCAGATTGTGGCTAACAATTATGCAGTATGATAATGGCAGAGAAATCAATTATGCTGCTGTAACAGAACAGTGATTGAATAAAGATGATTGTTCTTCCTAATCAAGTGAATAGTTATGAGCCCGAAACTTTTTTGTTGAAGAGCTGAACTTGGGAAATTAGATTAATCAACCTGCATCTATGAGGAGCTTTCATTCTTTCTCCTTTTCGGGAAGGACAAACTGGACAAATATCTTTAATAATGATATTTATTAATGAGCTTCTTTAGAGGAAGATTGAACATTTCTATGTAATTAAATGGCTATGATTTTTAACAGTCATTTAGAGTGGTTTGATGTGAAATGCTCCATTATAGAGAAACGTAACGAGTCATAATGGTGGAACCAGACATCATTGTAGAGATAGGAACCAGGGGTTGCCATATCTACAGTGCAAATGCACCCTTAAGCCTATACAAGTCTTCTGAGCTGTTTGGACTGTTGATGATGGTAAAATAATGGAAAATCTGAAAACGATATGTTTTAGAACTATTTGCCCCACAGCAGCCTGTATCCCTCCACCATGAACAGATTTTTATGCCAAGATCTTCTCAAAACTATCATGAAACAATGTATAAACATTGCACGTAATAACTCTCTGTAAGAGAGCTTTTGGAGGTGGATGTCTGGTTCGTATTGCCCCCACTGTGAACAGTTCTAACTTTACACCAAACTTCTAACTTCACACCAATGAATGTGTCACACTCTGAATGTGTCAGACTAGACAAATGTAGTTCGATGCTCACAGAGCTAAAAGTCAAATGGCTTTTATTAGACAAATTGGTAATCAAGGTCAACAGCAAAAAAACGGACAAGCATTACAAAAGGACAAGGCTGAGGCATAGCAGGGGTCGAGAACCAGACAGTCAATATACCAGGCAAACAAAACCAAAGGGGAATCCAAGAGAGTAAATCAGAGAAAACAATGGAGGTCAATACCAGAGAGTCAAAATAGAAAAGGCAAACAAAACCAAAGGGGAATCCAAGAGAGTAAATCAGAGAAAACAATGGAGGTCATTACCAGAGAGTCAAAATAGAAAAGGCAAACAAAATCAAAGGGAGAATCCAAAGAGAGAGAAAACCGAATAAACAAAGGGAAGTTGAAAACCAGAGAAAGCTAGTAGAGAAACCAGGAGATAAACGCTCAGTATGCAAACTAGGTCAGCAATACTTCACAAGGTGTATGTCTGGCAGAGGGGTTTAAATGCTAGCAGTGAAATGAGGAGCAGGTGTGTGAGATCAGTATTCAGGCGAGGAAGAGCGTGTGTGATTGGTGAGTTCCAGACATGTGGCACTCTGGGAGATGGAGTTCGGGAGCTCGGAAACAGAGGGGAAACCCAGAAGTGTGACAGAATGACATCTTAAGCACCTAATTAGGCAGAAATTAAAGAACTCCCTCTTTAAATAATGCATGATATACACGCATCATCAAAGGAATAGTTGCGCAAATAGTTGCACTCGGAAGGAATCAACTGACAGGAATGAAACTTGCTGGGTAGGTTTGACATTGTGAGAGATGCAAATGATTCGAGTAAGGACAGGCTTTATCGCCGTGCCTGACTGATCCAACAACCACGACCGCAGACATTCAGCGAGCAGTGATGCCCTTCATGAGTCATCCTGTTAGTGCCAGCACCATGGACAGATGGCTACACGACGCAGACCATTGCGACGACTGCCCTTAACACCATGTTAAGGTCACCAAAGACTGCAATGGTGTCGTGACAGGCTGTCATGGAGTGACTCAGAATGACAGCTCAGTGATGAATCCCGATTTTGTCTTGGTGGAGACGACCAATGAATCTGGCAGGCACCGAGGTCAGTGTCAAGATGAACAGTTTGTTGTCACAGGACACCATTAGGAACCTCTACAACTCCATGTTGAGACATATGGCGTTAGCAAACATGACAGCCTGATACCATACTGAGAGACACTACTTCTGTATGTGTAGCTCAATAAATATTATCCATATCAGTCTCAATTTATCATCATTTATTGTTCCTGGGAAACGTTATCTTCCTTCCCAATAGGACTCCAGTCCCACACTTCCTTCTGGGTGCAACTATTCTTTTGATGATGAGTGTGTAAATAAAACAGAAAGAAATTGGACACTTCACACTGTTACTGATTATTAAAGAGATTTTGTGTGAAATATTGCAGAATTTTTTGTGTGTGTGCTCTTAATAAAAACCTCCAGGCCATGGCAGAGAAGAATATCTAGCAAGCACCTACCATCTCGTTCTGTTTCTGACCTGTTGTTCTGTCACAGAGCTGTTTCTAATCCTGGATCTGCGCTGTACAGGCGTGAGTTTGATGAATCATAATGAACGTCTGGTATGAAAAAGCGTCTTCCCAACTTCTCACACATCACCCCTGAGGAAAGCAGCAGTGTTACAGCAGTGACACATCCGCTGCACCTGTGCCTGACGTCACCCCGACCGAGTCAGATCTCACCGAAACATATCCAGCTAGGCTAATCATGAGCAGCAGTGGGGCCAAAATTAAAGGAAACTTCCAGATACATGCCATGTTCCTGCCGTGGTTTCAGCATTTGGCAGATTAAACTAACTGTGGAGTCAGAAATTTTGGAGCTGAAAGTTTTTCCCCCCATGATCTGGGACTGCTTTCGTTTATTAGGCTGGCTGTACACAGCAAAACTTTAGTAACCTTAAACCTACATGAAACAAAATTGCACAAGTTGCATGATGTAAAGCACCCCGCAACTCTCTGGATAATGAGTCAAAACAGTTGTGATGGAACAACTTTCCTGAAACGGTCAATCAAAATGCAGATATAGCATCACGATGATCATGTCAAGTGACTTTGATTATAATGGTCATGAACATGACAGCAAAACAGAATCCAGCTTCCGGGTTTCCCCGTTCCTTTCGCCCTTCCGAACTCCACTTCCCAGAGTGCTACGCTCGATGACGTCACATCCACATGTTCTCGAGCAGACGTGCCCATTCGTTCACGGTCACCTGAGTTCTAGTCAGCTGTCATTACTATTTGTATTTAAACCCTGCGTTTACACATGCTCTTCGCAAAGCTTTGCCAACATTGTTAGCAATTCTGAGCGATCTTTCTGGTTTATGTGTATTTCTGGTTTTGACCCCCTTTCTGTTTACAACTTCTCCTTTTGCTATATCCTCTTATCATCTGGTTGCTTATCTCTGGTTTTCGATCTCTGTTCTGGCCTTTCTTTCTCCCTTTTTGCCTTACCCTTCTAACTCGGTTGCCTCCGCTGACTGCCTTTTTCTGGTTTCAACCTTTGCCTGTCCCTGACTACATTTCTAGTCCCACCCCTTTGCTGATTCTGGATTGTTGTTTAGTTTAATCACTACTTTAATAAATAATCTGCCTTGGCTTTTAACTCTGCGAGTGTCAACTCGGAGTCTTTTGTCCTGTGATGTCGGTAGTTTTTCATTTAGTCAGTTTTTTTAGCCAGTGACAACAAACAAATGTTAAATTTGAAGCTAACATTTCTGTAAATGACCTGATTTAACCAACCAGTTAACGCTAACAGTTGGTGTTGTTTGTGTTGATGAACAAACAGATTGTGACGAGCACTGAGCTAAAAGCAAGGCGAGGTTTATTTAACAGATTTGTAATCAGCCACAGCAGCAACAAGAGAAAGGCAGACATAACAGAAGGGCAAGACAGAGTCAGAGTCAAGAAACAAGCGGACGTTGAAAACCAGGCAAACAATCAGAACAGCAAAGGTACCAAAAGGGCAAAGACAAAAGAGTAAATCAGCGAAGCAGAATAAAGTCAAAACCAGAGTAGCAAACAAGAGTAATCACAAAGAGAACCGCTCGGTACGCACAGAGTGGCAATACTTCGCAATGTGTCAGTGGGAGAGAGGAGTATTTGTACAGACTGAATTAACAACAGGTGTGATCAATATTCGGGTGATTTGGATCTAGAAAATGGAACAGGATTGGGAGATGGCGGACATGTGACAGTGATGTTATCGGGTGGTGGGTTATGGGAAATGGAGTCCGGGAGATCAGGGGTGAGAAGAGAGCCAGCAGGCGTGACAATTTTACTGTTTCTTTTACCAAAATGGCAACTGCACAGGAGAGGCCAAAAACCAAGTTCACTTTAATGCAAGTCAACGAAACCAGACTTTTTCAAAGCACTTTTGGGCCGTTTCTATTGGTCCATTCATATTTTCACACAATGTAAACAGCAGCTGATAAGTTAAAATGATACATAAAGATAAAACACAAAAATGGAGATACAAAGTTTTATAGTATAGGCAACCCCACAGGACCCCCTATACACTTTCCTATACTAGACATGAATGTATATATTTGGCCTATATGTATACATACTCTTGTACAAAAGTGTGAGCATACAAGTGTATGTATAAGTATAGTTCAAATATACAAATATTGGCAAGTTACCCCACAGGACCCCCTGTATACTTGCCTATACTTGAAGTGAAGTGAATACTCAGTAAGTGTACTGTGTTAGTGTACTGTAAGTAGTGTGTTGGTGTACAGTAACTCAGTAAGTGTAATGCGTTAGTGTGCTGTAAGTAGTGTGTTGGTGTGCAGTAACTCAGTAAGTGTAATGCGTTAGTGTGCTGTAAGTAGTGTGTCGTGTGCAGTAACTCAGTAAGTGTAATGCGTTAGTGTGCTGTAAGTAGTGTGTTGGTGTATCTTTAACTCCACTACATTATGGCCAAATCTGTCCTTCCTTCTGGCATTGAAACGAGACCAAACAGTCTTTGACTCAACAACTATGGACTGCATTTGTGAGCAGAGCATGGATTAATACGCATCCTGTATTGCTCTGAAAAGTACAGATGTATATCCCCTGAGAGAGAGAGAAAAAGAGAGAGAGAGAGACAGCAGGTGCAGGTGCAGTAATTTGGCCCTTTTGATCCTCACATGGCTACACTTCCCATAGCACTGTTATTACACCCCTCCTCGCCCTCCATACCCACACAAGCGTTCATTCTTTTGTCTGTCCACATCCCCTTTTTTTTCACACTCCGTTCCTTTTGTCTTTCATCCTAATTTAGTTTTTCACCCTTTTCTCTTTCCTGTCCATTGAAGGCCTGAAACCAGCAGGGCTTTAAAATCGATGCAAACAGTTATCATATCTCAATGCAGTCATCACTTCTCTGCACGGATGTAATCGTCTTCTTAAAAGAGGGCCATTTGGACCTGGATACTCTCCGAATGATGGACAGTCATTCGGCCCAGATACTAACTGTATAAATGAAAATGGCGTGGACACTACAGTAATTGATGTATTAGTTGGCCGCTGAATAGCCCTCCTATTTTTCGAATAGCCTTGTGATTCACTTGAGTAACAGCTTTCAGCAAGAGCGAGGGAAGAAACAGCTTTTAGAGGATTTGTGCTATTAGTCTATCTAGCATATTAAAAGGAACGCTTGCCAAA
Source organism: Semaprochilodus insignis (assembly GCA_034552555.1). NCBI lineage: Eukaryota > Metazoa > Chordata > Actinopteri > Characiformes > Prochilodontidae > Semaprochilodus > Semaprochilodus insignis. Next base: position 28,557,535 of record CM067482.1, on the reverse strand, counting down.
TGGAAGCTTAGCCAATAATCATCATCTCTGAATGGACAACCACCTTCCCAGACAGCGCACTTTGGAACCCGGGTAGCAGAATTTTCGAAGAGCATTCCTTCCACGTCTTTCAGGGTCCGTCTGGCCGCCCCGCATGCAGGCTTCTGTACGGCACCATGCTGTCTACTGCACTTTTAAAGATGGTACGTGCTGACACACTCTGCTGGCCTTGAGGCTGGAGGCAGTCTGTTCCATTTTCTGAACGAGCTTGGCCAGCAGTCAGGCCACATATGGCTGTTTCTTTAGATACCGGGAACAAGCATTCCAACAAGTTAACAACGGAACTGGCTGTGTGAAAGCTGAGCGTGAAATATGAACCCTCTGCAGCATTTATACCGCCGACTTGTTTCCCTGACTGTGTTTACTTTCTTGCTTCAGCAGCCAAAAAGAATCAATGAAATGTGTTGTGTCAAGTGGTTTCTCACAAAGGGAGCAAATCATTTGAGTAAATCAAATGAAAGTTATTAGAAGGAATTCTACACCACTGTGGGAGTTTGTGGTCACTTTCGGGTTTTCAATCCCAAGAGGAATTCACAAAAAGAGATTTCACAAAAACAACCATCATCAATGGAATAGTTGCACGAATAGTTGCACCCAGAAGGAATCAACCGACAGGAATGAAACTTGGTGGGTAGGTTTGACATGGTGACATAAGCCAGGACGGACCTTATCACTGTACCTGATTGACCCAACAGCCACGATTGCAGACATTCAGCAAGCAACGATGCCCTCCATGAGTCATTCTGGCAGATGGCTGCACGATGCAGGACTACATGCACGCAGACCGTTACGTCGACTACAACTTAACAGCACAGCAACGTGACCAAAGACTGCAATGGTGTCGTGCCAGACTGTTATGGAATGACTCTATATGGCAGCGGGTCATCTTCAGTGACGAGTCCCACTTTTGTCTTGATGGAGATGACCAACAAATCTGTATGTGGAGGCATGGCGGTCAGCGCCAAGATGAACGGTTTGTTGTCATGCATCACATGTCCAGAAGGCCTGGTGTCACTCCACCTCCACCCCTACCGCACAATCTGCAGGAACTGTGTGAGAATATTCAAGCTGCATGGGATGAATTATCACAGGACACCATTAGGAACCTCTACAACTCCATGCTGAGACGTCTGGCATGTTGCGCTAGCAAACATGGCTGCCCGACGGCATACTGAGAGACACTACTTCTGTATGTGTAGCTCAATAAATGTTGTCTATATCAGTCTAAACGTATCAACATTTATTGTTCCTGGTTACCTTTATCTTCCTTCCCAATAGCACTGCAATCCCACACTTCCTTCTGGGTGGAACTATTCTTTTGATGATGAGTGTAATTAATAGAATGATAATAGAAGTTCACATTAAAAACATTCTGTGAGAAGCAATAAAAAAGGGGTTTAAACTGTATCAAGAGAAGATACAACACCCAGGAATTTCCCTACTACAAGTTTGATCCCACTTCAAGACACGATCGATATGCAGAATTCAGCAAAAAGCAGAGAGGATCCACGCACCACCTGTACACTCGGTTCATGAAATGATGAAAAAAGTGATGACAGCCAAAGTGCAAAGAATAACTGGCAATAATGGAATTCAATGGCTTGGATAATCAGCCGTTCACTGTTGTTGAGGATGCTAGATTTAATGTATTTAAGTAGCTCCATTCTGCCATCATTTTAGTTAGCCAAGGACCAATGAGAAAAAATGGGTTTAAGGGAACAAAATTGCAGCAGATTTCTTTTTCAGAGTGCGTGTGTCATTACAGGCACCTTTACAGTTGGAATCCACGTTTTTCATTAGACATATCCCAGAAGCTCTACACTTTTTCATCCAGGCATCGTATTTTCAAAAGGTACAAAGAAGCAAACCAGATTACCTCCTCACCGGGCCTCAAATTTGATCATTTAGGGAGCAACACCATTTGGTCTGCAGTTTCTGAGGGAACTTGGCCAGACATAAAGGCTATTATATACATGTAGCCCTTTGATTTTCAAAAGGGAAAAAAACATGGCATCAAAGTTAAACAGAAAGGTATTGGCAGCAATAGCTAATACTGTGGACTTTATATGCTGCACCTCACCGTCTTCACCTTCTCCCAACATCATCCAAACCAGCCTCCTAGTAATCTTCCCAACATCATCCACAATTGAAGGTATCATCCATAGATGAGTCCTTATCATCTCTTGCATATGATCCAAATATATATCCTTACCATTTTTCCACCATCATTCAAAGCCACCTTCTCATCTTCTTCCCAACATCATCCAAAGCTACCCTCTCAACTTCACATCATTCAAACCTGCCTCCTCAGAATTTTCCCAACATCATCCAAAGCTACCTCTTTTCCATATTCCTGATATCATCCATAGATGCCTCCTTATCATCTCTCTGACATTATCCAAAAGCACATCCGTACCATTTTCCAGCATCATTCAAAGCAACCTTCTCATCTTCTTCCCACCATCATCCATTCACCCCATCTTCTTCCCAACATTATCCAAAGCTATCTCCTCATCTTCTTCCCAACATTATCCAAAGCTACCTCCTCATCTTCTTCCCAACATCATCCAAAGTTAACTTCTCATCTTCTTCCCAACATCATCCAAAGTTAACTTCTCATCTTCTTCCCAACATCATCCAAAGCTATCTCTTTGCCATATTCCTGATATCATCCACAGATGCCTTCTTATCATCTCTCCAACATCATCCAAAAGCACATCCGTACCATTTTTCCAGCATCATTCAAAACAGCCTTCTTACCTTCTACCTTCATCCAAAGCTACCTCCTAACCTTCTTACCAACATTATCCAAAGTCACACCCCCATCTTCTTACCAATTTCACCTAAAGCTAACTCCTCACCTTCTTCCCAACATCACCTGACCAACCTCCTCACCTTTTCCCAACATCATTCAAAGTTAGCTCCTCACCTTTTTCTCAACATCATCCAACGTCACCTCCTCACGCTTTTCCCAACATCATTCAAACTACAGCTTTACCACTTTACTTCAAACTACATCTTCCTATGAAATATGTAAGATGAAATGCACAGTCCCTCCTCAATGTTAGCATTAATATTTGCTTACTTACCCGTCAGGTTCAGCACCAAACTTTATCCTTTCACTCGCCAAGAGCAAGACCAATGTTAACTCTTCTTTCACTTCTATTTATATCACTTCTTTTGTTTGCTGCAGAACATGGGTTCTTGCCAGTGGGTTCGTTGACAACTTGTCTTTGAATTGATCTAACTGGGAGGAGGACCTTCAACATGACTGACAAGAGGTTAGAATATGCAGTTGGGGCAGCACTACTTCTTCATCCTCGCATGTTGGCAGATGGTAGACAATTGCCATAATAACTCTATGTTGCTTTTTGGGATGTAAAGTGGTATTACGAGAAAGGATGGGCTGGGGCTAGATGGTTAGCATGCTAACTTGCACAGATATCTCTAGAACATGATACACCAACATCTTTGGCATAGCATCAAAACTGTTATTTCTTCACATTCTGTTGACAATTTGTCATTTATTTTGGATTGTTTTAAGCTTAAAATCTTGCTTTAACAATATCACCCCAAACTACATCTGCATTATCTCCCCAAAAAGACTACTTCTAACTCCCAACATCATCCCAAGGCCATAGTACTTTCTTACCATTTCCTCAACTTTAATTTTCTAAACCCCATTGCAATTTCATTATCACCAAAAACTACTAACAACATTCATGGGTTATTAAAATTCATTTCACCCTTCAACAGATTTCACCAATCTGTTGTTGTCCCAGCCATCTCCATTTAGTTGATAGATCCATCCTGAATTTTGATCAGCCCATTCAATTTGAAAGACTGTTTGACTTTCTCCAAGCTACCATATACCAGTATCAATGTGCTGTATTTCAATGTTTCGTTGGAATCAGGGTTCCTAGAAGAACAATACCCGGACACATCTGTGATGAGAGACAATGACATTCTCTCATTTCCCTTTCCAGCTTTTGTAGAAGTGTCATGAGCGGCTATATATTAGCATTTCTATTGCAGATTCTCCCACGGCCTGCTTTTGTTCCACATTGGTAATTTATCTCAGTCGTTGGTGTTCAGGTGTGGCATTTTGGAAAACAAACAGCACCAGATTGTACAATTTGGCCCAACAAGACAATACCATGTACAAAAGACCAGTGGGGTCATGTGATGGTGCTGTGCCTCAGAGGGAAAAAACACAGAAAGAACTAACTTCAACAGTCCCCTTGAAATGCCCACATGGCAAATGATGAACAAAAGGTATAAGGAGAAAGTGAGCAGTAATAGCCATGAGTAATAGCTGTGAGTAAGTATTAGCCATGGTTCAGTTAATGTGGTTGAGACATAATGGCCTGATTAGCATGGTCCATATAGCATGACCTAAATTCCATGATGCAGTTAGCAAAGTTAAGATAGCATGATCCAGACAGCATGATCCAGTTAGAATGTTCCACATAATATGGCTCTGTGAATGTAGGGCCCTGGGAACATAGGACCTTGGGAACATAAGATGCTAAGAACGTAGGACCCTAAAAAATAGGACAATAGAAAAGTAAGGTGCCAAGAACATAGGACCCTAAAACAACAAGACCCTGGGAATGGCATATTATGAACAAAGGATTTGGGGAAAGTATGGCCCTGGGAACATAGGATCATTGGAACATAGGCCAAGCATGGGTGGTAGGGAGCATAGGGCCTAGGGACATAAGAAGCTAGGAATGTAGGGCCCTGAGAACAAAAGACCCTGGCAATTTAGGGTCCTGAAAATATAGGAGACTGTGAACATAGGAACCTGGAAACATATGACCCCAGGGAGATAGGACCCTGGGAAAGTAGGGGCCTTAAAACATTAGTCCCTGTGAACATAGTTTAATGTGGGACCCCAGGAACATGGGAACGTAAGGCCTTGAAACAAAGGACCCTTGAAGGACCTCTGGCCTCTGTATTCATTACATTGCATTGAACAGATACAGAATAAAGGGTAATGAAATCCCACACAAATCCAGAGCTTGATCCCGAACGCCATGATATTTTGCGGGGTTCAGGCAGGGTTGGGTAGCAGACCTCTAACATGCAAATCTAACTCTACCCTCACTGCATTCACCACTCCCTCTCTCTCTCTCTTTCTCTCATTCCCCACTTTCCCTCAAGACCAGTAATTACCCCACAATCACTGACATCAAACAGTTCTATGGACTCATGCATTTAAAACAGCAGCCTCTATAATACAGAGAGAGAGATGCAAAAAGAGAGGGACAGAGGAAAAGAGAGATAAAGAGAGAGGGAGAGAGAGAGTGACAGTGGTGGAGAGAAATAAACAGATAGAAAGAGACATAGAAGGAGAGATAAAGAGAAAGAGAAAGAGAGAGAGACAAAGAGGAAGAGAGAGAGGGATTTCCAGCACCATCAACAAGTGGTTGCCAAGGAAACTGCAGAAATATGAAAATATACACCCCCAGTGTTTGTATTTGTGTTTGACTGACAGCCTTTTTTGGTTCATTACTTCACTGGATATGACTTGCGGGGGAAAGAGAGAGAGAGAGAAAGAGTAACACTGTAAACAGACAACAACAAAGGTAGTATATCCACTCATTGTACAGAAGTAGCTGTACCCACAAGAAATCAACCGACAGGAATGAAACTTGGTGGGTAGGTTTGACATTGGGAGACATGCAAATGATTCAAGTTTCACGCTCGGACACGCTTGTGATGTTAGCAAGGACGGACCTTATTGCTGTATCTGAATGACCCAACAGCCCCGACTGCAGACGTTCAGTGAGCAGTGATGTCCTCCATAAGTCATCCTGTTAGTTCCAGCACCATTGGCAGATGACTGCACAATGCAGGACTACATGCATGCAGAACATTACGTCGTCTGCCCTTAACACCACATCAACGTCACCAAAGACTGCAATGGTGTTGTGCCAGACTGTCATGGAGTGAATGGCAGCGGGTCATCTTCAGTGACGAGTCCCGCTTTTGTCTTGGTGGAAACAACCAACGAATCCATGTGTGGTGGCACCGTGGTCAGCACCAAGATGATCTGCCCTTTTTAACACAAGCCTCCAAGAAATCAATGCTTAAGTTTGAACAGGGAGCTACACACAGTGCATTATCTTTAATACTTCCACATTATCTGGACTGTCTGAAGCACAAAGGCTATTTTTTTTCCTCTGAAAATCATCATTTATAATTCATTTTCTTCAAAATGATGAATTCAGGCTGAGTGAGATTAGCAGTCCTGCCTCAGTGGAACCCGAGGTCAGGGGACTGGAGCTGTTTAATTAAAGGGAAAGTTCATCAAAACAAATTAATTTACAACAAATCTCTCCCCTCCAAACGCAGGCGATCAGCCAAGGCCTGCCTGCTGTCTGATGTTTACTGCTTAAGTTTTGCACTGGAGCTATGAGGCTAATGTAGCTAACAAGTATAGGAACTATATAGGCCACTAGAGATGGCACCAATCCAGTACCAGGTATCAGTCTCGGAAGCAGGAAATAAAATGCTGAGTGGGATATTGGGCTTTAGTTTCTGTAACATTCTTGGCATTAGCATCAAAGAAAATGTGTGAAGTGTACATACATATATATGTAGGTAGATACAGGTAGATAATAAAGTGTTTACTGAGTGTAGGTAGATACAGGTAGATAATAAAGTGCTCAGTGAGTGTAGGTAGATACAGGTAGATAATAAAGTGCTCAGTGAGTGTAAGTAGATACAGGTTGGTTTTTGAGTTGAAGATAGGGTAAGGGTTGGGTTTTGGGTTGAGGTTAGGGTAAGGGTTGGGTTTTGGGTTGAGGTTAGGTTTTGGGTTGAGGTTAAGGTTAGGGGTTTGGGTTGCAGTTAAGGTTAGGGTTTTGGGTTGAGGTTTAGGGTTAGGTTTTGGGTTGCAGTTAAGGTTAGGGTTAGGTTTTGGGTTGAGGTTAGGGTTAGGATTAGGTTTTGGGTTGAGGTTAGGATTGGGTTTTGGCTTAAGTTTAGGTTTGGGTTGTGCTGGAAAATGATACTGTAATCCTGTAAGGTGAAGCCTTTAGACTCTTGCAGACCCTGCTGGTCTTGGACGCCAGGGGTGGAGCCTACTCCCTGGACAACAGGACTGGGACCAAACCACTGGTAGGAAGGAGAAGAACCCAAAAGCAGCAGAATAAGAGTGTAAGTTGGGTCCTTTCAAAGACAGGTGGCAGACTGAGATGGGTCAGAGGAATGAATTAGCATGAGTGACGTAGCATTAAGAGAGACATGACTTCTGTGAGGCTAATATTAGAAATATGAGCTGCTGATTAGACTAACTAGTGGAGTAACTGAATGTGTTGCGTGTAGCTTTGTTCATGTAGCTGCTGCAGTTTGCAGGGAAACGATGTCTCACCTTATACAGCCAGCTGAAGTCTGTGTGAGGCTGGGCTTCATGAGGCCCCGGGTGAGAGCTGGAATCAAGAACACTGTAAGACTGTGTGACATCCGTGTGTGTGCGTGTGTTTATTCCAGTCACAGAGCAGGTTCAGGCGTGTGTGTGTGTGTGTATGTGTGTGTGCACATCTGTGTGATCTGGGGAATATATGTCTACCTGCTCAGACCCTCGAGGGGTACAACAAAAGGCCAAACAGATGGGCTGAGGAGAGAGAGAAGGAGAGCGAGAGACAGAGAGAGAGAGAGGTGACAGACAGAGAGAGAGAGAGAGAGAGAACGAAAGAAGGAAAGAAAGAAAGAAAGAAACAGGTAGAGCCAGATGCAGAGAGAGAGAGGGGAAGAAAAAGAGAGAGAAGAGATAAAAGAGAGAAAGGCAGAGCCAGATAGAGAGAGAGAAATGAGAGAAAAAGACAGACAAAAAGGAAGGAAAAGGAAGAGAGAACAAAATAGAAAGAAGAGAGGGAGAAAGAAAGAGAGGGAAAGATAAAAAAGAGAGATCCAAAGGTCAAACAGACATGAAGAAAGAGCAAGAAAGAGAGAAAAAGAGAGAGAGTGTGAGAGAGAGAGGCAGAGCCAGATACAGAGAGAAAGGAAGGGGGAGAAAGACAGAAAAAAGAGAGGTAGAGAGAGCGATAAAGGGGGGAAAGAGATAGAAGAGAGAAAGAAAGAAAGAAAGAAAGAAAGAAAGACAGAAAGAGAAGAGAAGAGAAGAGAAGAGAAGAGAAGAGAAGAG
>CM067482.1:28465672-28545077 GCA_034552555.1 Semaprochilodus insignis | reverse complement strand
TGGAGGTGGAGTGACACCAGGCCTTCTGGACGTGTGACGTGTAACAACAAACCGTTCATCTTGGCGCTGAGCACGGTGCCTCCACACATGGATTCGTTGGTCGTCTCCACCAAGACAGAAGCGGGACTTGTCACTGAAGATGACCCGCTGGCATCCTGAGCCACTCCGTGACATTCTGGTATAACTCCATTGCAGTCTTTGGCGGCGTAGATATGGTGTTAAGGGCAGTCGACGTAACGGTCTGTGTGCATGTAGTCCTGTGTTGTGCAGCCGTCTGCCAATGGTGCTGGCACTAACAGAATGACTCATAGAGGGCACCACTGCTCGCTGAATGTCCATAATTGTGGCTGTTGGGTCAGTCAGGTACAGTGATAAGGCCCGTCCTTGCTTATGTCACATGTGCGGCCGTGCTAAATTAAATGTAGCTCTGTATCCACTATCCACTTACTCAGCTGGAACATCAGCTGAAATGGCTGTTTTAACACACCTGTATTTATATTGCTATGTGTACTACTGGACAGTCCCAGACACTTCTAGAACGTTCTACAAATTTCTGAAAAGTTCTAGAAAATTCCAGACAGTTCTATAAACTTCAAGAGAGTTCTCACCATTCCAGCAGCTACTCAACACTGAATGTATCACAGATCACAGAAAAGTTCATGGACCAGTAGCCATTTTCTGTACATTTTAGGTCTAGGGAATTAAGAAAGCACACTTAGTACCCGGGAACAAGGAACAAATAAAAATTCACAACATAGCGCCATCATGACGCCTGACAACATTCCCAAAATAATCCAAGCAGCCATGTTTTTCCGAAATGGGACACAAGTATGGCAAAAATGTAAAAGATGTCTCTCTTCCAAGGCTGCCACAGCTGTAATCCGGACTGAAAGTTTCGAATCTGCTCTTTCAAAGGAATTTCAGGTCTGGAATAATTCAACGAAATGTTGAAGGAGGCGGTTTAAGGCACATAGGAGGGTTAGCTTTGCGAAATTTCCCTCCTCAGTATCCTCTTAACTTTCTCATGTTTCGCAGCTGGCCTGTATCAATGAGATGTTAATTCCAGAGCAGCAACCAGCCTGTTCTTCGCTTATCATCTCCCTGTAGCCTCTCTCTTCTCAGCATAGCGGCTTCTGCCTCCAGCAGGAACTTAAGGTCACTAGGTGGAGGGAAAACTTTTAATGAGCAGAAAAATAAATCAGACTTTCACAGTTTACAGCAAATGTAGTGGATCGGGCGAAACATACAGTATTTGACTGGTGTTTGCGTATTTAGTGCTGGAGCTATGAGGCTAATGCAGCTAACATTAGCTAAACCAATTATCCATTCATCCATCCATCCATCCATCTTATCCCTTTAACATTCTTCTCAAATTTTTGGTAGAGTACATTTCGAGTCACTATATTCTAATATATATGGTGTTGAACTTAACTCAACCTGGTTGTGCCATCTCTACCAATCGGCAGAGATATGTTAGGCTAAAACATCCACTAGGGGTCACTAGAGAGTCTTTCACACATGTTGATGTGTGTTGTTTTTAGTGACATTTTCAGAGGGAAGCTTATTTATTCAGCACATTATTTTATATTATTAATAATATTATTTCAGAGGTTTTGATGAACAGAATTATGGAACTTCATACAGTAAAAAGGAATCTAATAGGGGTAAAATAATTTTTCAAAAAACATGTGCTACCAAAAGGTCTAATTGTTTCTTTATGGTAAAGGTGTCTAATGCAAAAAAAAAAAAGCCATTGAAGAGTTGTATCACTTAATCCAGTCATAGTTGCAGTAGGGATAGTAGGGAAGCCCTTGCAACTTATCCTCCAGCTCATTCTGGGGGATCCCTATACATTCCCAGGTCAGCCTGGAATCCAGTGGGTCCTGGGATGACCTCTGGGTCTCATCTCAGTTGGCCGTAACCGGGAAACCACCTCAACTGGTCCGCCAACCTGCAAAGAAAGGTGGAAATGAGCTAAACAAATTAGCGAACCAAGTATCAGGCCTAAATAATTACATGCTTACCTCAAACCGTGTGAAGTTGTTCCGTAGCCTGTAATAGGCTTGAATATATACTTTCTGAGACTGTTTGGTATGCTATTACCTTTAAAAGTGGATAAAAGTACATTAGCGTAGATAAAAACAGGAGAAGCCTTCTTGAAGCCCGAATTTTGTCCATGTTTATAGATAACAGTGTGTCAAAAACTGCATAAACTCTGCATAAGTGAATTTGAGAACATTTCATAAACTCGTTATTCATTTTTTTGGCTAAACTGTCCTTTAAATTCAACATCTCGCCAATTTTAGGCCTTTGGACCAAGGCTGGTTGAACATGGGGGGGGGGAGGGGGGGGTTATTGTGGTTCGAGTCGCAAGCTGCTGACGTGGTGTTCGTTTTCCCATCGGTGGGCCGACAGGTGGAGATTTATAATGCGGGTCTCCCAAGATCAACAGCAGGAGTAATCTCTCCAGGCAAAAACTGTCAGGGTGAGGCACCCATCACCCAGAGACAGATGTCGTCTTCATGGATAATTCATTTCTGCACTTGTCGCTCGGTTCCTTCTGATTACTTGTCAAACGCTGGTGCGCTGCTTTGATTGTTTAATTCCATCATTGATCCAATTACATTGCAGCGGCTGCCACCAAATCTCTATATAATGGAATTTTATCCTTCAGTGATTATGACTGTGCTAACTGCATGCCTTAATCATCACACGTTCACTGTGTCGAGTTGTTTAGTAATCTCAAATAGACTTCAGTGTGGAACCATGGGTGCATCCCAGTTGCGCACTTCATACTAATGCTAACTAGTGTCTGAGTATGTAGTATAGGGTACAGTTATGAAAGATGAGTATACTCAAAAATCAACAATGCACCTCTTAGAACCAATCAAGCTTTGAGTATGGCAATGATGGACACTATTGTCCCACAGTGCAAATTCAAAAAAAACGTGGACGGCGATGCAACCTCGGCTGCAGTGGTGGCAGAGCCAGAAATGGTGTATAATTGTGAGTTCAACCCAAGAAACCTCCACCAAAGCAGCCATTAGAGTTCCGCGTGGTATGACGTAAGCTTCACCACTTCCTGTCAGTAAGAAGCGATGTAGTATGCTAATATTGTGTGTAGTAAAACATGTGCTACCATACGGTCTAATTGTTTCTTTATGCGTTTGCAGTAGGGACAGTAGGGAAGCCCAGGTGGCCCTGTCCCCTGCAACTTCCTCCAGATCATTCTGGGGGATCCCAAGCCAGCTTGGAGATATAATCCCTCCACTGGGTCCTGTGATGACCTCTGGGTCTTGTCCCCATTGGCCTAAACCGATAAACCACCAATGTAATGCGTACAGGGGGCAACCATATCAGATGCCCGAACCACCTCAACTGGTTTGCTACCCTGCAAAGAAAGGCAGAAACGAGCTAAATAAATTAGTTCAACCCAAAAAACCTCCACCAAAGCAGTCTTCAAAGTCCAGCATGGTATGGCGTAAGCTTCATCACTTCCTGTTAGTAAGAAGTGATCTAGTATGTTAATATTGTGTATACTAGCCTGCAGAACTCAGAACTCACATATACTGTGTAGTATTAGTGTGTAGTGCACAACTGAGACCCAGCTCATAGAGAGCTAGCAGGCAGCTTAAGTTAGCACTAAGCTAATGGTGGTGCACTTGAGCATTTGTTGGTACACGTGAACAGCAAAACCAGCTTATGTATGTATTCTGGTATGCTGGTCAGCAGCAAGTGAAGTTGATAAACTGATTCCCACCAACAACAGGCATCATAGACCAGCACAGATTAGCTTAGACCAGCATGAAATGCATGCTGTGTTGATTAACTCATGCAGCTAGCACAACACTTATCACTGAGGCTTGTGGAAAACACTCCATATATTTCATTTGAAGCGTAAGGTTCAGGTCATTAGCATGAAAAACAAGGAAAAAACACTTCTACCAATATGCTCATGTCTGCTAACACCTCTATGGGATGTTAGTGTTGTATTAGCTCCAAGCTAACGCTGGTGCTCTTAAACATTTCTTAGCCATTCTGAAAGTAAGCACGGACATCTGAAGTTTGTGAAAAGCGTTCCTTATGTGATATGTAAAGCTTGTAACAGAGTGCCAGGCTGTCATGGAGTGACTCTGAATGGCAGCGGGTCATCTTCAGTGACGAGTTCCGCTTTTGTTTTGGTGGAGACGACCAACGAATCCGTGTGTGGAAGCACCGTGGTTGTCACGTGTCACATGTCCAGAAGGCCTGGTGTTACTCCTCCTCCACCCCTACCACACAATCTCCAGGAACTGTGTGAGAATATTGAAGCTGCATGGCATGGATTATCACAGGACACCATTAGGAACTTCTACAACTCCATGCTGAGACGTCTGGCATGTTGCGTTAGCCATACTGAGAGACACTACTTCTGTATGTGTAGCTCTATAAATATTGATCATATCAGTCTAAATTTATCATCATTTATTGTTCCTGGTAACCTTTATCTTCCTTCCCAATAGCACTGCAATCCCACACTTCCTTCTGGGTGCAGCTATTCTTTTGATGACGAGTGTATATATGTTGGAAAGTAGTTGAGGCGTACAACTATTCCGTATACGGCTTTTTCTGTCTCTTGCTCCAAAACTATGTAGCACAGCTACAATCCCAGTGAGCTGCAGAAGTGAAGTGGCTTCAGAAAGCAGGATCAGGCTGAAGCTTGGGATCACCCACGGCCTCTTCAAAGCTTTTTCTGGCGATGTGGAGAGTTCTCAGCTGCCTGTGGGAAATAATCTCAACAGAGGAGAAAGACTCAGTTTGGGGCAAATTACTCACAGCTGTATTAGAAATGATGGTGGGGCATGTGAACTGATTGCACAAGAAAGCGGGAGCAACAGAACAGCAGGCCAACAAGAAACACAAAGCTCAAAGACTGAATTAGAGTTGTGATGTATGCCGGTCGTGACCCACAATTATTAGAACTAGGCTCTCAGTCAAGGACCACAAAATCCACGATTAATAGAACTGAGCCTTTGTCAAGACTCGGCAAAAACAAGGCAAAATTTAACTGATAGTTATAATTCCTGCTAGGGTCTTTATGGGGTTCAAATCCCCGGCAGAGTGTCCGGGGTTCTTTCTGTGTGGAGTTTGCATGTTCTCCCCATGTCTGTGTGGGTTTTCTCCCACAGTCCAAGGACATGCACTCAGGTGAATTGGAGATGCTAAATTGCCCCTAGGTGCATGTGAATGTCTGCCTGTATCTGTCCAAGGTGTATCCTGCCTTCCGCCCTTTGAGAGCTGCCACAGGTTGTAGTCCCTCCCAGTTTTCCCATGACTCCTTCAGTAAAGAGAACTAGGGTTAGGACTGGAGTTAAGGATAGGGTTCCAGCTAGGGTAAGGGCTGGAGCTATGGTTAGGGCTGAAATTAGGGTTAGGGCAGGAGTTAGGATTAGTGCACCAGCTAGGGTTAGAGCTAGGGTTACATCTAGGGTTATGGCTGGATCTAGAGTTAGGGCTGGATCTAGGGGCAACATGACAAAATGTAACTTTTAGAATTCCTGCTAGTGTCCTTATGGGCTTTGATTCCCGGGCAGGGTGTCCGTAGACCTTTCTGTGTGGAGTTTGCATGTTTTCCCTGTGTCTGTGTGGGTTTCCTCCCAGAGTCCAAAGACATGCAGTCAGGTGCATTGGAGATGCTAAATTGTCCCTAGATGTGTGTGAATGTGTATGTCTGTCTGAATCTGTCCAGGGTGTATCCTGTCTTCCACCCTTTGAGAGCTGGGATAGGCTCTAGTATCTCTCAGTTTGCCATGACGCGTTCAGTAAAGAGTCCTGGCATAGAGCTGCCTCCATTGTTTACTATTCCTAACAACTATCCTACACCTGCTTGGATTACAATTCATATGCACAGTCAGTGATGTATCTAGAACATCTTACAAAATTGGTCCCATGGTAATTTAAAATGGTGATTGGTTGATTCCTAATTTTTTTGGCAGTTTAATGTGTAAGCCCTTCCGTGCAGCTCCTAAAGTCTTAACCAATGGGAGCGCTCGCTTGGCTGAATCTACTTAGATAAACCTAGAGAAACAGCCCTGATTGGATCATTTTCTTTGGAGGTTCAAGATTTAAACCCTTTTGTTTCCAGCCAACTCTTTAGATAAAACAATAATACTGATTCTACTAAATAAAAATGAACAGGCAAGATTTTTTTAATGCACAGAATTCTTCCATGTAGGGCTAGAAGGCCCGGGTCATAGGTAGGGTTAGGGCTGGAGCTATGTTTAGGTCTGGAGTTAGGGTTAGGGCTGGAGCTAGGGTTGAGGCTGGAGCTAGTGTTAGAGCTGTAGCTAGGGTTAAGGTTGGAGCTATGGTAAGGCCTAAAGCTAGGGTTACAGATAGAGTTAGGACAGGAACTAGGGTTAGAGCTAGACCTAAGGTTCGGGTTGGGGCTAGGATTAGGGCAGGAGCTAGGGTTAGGGCAGAAGCATGGGTTAGGCCTGGAGCTAGGGTTAGGGCTGGAGCTAGGGTTAGGGCTAGAGCTAGGGTAGGTCTGGAGTTAGGTAGGACTTGAGTTGGGCCTAGGGTTAGGGCTGGGGCTAGGGTTAGGGCTTGAGCTATGGTTAGTTCTAGGGCTGGAGCTAGAGTTAAGGCTGGAGCTAGGGTTAGGGCTGGAGCTAAGGCTTGGGTCGAAGGTAAGGTTAGGCCTGGACCAAGGGTTAAGGCTGGAGCTAGGGTTAGGGCTAGAGCTAGGGTTCAGGTTGGGGCTAGGGTTAGGGCAGGGGCTAGGGTTAGGGCTGGGGCTAGTGTTAGGCCTGGACCTATGGCCAGGGCTGAAATTAGGGTTAGGGTGGGAGCTAGGGTTAGGGCTAAAACTAGTGTTAGGGTTGGAGCAAGAGCTAGGGTTCCAGCTAGGGTTTGGGCTGGACCTAGGGTTAGGGTGAGAGCAAGGGTTAGTGCACCAGCTACGGTTAGGGCTGGAGCTAGGGTTAGGGATGGGGCTAGGGTTAGGGCTGGACCTATGGCCAGGGCTGAAATTAGGGTTAGGGCAGAAGCTAGTGTTAGGGTTGGAGCTAGAGTTAAGGTTTCAGCTAGGGTTTGGGCTGTACCTAGGGTTAGTGGGAGCGCTAGGGTTAGTGCACCAGCTACAGATAGGGCTGGAGCTAGGGTTAGAGCCTGAGCCAAGGCTTGGATCGGAGGCAGGGTTAGGGCTAGAGCAAAGGTTTGGGTCGGAGTTAGGTTTAGGGCTAGATCTAGGGTTAGGGCTGGAGCTAGGGTTAGGGCTGGAGTTAGGGTTAGGGCTGGAGCTAGAGTTACGGCTGGAGCTAGGGTTAGGACTGGAGTTAGGGTTAGAGATGGAGCTAGGGTTAGGGTCGGAGGTAGGGTTAGGGCTAGAGCTAGGCTTAGGACTGGAGTTAGGGTTAGGTATGTATTTAGGGTTAGTACTGGAACTAAGGTTTGGGTCGTAGGTAGGGTTAATGCTGGAGCTAAGGCTTGGGTTGTAGGTAGGGTCAGGGCTGGAGCTAAGGTTTGGGTTGGGGCTAGGGTTAGGGCTGGGGTTAGGCCTGTTCATTATTACATGATAAATGACTGCAATATACAGTGATGAGTAAATGAACGCTAATTCAGCAATTCATTACTGCTCTAACGAAAATAAATGTCTTGAGGATAAACTTATGTTGGTTATTAGTAATAATAACTTTAATTATTATATAATAATTATTATATTTAATTATTTAATTATTTTCTGAAGTGTGTATTTTTTATATTTTATGTTGCCCACTGTTACATAAAAGCAGTAAGCCACAAGAGGCTGTGCATTACTCCAGTCAGGAGGTTGACTTTGCATCATGCTTAAGAACATCCTTCCCTGTGATATAATCACTGTAACAAACAACCTCTCGTGGCTCATTGCTTTAATGTCCATAGAACAGCACCATGCCCAATGGCAAGCATGGGCTAGATGGGTTTAAAGCCCCCCAGTATGGTGTAGTTGAGCAGTGGAACTGCATTCTCCAGAGTGATGGAGCTCCATCCAGTATTTTTACAATGAGATGGAGTGGCATTTGTTGTAGACTATGCCATACAGTATTCTGAGGCAGAAAGGCACCCAGTCAGGTCTGAATCTAATGTTTGTATGAATGCTGCCTGCTGAGGTTCCTCAGTTTGGTCATGTTTTGAAGATTCCATAATACCATGTATCAGCACCAATTAGGAAGCATCCATACAATGGTTAGGAAGCATTCATACAATGGCCAGCTTCTAACACAGCGCAGGCAGCAAGGCATAGAGACGGCTGCCTTCAGTTTCGGACACAGCCATTGTTTGTAATGATGTGGACGGTGAGTGTAATTACATCTTCATTGTCCCTTCACTGACCTCAAATCGATCTTGGATGATAGAATACAAACTGATTTTCATTTCCTGACTGATGGATTCCTTGATTGATTTTGGTAATGAGATATCTTCAAGGGCGTCTCTCCTGAAGCTAATAAATGTCACAAACAATTCTAATTTCAGCCCAGACAGTCTTCTCCTTCTCACTGAGCCTGAACTGTTCTCAGGGGACAAGAAGCAGATTCTCTACAAAAGAGAGTTTAAAGTCTTTCATTTGTTTCAGATCACTGACTGATCCCTGGAGCTGGAGATGTAGAGGGAGATACGCATGGTCAACACAATACGCTGTGCACAATAATGCTCGGTTTTATTACATGCTGTATGAAAATCTATACTCACTTGCCTAAAAAATGACCAAAGATGAATGGAGACTGTGCAGCTATAGGTCACTCTACAATTAAACACCTAGCGAAAAAATAAGGAAGATGGAGATCTATAAGAAGTAGAAGAAATCTACAACGTAGGTGTTTCTAATAAAATGGCCAAGGAGTTGGAAGCACAAGGTAAGTGTTTCTAATAAAGTGGCCAGTTAGTGGAAGCACAAGGTAAGTGTTTCTAATAAAGTGGCCAGTTAGTGGAGGCACAAGGTAAGTGTTTCTAATAAAGTGGCCAGTTAGTGGAGGCAAAGGTAAGGTAAGTGCACAAAGTAGAACATAGATTTTTCTAATAAAGTGGCCAGTTAAAAAGTACAAAGTGAGTGTTTCTACTAAAGTGGCCAGTCAGTGGAGATACACGTTAGGTGAAGTACAAGGTAGGTGTTTCTAATAAAGTGGCCAGTTACCATCAGCACAAAGGAAATGTTTCTAACTAGGTGGCCAGTGAAGAAGTACACAGTCAGTTTCTGCTAAAGTGGCCAGTTAGTGGTGATACAAGGTAGGTGTTTCTAATAAAATGGCCAGTTAGTGTAAGTACAAGGTAGGTGTTTCCAATAAAGTGGCCATTGAAAAAGTACAAAGTAGGGGTTTATACTAAAGTGCCCAGTTAGCTGAACCACAAGATAGGTGTTTCTAATAAAGTGAACAGTTAGTGGAAGCACCAGGTAGGAGTTTCTAATAAAGTGGCCAGTTAGTGGAAGTACAAGGTAGAGGTTTATAATTAAGTGGACAGTGAGTCAAAGTAAACTCAAGCATGTTTCTTGCTTCTCTTTGGCTGTGGTTGCAGCAAGATGGCAGCAGGCACTAACACTAGCAAAAACTCCTTCCAAGATTTGATCAGTGTGGTAACTGAATTTGTGAATCATGATTAGAGGCATGAGTCCATCCTTGGCTCAGGATACAAACCAATCAGACTCATCATTGAATGGTCCAGTGACTTGAAAAGTCAGAATTTTGAAGTTTGCTTTGAGAATATCAGGGAATATCAGGGAATTCTCATGTATATTTGTGTAAAAGTACATTTCTTTGTCCTGGAATGGGACTACAAGACATGCATCCCATTGTAAAAATACACACAGTGTAACTAACAGTTGCAGATGTAAGAAGGTGTCCTAACTGGTGACCTTTTAGAGAATTAGCTGCTATGGATCACTTTCCTATATGAAAATAAAAGCCCCTAATTCTAATTATCAAAGGATCATGTGCAATGTTAATGATGTCTTCAAAGGCACCAGGAGATGAACTCATTATCCCAAATTCTTGGAAGTTGTGGATGTGGTTTATTAGCTAGCTGGAATTGATGGATTTAGCCCGTTTCAAAACGTTTTCGCCTAAAAGCCTAGGTGTTAGCTGACCTAAGTTTAGCACCAGAGCTGCTTCCTTCTGTGTAAGCACTAAGACGTATAATTAGCTTAATCATAATTAGACCTGTAATTAACTCAACTAAGGCCTATAATTAACTAAATGGACTTATGGAATAACAGGGTAGAGGACCACCCCTACTCTTTTCCAATCCCGTCTCTACCTTCCATTTTCTGTGGCAAAATACACCCGTCATCAAAGGCATAGCCATACCCAGAAGGAAGTGTGGGATTGCAGTGCTATTGGGGAGGAAGATAACGGTTACCCGGAATAAAAAATGATGATAGATTTAGACTGATATGGGATATATTTATTGAGCTACACATACAGAAGTAGAGTCTCTCAGTATGGTGTCAGGCCGCCATGCTTGCTAACGCAACATGCCATGTAGAGGTTCCTAATGGTGTCCTATGATAATCCATCCCGTGAAGCTTGAATATTCACACACAGTTCCTGCAGACTTTGCGTTAGGGGTGGAGGTGGAGTGACACCAGGACTTCTGGATGTGTGACGCATGACAACAAAATGCTCATCTTGGTGTTGACCAGATACGTTGGTCGTCTCCACCAAGACGAAAATGAAGATGGCCTGCTGCCATTCTGAGTCACTCGATGACAGTCTGGCATGACACCATGGCAGCCTTTGGTGACATTGACATGGTGTTAAGGACAGTCTGCGTTAATGGTCTGCATACATGTAGTCCTGTGTTGTGCAGCCGACTGCCAATGGTGCTGGCGCTAACAGGATGACTCATGGAGGGCATCACTGCTTGGTGAATGTCCACAATTGTGGCTGTTGGGACAGTCAGGTACAGCGATAAGGCCCGTCACATGCACGGCCAAGTGTGAAACTTGAATCATTCTCATGTCTCACAATGTTAAACCTACCCACCAAGTTTCATTCCTGTCTGTTGATTCTTTCTGGGTGCAACTCTTTGTGCAACTATTCTTTTGATGATGAGTGTATTTACCGTCTCCACCCCCACCTTATCTCTCCCCTGTTCCTCAGTTCTGTGTCAGGCCTATCCTTTATCCAGTCCTACCCTTCTAGCTCCAGGTAGAAGCTGCCCAGCTCGAGTTCTCAGAGTCCTCCCCCCTGCCTCAGTCAGCCTATCCTCATACGTCCAGCATATGTTGAATGGAAGGGTTCAAAATTAGAATAAATTCTATAAAGAATTGAACTAAGATCATAAATGATATCTATTTGACCATTTTTCAACCTCTTTTTTTCTCTTAGGATTAATCAGGCTGTTTTTGTACTGCACCTTAAAGTTTGATATATGTAAATGATATCCAGGTGGAAACACTGTATATATAACCGGAACCATGATACTACCACCACCATGTTTCACAGATGGGATAAGGTTTTTATACTGGAATGCAGGCTTTTTTTCCATTCTCCAAGCACAACACTTATCATTTAAACTAAAAAGTTCTATTTGGGTCTCATTCATTCACCAAAAATGGCTTGTCCACAAGTTCTTTTTGGAGAGCAGGACTTGCATCCTAGAAATGGATATATTGTAAGGACATCCAGCCTGAAACATATATATATATATATATATATATATATATATATATATATATATATATATATACATATAATTTCGATTTGTGTTTAACATATTCGTAAAAAACATAAAATATAAATGTGCCACCTTTGCAGAAATCACATTTTAGATTTTTATTTTTCTCCAGTATGTGAAATTCAGCAAATAAACAATAATTGTGCCTTAAAATGTAAAGATGTGTGTTCACTCTAGAAAAAGTATTGACGTCTTTGTTGAAAATCAACAAAACATGCAATTTGACCAGGCTTTTACACATGACATCACTTTATGTATTTTGTTATTTTACATATATGGAAAAGTGAAGAAATTTTGTTTTATCCATTATATGGTTCATTTAACAATTACAGCTCAAACTGTGAGCCACCAATGTCCTCAGGTAGTTCCAATAGTCACGGTTCGCCACTGATATCTACAGTAATTGTGGTAGTGTGTAGAGGCAGCCTGAGATTCTCAGTGTGAGAAAACATCCCCCCTTCCTGTCTCTCGATCTCATTCCTGTTCCCTCCCACTCCACCTACTAGCTTTCTTTGAGCGCCGCTGTCTTATTTGGCACATGACTTTACTGGAGCAAGAACACAAATACATCTCAGGATTCATTTTCATACGTTTGTCATCCAACACACAACCATTATCATCATTATCAACATTATCGTCAACATTATATCAACATTCAACATTATCATCAGTTTCAAGAGATTCTCGTAAATCAGCTATATGAGGTTTTATTTCTGTTTTGGGTTTGGGTTTTTATGCCAGCTGCCCTTAACACTGTCTGAGCATTTCAAACTGAATTGGCCCAGGGTTCTATGTTCCCAAGGCCCTAATTCCCAGTGTTCTATGTTCTGATAGCCCTATGTTCCCAGGCTTCAATGTTCCCAGCTGCCCTTTACACTGTGTGTGCATCTCATATTGAATGGTTCCAGGTTTCTATGTTCCCAATGCCCTGTGTTCCAAGGGTTCATTGTTCCAACAGTCCTATGTTCCCAAGGCTGTATGGTCCCATGGTTTTATGTTCCCAAGGCTCTAATTTCACAGGGTCAAAGTTCCCAGCTGCCCTTTACACTGTGTGAGAATTTCATATTGAATAGTCATAGGTTTCTATGCTCCCAATGCCCTGTGTTCTGAGGGTTCTATGTTCCAACAGCCCTATGTTCCCAAACTGCATGTTCCCATGGTTTTATGTTAAAGGGCAACTGGAGTAGGGATGTCCAGGGTTCTATGTTCACAAGGTCATATGTTCCCAGGTTTATCTGTTCCCAGGGTTCCCAATACCATATGTTCCCAAAATTCTACTAATGCAGGATTCGATGGTGCCTAAAGCCTCATGTTCCCACTAGTGTATGTTCCCAGAGCCCCATGTTCGCGCTGGTCTATGTTCCCAAAGTCCTAATTTTCCAGGTTTCTTTGTTCCTAAGGCCCTAATTTCTAATGCCATATGTTCCCAGGGCCCTATGTTCCAAGGTTTCTATGACCCAGGGTTCTATGTTCTTAATATTCTATGTTCCCAAGGCCATATATTCCCATGATTATATTGTTTCCAAGGCCCTATGTTCCCATTGTTTTATGCTCCCAAGGTTTCTAGGTTCCAAAGGCCTTATGTTCACAGGATTCTATTCTCCCAAGGGTATCTGGAGTGGGGGTTGTACCCACTAAGGACCTAATGCTAATAACATTTATGCTAGCATCCACAGAGTGAGTGTTTTTCCTCATATTTATACAGTTTGATTCTGTACAAGTAGAACATATACAACCTTTTTTTAATTGTGTGGTGGAAAAGCAACCTAATTTTCCAACGTAAACAATGTTTTTCATCTACAAATACTGGCACTGAAAATAAAACATTTGAACATTTGATTTTGAACGTGACAAGCACAGAAATATGAATGGCAGAAAAGTAAAAATGATAATATCTGATACATTCTGATATGACAGTGAATGCTTCAGTAAATCTAGACCAGACAGACAGCACTGTTTTTCTTCTCTTCCCCTTATCTCCTTATCAAAGCTCTCTCACTCTCCCTTTCATATAGGGAGAATCATTTTTCCATGTGCGAGTGCAGGGAAGCTCACGTGACTGTTTATCTGAGGTAATTCTCCGGCTCAGTAGTGCGGCGAGAATCAGAGGAGAGGATGAGCGTGTAAACAAAAATTACAGGAAGCACGACCCCGTTCTGCTTTCATGTTTGCCGCCGCCTCCACGTTTAAATGCAAATGCGCTCTTTGTTGTGTTGCTTTCTTCAGCGCGCCAAACACAACTGCGTGAAATGCTTCTATTTGCACAGCAACACCCGTCCGAAAGCATTCATACCACCTGACTGAATGTATCCATTTCATAATCGTACAGACCTTCTGATCTGCTCGGAGATGAATGAACATAGAGTGGCACGCAAAAGTCTGGGCACCCCAGTCAAACCTTCATTTACTGTGAATAGCTAGGCGGATAAAAGATGACCAGATTTCCCAAAAGGCATGCAGTTAAAGATGATCTTTAATAATGTAAGCAAGATTATTATTTTTCATTTTCATCATTTACAGCTTCGAAGCTACAGGAAAGGAAAAGGGCACAATGCAAAAGTTTGGGCACCCTGTGAAGTTGATTCTTTCTTGCTTGCACCGAAGGTAGAACCAGGGGACGGCTGAGGATTGGAGTTGGTTATTTCAAGGCGATCGCAATCGAGTGTCAGCTCTTGCCCGAAAACAGTATCTGGACCAGTGGTGGACAGTAACTAAGTAACTGTAATTAGCTCCACTACATTTCAAACTCTAATATCTGACTGTTTATTACATTATACAAAATTTGTAGTTCCTTTCGGCTTATGTGCACATAAAAGTGTAACGTGAAAATGAAACAAGCTTATTCATGGATTCTTAGCATCCATGGAAAGGCCTGGACCACATCAAGGACCACCTGGAGGAAGGTTGGTAAAGCAGGATTAGTTAGTTAACAGATCAGTGGTAAATAGACCACAATAGTAAATTTGTTTTGGCTAGTTTATGAACAGAGACCTGCAGTTGCAATATAGTAAAGGAAAACTCATTTGTGATCCTTTTTAAAGCAAGTAAAACTTGTAACTTGTAAGTTGCAAATAAATCTTAAACTGAAACTTTGCTTGATTGCAAAAAGTTATTTTACAGTTCTTGTATTTGTATGGAGATTTGTGTCCATTCCTCCTAATAAAAGGCTTCTGGGTATTTGAGATTCTTGCATGGACCAGTCTTTTGAGGTCTATGTCCAGATTTTCAATGATGCTTATGCTGGGGGACTTGTGGGGGCCATAGCAATGCATCTCTTTCAGCTTGCATCTCTTGAGGTAGCCCATTGTGGATGTTGAAGTGTGTTTAGGATCAATATCCTGTTGTAGGAACCATCCTCTTTTCACCATCAGCTCTTTTTTATAGACAGTGTGATGTGTACTTAATCAGTTTCTCCCTCTACCAGTGCAGTGCCCTCTGTGCCACTGGATACAACACAAGCTCAAAGCGTGATCGATCCAGCAACCATGCTTAACAGTCGGAGAGTGTTCTCATGAAGCTGTGCACCCTTTTTTCTACAAACCTACCATTGCCTACTGCAGCCGGGAAGTTCTACTTTAACTTCATCGGTCCAGAGGACTCCTTTCCAAAGTGCATCAGGTTTGTTTAGATGTTCCTTTGCAAACTTCTCGTGCTGTATTTTGTGGTGACGATGGAGGAAGGAGGAAAGGTTTTCTTCTAATGACTTTTCCATGAAGGCGCAGTCCAACAGTGCACCACCACTTCCAGAATATGCTAAGTCTTCCTTTAAATGTTCCCTTGCTTTTCTTAACAATCCTACCAACAGTGCACTTGCAGACTGATTTGAGACTTGCCTGTATTGACTTGGAACTTAATTTAAGACTTGCATGTATTGATTTTGGACTTGATTTGATTTTTGCCTGTATTGACTCAGGACCTGACCTGAGAGTTGCCTGTATTGACTCGGAACCTGACTTGAGACTTGCCTGCATTGACTCAGGATTTGATTTGATAGACTTGCTTGAACTGACTTGCCACTCGAATTAAGAGTTGTCTGTATTGACTTGGGACTTGACTGTATTGACTTTGGACTTGACCTGTTTTGACTCAGGACCCGAATTGAGACTTGCCTGTATTGACTGCCACTAGGAAGTTCTATTTTAACCTCATCTGTCCACAGGACTTGTTTCCACAGTGCATCAGTTTTGTTTAGATGTTACCTTGCAAACTTCTCATGCTGTACTTTGTGGTGATGACGGAGAAAAGGTTTTCTTCTCATGACTTTTCCATGATGGCACAGTCGATCAGTGCGCCACCACTTCCAAAGTGTGCTATATCTTCCTTTAAATCTTCCCTTACTTCATTTAGCAATCCTCTCACAGTTCTCTCAGAAAGTTTTCTTGTTCTTGCAGACCTTGATCTCCATCAGAAATTCTTATAGCTACTCCTGCTTGGAGTACTAGCAGCTGCTTGGAGGAGCCCATGGCTGCTGAGTGTTGGGACGAGGTTTCAGGAGTCTCAGGGGTATCTATAAAGCTTTAAAATGTGTGTTTCCTAATGTCGATTGTGAACAAACCATAGGGTGCATCCCAATTATGCACTTAATACTAATACTAACTAGATTTTTGAGTATATAGTACAGTTACAAATGTCAAAGTTGAGTATACTCAGTAACCCACAATGCACACTTAGAACCAGTCAATTATTAAGTACAGTAATGATGGACACAATGGTACCTCAATGCAATGGGAAACAGAAAGGGAGGAGCTTCTCACTTCTGCAAAATTCTGAAAAAATGGCAGACGGTGATGCGATATATATCAACTATTAGAGTCGGTCGTTGGTGCCAGACAGGCCAGGGATTTTCTTGCACAACAGTCTCAGACTACACAAGACATTCAATCAACCATGTCTGGTTTCACTTCTGTCAGGCAAGAACAGAAAGCTGAGGCTGCAGCGGGCACAGGCGCAACAAGACAGTTGAAGGCTGGAATAATGTATCCTAGTCTGATGAGTTTAGATTTTTGCTTTTTTGTTTCGAATCATTGCTTGAATGCCAAAGCCTATTTGAGTGTTGCCGCTGACCATGTGCATTCACAATTTTCCATTTTTCAATGGCTGCTTCATTTTACTTGGTTTAATGAACATGACAATGAGTTTACTGTTCTTCATTGGGCTTCCCAATAACCGAATCTAAATCCAGTAAGATACAGTGGGATGTGATGGTAGAACAGGAGATCTCAGCACGGAGTTGTAGAGGTTCCTAATGGTGTCCTGTGATAATCCATCCCATGCAGCTTGAATATTCTCACACAGTTCCTGCAGATTGTGCGGTAGGGGTGGAGGTGGAGTGACACCAGGCCTTCTGGACATGTGACGCATGACAACAAACCGTTCATCTTGGTGCTGACCACGGTGCCTCCACACATGGATTCGTTGGTCGTCTCCACCAAGACAAAAGCGTGACTCGTCATTGAAGATGACCCGCAGCCATTCTTAGTCACTCCATGACAGTCTGGTACAACACTATTAGACTCACAGGACAAGGGCAGTTGTTGTAACGGACTCCATGCATGTAGTCCTCCATTTTGCAGTTGTCTGCCAGTGATGCTGGCACTAACAGGATGACTCCCGGAGGGCATGACTGCTCACTGAATGTCCGCAATCGTGACTGTTACCCATCCTTACTTACGTCACATGTGCACTTGAATCATTTGCATGTCTCATGATGTCAAACCTACCCACCAAGTTTCATTCCTGTCGGTTGATTCCTTCTGGGTGCAACTATATGTGCAACTATGTATTTGACGATGAGTGTATTGAATCATATGTGTAATCTTGTTTGTTCGACTCATGAAATTCTAAGCAATATTAGAGCTTGCTCGACTGTATCTATCTAGGCACTACAAAGAAAAAATTCCAGCTCCGACAATTTTCCATTGAGATAGGAAGTCCTGAAGCATTTTTGTGTGGCGGGGAGCAGTAAACACAACATTACTAACATGCTCAGGTTTTCCTATTATGAACACTGAAGAACCTTAATAAACTCCTACTCACTTTGTTGTTCTTCTCATCTAATTGAATCCTCTATTCTCTACTCCACTCATGGTCCATTCTACACAGCAGGTAGATTGTGGAGCACCCATACACACCACTCTCAGTGACCTTATTTTTCTCTCTCCTACTCTGAAAGGCAGTAAAGGAACTTTGATCTCATCTCGTGCTGAATGCTGAATGAAAGCAAAATGAAGCAGCTCCAGAATAATGGCAGAGATAATATTATAATACTGGAACTAAATGTCAGTTCAAACACAGAGAGAGAGAACAGCGAGCCCTATTTCAGTCAAAGGCACTTAATTATGTCTCTCATATACATACATAGACGCCAATGCGGAACCCTCAGTGGCTAATCAGTATCAGGGGAGCCCAAAAAGACCTAATGATTTCTGTGAAAAATACATGTTTTTAATTTTTTAGTTTATTTTAATTTAATAGACTTGAGTAGATTAGCTATACTGTAGTAATATTATTATGTCATTATTAAGTTTTGGTTGACTAACATGCAGTCATTAAAAGACTATATATTTTTGTTACTATCATTTTTGATGTTGAGATGGTATTAAGTTTGCTAAATTTGTTTAAGACCTGAAGTTCACAACTTAGACTAGTCTGTATCAACTTGGGACCTGAATCAACTCTGCCATTGATTTAAGACTTACCTGCCTTGACTTGGGACTTTCCTGTATTGACTCAGCACTTGTCTTGAAACATTTACATGTTTTGACTTGGAACTTGAATCAAGACTTGAATTTATTGACCTATACTTGACTTGAGACTTGCCTGTATTGACTCAGGATTGATTTGATAGACCTGTTGGAATTGACTTGAAACTTGAACTTAATGGATAAGTGGCTTTGAAGATGGGACTTGAATCTGGATTCCTGTTTTGCCTTACCACTTACATTTACTTTCCTGTGTTGGCTGGGGACCTGAAAAGACATGGTTTTATCAAGACTTAAACTGCAACTTTCCTGTAGTGACTTGGCACTTGAATTGAGAATTGTCTGTATTGACTTGGGACTTGACTTGAAACTTGACTGTTCTGACTTTGAACTTGACTTGAGATTTGCCTGTTTTGACTCAGGACCTTAATTGAGACTTGCCTGTTTTGACTGGGGACTTGAATCATGAGTTCCCTGTCTTGACGTGGGACCTAAATCAAGGCTTGCCTGTACTGAGACAAGACTTAAACTGAGACTTGCCAATCAAGAAACAAGACTAGAGAGCATTTTTTTGCAACTTGAACCAAGATGTGTCTGTAGTGACTCAGGACTTGAATCAAGACTTGTCTGTACTAATCTGGCAATTGACTATGTCAACTTGGGACCAGAATTGAGACTTGCCAGTTTTGACTTGGTACTTGAACCGAAATTTCTCGACACCTGACTCAAGACTTGCCTTGACTTGAGGCTTGAATTCAGATATGTCTGTATTGATTTGGGACTGGAATTGAGACAAGTTGGTATTGACTTGGGCCTAGACTCGGGAAATGAATGTCAAGACTTGATTTTACCGTACTGTAGATCCCATTATTAAATCTGTTTTAGTAGAAAACAATGCAGAATGTGTACAACATTGAAAATATAATTTGTTTTCTGGCAACAAAACCTTTGCATTTTTCTAAATTGAAGACAAACTTTTTTAAAAGAAGACCTTTGACAGTAGGTGTGACCAGGAAGGGCAGAAACATGATTCACATTTCTGACCGACAGAAAGGGAAGTCTGTCCTCGGCACAAAGTGTGTTTATGGTTTCTGTCTTGCAGGTAATAAAAGTGAAGAGGCTTTATGGGCTGTATGAGATATAACACCTCTGAAGAAAACTGGCAGCAAACATCAGCTCCAAACATCCATAAAACTCACCACAACTCACAGAAAACAGTAGAGCTGGTGATAAGAATTGAAGCAGTAAGCCTTTAGATCAAAATACCTTAAAGATTATGGAAGTACAAGATTAGGAGAACATGGAGTTGGTTGTCCTAGCACTATTATCTGGAACACCAGGAAAATATTTATACAGAATTTTATTTCATTTTGACATACACAGGTCATACAATGACGTGCGCAAAAGATCAATATCCTCCAATGATTTCCCAGTCAAAAAGGCCACTAAATTATTCATTTTCAGGATATATATCTCATGAGTCTTAAGATACGTAAAGAATAAGAAAGACAAAAAAACAGGACTTTCAAAAACTGGGAAAAAAAACTGCAGAGAATATGGGACTCCTAACACCCACCTGGTGGAGATTTGGTAGACCACCAAAACCACCCCATCAGTATTTGGTTTCCTTTTTATATACTGAAGATACCTGCTGACCTGCTCACTGCAGTCAGACCAAACTGAAGATACCTGCTGACCTCCTCACTGCAGTCAGACCAAACTGAAGATACCTGCTGACCTGCTCACTGCAGTCAGACCAAACTGAATATACCTGCTGGCCTGCTCACTGCAGTCAGACTAAACTGAATATACCTGCTGACCTACTCACTGTCAGTCTAATCTGTATATACATGCTGTATCGAAATGGTGTATTTTATGCATCGAGTCAAGTCAAGTCAACATTTATTTATATAACACTTTTTACAACAGATGTTGTCACAAAGCAGCTTTACAGAGAATCTGGTGTCCGAGCCCCCAGTGAGCAAGCCAAGGGCGACAGAGGCAAGGAAAAACTCCCTCAGTTCAAAGGAAGAAACCTCGAGAGGAACCAAGACTCAAAAGGGGAACCCATCCTCCTTGGGTCAACACCAGATAGCAGGACAAGCAAAGGAAAGGAGCGAAGATAGAGAATCAGTGTTAGGGGAGTAGTTGTGTGTGGCTATACATGTGTGTGTATCTTATTAATAGTAATTCTCATGTCTCAGCTTGAAGTGATTCCAAATTTTATTTGATTATTTTAAGATGAAAAAAAAACATTCTGTGCAGTGTATCTATTGTTAAACTGAACTGATTTACCACAAACCCACAACAACAGCGCTTCAGCATCAGTTTTCTCTGGCCTGTCTCTTCTGTTTGCCCCTCGCTATTTCTCAATTTTGTACATCAGTACACCAGCCTAGCTAAAAGCAGTAGTACTCATCTTCAGGTCTGAATCTTGTCCATGTTTATAGATAATAGTATCAGAACTAAGCAGGTCTACAATGCTAGTTTTTGGCTTACTTTACTTGATGGTTACATTCATTTCACAGCTCCAAGTGTCTTGGTTGACCACATTTAGGACATTGTGCTTAATTCTTTTTTCTCCCAACTACTATTTCATGACTTTCAAACAGTACCAGTCAAAAGCCCAACTAAATGGATGTTATTGGTGATCTTAAAGACTCTACAGACTTACACTTAACAGCTCCAACTGATGAGATTTCTGAACAATATATATCCTGATATACCACATATACTCTTTATGTACCACAGTATTATATTACTGCATATCTCCACCTCTAATATACATTTAGCTGTGTAAAAACTTTGATCTCTTTTTCTACCCAGTATAAAAGCTCCAGTTCCCCTTTCAGTTTAGTGAATATTCATGATGGACAGACCAATAGAATTGGTCCACAACAATCTTGTTATATCAGCCTCTACTGCAGGTTAAGAAAGCTGTTTTATCCTCTTGTAAAGTTCAATTTTGGAGGTTTTAAGGTGGACTGTATAATTCCATGAGTGCTAACCAAACTTTTGACTGGTAGTGTATTCAAACAAACCTGGCCTTTTCTCCGTTTTGCTACCGATTTGCAATAAAATCACATCTTCTTCACGTCTCAAGCCCACAGATAAATGTTGTACAACATAAATAATCTACCACTTCGAAATACACTGAGCTGTATAGAGTTATATGGGTTTAATGCAAAGCTTTAATACAAAGAATTTGAATTGATGATGTTTGTAGTTCTCAAGGAATCATTCGGTTCTGTTCCCCATTCTAATTCATTAGGATAATAATAAGCATGCATCAATAAGGCACGACGTCCTAATTAGATGAAAATAACTTAAAATTTACTGCCCTCTCTGTTCTTTGGTTGAGCTGAAAACTGATGCGGTTTGGTCCGTCCTTCAGTTCAGTGCCGAGAAAGCACAGGTAGAAAATGTTCTCGTCCTGGCAACTCAGAAATACAATCTACCATTTCAGTCTCATGCATTGAGAAGTGGTTAATCAGGTTAATCAGTATTAAGCAGTAGCCGTAGCAGCTGTTTTGTCTTTTTCTCTGAGAATGCTGAGATTTGGCTGGGATCTCCTATAAAGCTGCAGAAAGACCGTATAGCCACCCATCTTAATGCCATAGTTTTGTTTAAATGGAACTTTATTCCAAATTTAGTTTATCTAGTGTTTCATGTCAAATTAGCAGGTGCTAACCGCACATCTGAATCGTCAGACACCAACAACAAACCCTGTCAAGGTTTCTGCATAATGAAATGCTTGTGGAGATATGACTAAAGTCATTCAGCATTGTTTGGTGTAAAAACACTCCGTTCTAGAGCTACTCACATTCAGAATTGTTCACTGTGGTGGTGGTAATGGGAACCAGATGTGCGCCTCTAAAAGCTCCCTCACAGAAAGTTGGTACATGAAATGGGTATGAACACGCTGCCTGAAGCCTGACATTATCTTTCATACGGTTTTAAAGGTTTTTGGCATTAAAATCCATTCGTGGTGGAGGGATACATGCAGGGCGCTGTGAGGCAAGACCCTAAAGAAAGAATTTTTTTCCAGATTTTCCACTTTACATTTTACAGTCAACAACATTGTAACTCAGAAGACACGTGTATGTTCACTGGTGGGTTTGGAGAGTAAATAAAGTGGCTAAATCTGAAGTGTAGGCATGGTGAACCCTGGTTCCCATCACCAACAGTGTAAAGAAATCTGAGTCTCTACAATCAACCATTTCACATTTGTTTACATGCCAGCCCCAGACGATTTGGCTTGAAATCCCATTTCAATTAGTCTTGTTTATGTGGTTTCTGGCACTGTATGATATGCTGTTATCAATAAACCTGGACAAAAGTACATCAGCCTACCTAAAAACAGCAGTACTCATCTTCAAGTCGAAATCTTGTCTATCTAGTTTATAGATAACAGTATTAGAAACCAACTAAGCAGGTCTACAGTGCTAGTTGTACTTAATTTGTTGGCTACATTAGTTTCACAGATCCAAGTGTCTTGGCTGACCACATTTGAGACATTGTGGTTAATTTGTTTTTTTCCCAACTATTGTTCAATGACTTTCAAACAGTACCAGTCAAAAGTTTAGACACACACAGCTAAATGGATGTTGTTGGTGATCTTAAAAACTCTACAGTCTTACACTTAACAGTTCCAAGTGATGAGATGTCTGAAACAGTATATATCCTGATATACCACATATACTCCTGATGTACCTCAGTATTATATTTCTGCCATATCTACACATCTAATATATATTTAGTAGTGTAAAAACTTTTAGCTCTTTTTCTGCACAATTTAAAAGCTCTGTGGACTATATAATTGCATGAGTGCTATTTTATAGTTTGAAGTCTTCACTTTAAAGCATTAAGTAAAGCATTAAGATAAACCTAAGGAAACCTTCTATGAGTAGCTGAGTCTAAACTTTTGACTCCCAGTGTATTTAAACAAACCCTGATAGTGCTGGACCTGAAGGCCAAGCATTTGAAGCTACAGTTGTGCTGCACTCTGGAGATTCCTGAAAGGAAATGAACACAAACCCTTAATGATAAACTCGTAAGCTTTCTCACTTTACCACATTTATTCACTTACTTCTGAATCAAGAGAGAGACCAACCACGGAACAGGAGAAGAAATACTGATGCACTGCGAAAGTCCTTTGCGGAGGACTTTATTACCTTCTTCCTGCTGTGATTTCACATTTCACACTTTTAAACAACAAATCCAGCAGTCGGTGAGGTGGTCTTGTAGCTACAGACACTTTTATTATTATGTTTTTTCTCAGGCTGGAATTTCAAAGGTTGAATGACACGCCAGTTATCATGTTACTTGAGTCCCTGCCTCCCTGCTTTCCTCATTCTTAGAATAATTCAAACCCAATTCCTAAAACATTGGTACAGGTATGAAATGCTAATGACAACTGAAACCAGGGATCAGGAAATGAATAATAACAAAAAACTATGAAGCTGACACTATTTAGGGTAAAAAATATGAAGCTTATAATCCTTAGGGTTAATATGGAAAAAACTATGAAGCTGAAAATATTTAGGTTTTATATGGAAAAAACTATGAAGCTGATAATATTTAGGATTAATATGGGGGAAAAAAACTAGGAAGCTGATAATATTTAGGATTAATATGGGGGAAAAAAAACTAGGAAGCTGATAATATTTAGGATTAATATGGGGGAAAAAACTATGAAGCTGAAAATATTTAGGGTTAATATGGAAAAAAAACAATGAAGCTGATAATATTTAGGGTTAATATGGAAAAAAAACAATGAAGCTGACAATATTTAGGGCTATAATGGAAAAAAACAATTAAGCTGATAATATTAAGATAATATTAACCGTGAAACTGAAAATATTTAGGGCTATTATGGGGAAAAAAAAAATTTTTGAAAATGTGTTAAAAACAATGAAGCTGAAGCTTTATTTTATATTAATATTGTATATAATGAAGCTGAAAAGAAATCAGAACACATTTTGTCTTTATACTGCATTTGTTCAAAGAAAGGTAGATTTCTAAACCGATTTATAGAAGCAGATTTATAAAATACTGCTTTCTGTTTTATATGTGCATAAGGGCAATGATTGGGAATTGGGTTTGTAGTAGAAAGTTGAAACAAAGTAATGAACAAAGCTGAACAAAGTACACATGAAAATAGCTTTTTCAAATGCTACATATGACTACTTTGACCTCAACCATGATTGGCTCGTGGAGCTTGTGAAGTGGACAGTGCATGGAATTAGAAGGATAATAAAATGTATCTTCTAAAAATGACCTTTTGTTATGAAAGCCAATAGAACAACATTTTGCTTACCGTTTCTACTTGGTCCATCCATCATGGGATTTTGTCACAGTGCAAAAAGTAAGAGTTTAAAAATGTGTTAAAAATAAATAAATAAATAAAAAGGGAAAAAAAACTGTGAAACTGAAAAAACACGAGAAACTGTGTGGAAAGTGCAGATTCTGAAATCATTTCAATCCATTCCACATGTGCGTTTGTAGGTAGAAGAGGAGATATTTTATTCTGGCTTAGAATTTAATGGAAAAAAGAAGTTATTTTTGTAGCCATGCTTTACATTTCTGCCATGTTTTTTTTTTTTTTTTAATCATTCTTGGACATTAGAACAAAAAGGACAGACCTCTCAATACAGAACGTATCAAATGTAACCACATGGTTATGTAATTACACTTTAACCAATGTCCTGAAATGACAGCCATGACTCTGAAGGATCAGTGGACACCTCCTCACAGCATCTCTGTGGACATGAGGTTCAGATCTCAACATGAAAAGAGAGAAAGTCACTTCAGCAAGAAGTCTCTGGAGTCTCTTGATCTACGGGGGAGGGGGCATGAAGATTAGCCAGTCCAGCAATGTCCTTGTTTATGTAACTCTGCCTATTAAAAGCTGGAAGAGTGAGGCACGGCCATCCATCCTCCGTCACTCTCAGCTTTTATCCTTCCTCACGTTCCCTGGCTGTCATCCCATATTCTCTTTCTTTTCTTTCTGGCTGCCTGGAGAGAAGGTTCCTGAGGCGCTGTTGAGGAAGCTGGAGTTGAATAGTTTACTGTGGCCCTGTCGCCGTCTTTGTTCTGTAAATTCACACATTTTCCACACTTTTACAAAACCGACAGCATCGCGTAGCTACAGACGTGCTTACTGTACACACTGACGATGGCTAGTGAATACAAAAAGCACAACAACAGCAAATCAGGACTGTCCAGCTGATACGACTCTTAGCACGTTTTCTTGCTACATTAGCAGGAGCCAGCTTTTCTGTTATGACCTCCCTTGTAGCTGGCTTACAGCTTGTGTTAGCCATCCGCTAATCCTTCAACACTGGCCAGTTTCTCAGTTTCTCACCCTAGAGCTGCTAGTGGATAGACATTTTCAGCTAGGACCGCAACTAGTGATTTAGTTTAATCGCTTAAGCTATCAATTATTAGCCTATCAGTTGAGTACTTGGCCTTTTACACCCCCTTGCGACGAGAGACTTTATCTTCTGCGGGACAGCAAAACAATAGAAGCCCCCTAGAACCTGCCAGAATGACCATGTGGATTCTATTAACATTAGGCCTATAGAACATTCTAAGAGCGCTTTGTCAATGGAACAATAGAAGCCATATCGCCCTCTACCCTTCCTGCAGTGTATTACAGTCTGCCGAAATGACCCTCTGGGTCATATGAACATCATAGAGTGCTTTGTATATGAAAAACAATAGAGGTCATATTGCCCCCTACACTTCCTGTAGTGTATTACAGTCTGTCAGAATTACCGTGTGGGTCATATGAACATTATGGAGCGCTTTGTAAATGGAACAACAGAAGACATATCGCCCCCTACACTTCCTGTAGTCTATTACAGTCTGTCAGAATGACCATTTGGGTTATATGAACATCATAGAACCCTTTTTAAATGAAACAATAGAAGCCATATTGCCCCCTACACTTCCTGTAGTCTATTACAGTCTCTCTGAATGACTGTGTGGACCAGATGAACATTATGGAGAGCTTCTGTCTGTAACATTTTTCGGAATGGACATCATTCCCAACATATTGACGCAACCCTACACTCTTCCATGGATCAGTCAGCGCTGCCTGGAGAAGAGGTTCCTGAAGGCGCTGTTGTAGTTCTTGTTGAAGGCCGTGTAGATGAGCGGGTTGAAGAAGGAGTTGGAGTAGCCCAGCCACAGGAAGACACTTTTCCAGGCCGGGGGGATGTCACAGGAGCACAGCGGGGTGATGAGCTCAGCCAGGAAGAAGGGGATCCAGCAGAGGACGAAGACTCCGATCAGAATGCCCACCATCAGTGCCGCCCGCCGCTCCTTCTGCTCCCGCCACGTCTCGCCCTCCGTCTGGAAGGACACGGCCGTGTGCCGCACGGTGAAGGCCATCTGGGGCTGCTGACTGGCCTCTTTCACCTGACAAACAAACAGACTTGGGTTAGCTGGATTTCACCATGGAAACCAGAAGGCCATTTAGCTAAAGAGCAAACACTGCCTCGTGGCTCTGAAGTGGCAACTTTACACCAGAGAGAAGTAATGTTCAGCACTGTGTCAATAACACTGCGTTAAACTCAGGGCTTATTGTCTATAAAGGCAATAATAATAATAGTGATTAATCAGGTTATTTCGTGTTGATTTTGCGGTTCATTTGTTGCCAGCATCCAACAGTTAAGTGTCTAATCAGGATAGTTTTCCCTGTGGAATGTAGGTAGACACAGCCAAGCGAGCACTCCCATTGGTTAGGGCTTCAGGAGCTGGACTGAAGGCCTTGCATGTTAGATTAACTGCCGGCTTAATTGTGAAGAGACAAAGGGAACCAACCAATGATACTTTTACATATAATGGAACCAAGTTTGTGAGGAACAGTCACTCTAGTCCTCCTGGAGGTTCTAGATATGCTACTGACTGAATATGAGCTGTAGTTGAAGCAGTTTTGGGTAGTTGTTAGGAATGGCAGTGGCAGTTCTAGGCTATATCAGGACTGTAAAATTGATACATTCAAGCTCGTATATCATATGTCTGTTACAAGCTTCAAAATATATTAAGTGTCTTTTAGAAATCTCATTTAGGTCTACTTTATACTTCGTTGTTGTTTTTGTTAGTTTGCTGTTAGTTGGTTTATGCCATAGTTCTCCCTGAGCACTGTCCAGTGTAACCCGCTGTGTTATCGATAATAGCCAACATCAATAGTGTTAGCTCTATTTGGCTTGGGAAGGATACTTTAGTGACTGTGATGAACAAATGGCATGGCATGGCAGTACTCAACAGAGCCACCAATGGAACCCAGCCTGCACTACTACAAGCAGCTCCAAGGGTCAAACATGCTAGCATTGTTAAGAAGGCCAATCTTAGGGGTCAATCTTGGCCCTGTAATCCAGGTGTATGCTCTGTCTGGAGTCATATAGGAATACTTTTATTACTATGATTTCATTTGATAATAGGAATTAACGTAGTTTAGTTAACATTCACCTCTGGAAAAACCCGGAATGGATTCGCAAATGGCTGCTACAATTTTGGTCTTGACTTGGCTCTAGGTGTCCTAGTCCTAGTCAACTCTAGCGGTCGCGACAACACGCGTAGAAACACTAGTGTAAAATAAATGTATCGAAGATGAAAAGATGATATTAATATTCTATATGATGCAGACATGTTACTACATTTCCCAGATACCTATGACTCAGAAAACACCAAAAGCCTCTTACAGACAGTAACAGCCTCTACTTATCTGGGAAGGCTTTACACTAGATGTTGGAACATTGCTGTGAGGATTTCCTTGTGTAAATATATGTATATATTATATACCTGTGTATATATATGTAAATAATTAAAGGGGACCCACCTTAAATTATTGGCATTTATTTTATAATCGCTGACAATGTGATAATCAACAATCAAGGCAAATGTATGTAGAACAGCTTAAGACACAGTTTTGCTAGGTTTTGCTCTTATCAAGCACTTTAGCATTTGGCATAACAATTTCCAGCAAAGCTGCATTTACACTGAATAATCTGATAACTCAAAAATGTCATATATTCTGTGGCATATTTATAGTATGGTTATGCTAATGTTGTGGAGCAGTGTTAGTGAAGTAAAGTGTTCCAGAGTTTCAGTATGAGCTTTCACCTGAACACTTTACCTGAAGGGTGTCTACATAACACATTCGTAACATCTTACATAAACCTTTATAAGTGATCAATCATTAATGAATGTTTAAATTAACAATCATAAAGTGTACATGTTTTACATGATATTAATGTCATTTTACTGAGAGACATTTTTCAACATAAAAGTCCTCATTTATCATTTTGACAAACTATGTTACGTATTTCTAGACCTGGATTTACCTCTTTGTACAGGAAAGGGTATTTCCACAGACTATATGCTATTGAGAAAATGTTATTAAGCTTATTAAGTTAGCACAATTATAACTGCTTTTATTTATACCATTATTTCTCCAGCACAATAACTGAGGAAGAACATCACTAAACATAAAACCTCACATTTAACCCCAAAATATTCAAACTCAGGATGAGTAATGTTTTCAATAACAGTGTATGGGCCTGCTGAATGAAACCTCTGGACCAATACAAATTAAAAGATGACAAAGGGTAGAAAGTAGAAAGAATAACAAACAGCAAAATACATAAAAAGTCTAGACAAAAGCGTCAAAGCACCTTCTGTCTAAAGGGCAGATTTTTATTACGCCTGTCCAGAAATTAAACATTTCACTGAAAATAAAATAGTTTGTCAAAATGATAAATGAGGACTTTTATTTTGAAACATATCCATCAGTAAAATGACATAGTACTCCATATTAATGTCTTGTAAAGCATGTACACTTTATGAATGTTGATTTAAAGATTCATTAGGATGTTTTGAAGCGTTTTTGTATGATGCTATGAATGTGTTATGTAGACACCCTTCAAGGAAAGTGTTACCAGCTTTGAACACTAGTTTGGAAAGGAAAACTGTACAGTCATTATTCATAAACCTGCTCTTCGCATCAAGGAAGATACTTTGAAGGACATGAGTGCTGAAGCTATTCGTAGGAGCATTACAGTATTAGCAAATAATGCTAATGGCACCGTTGTGGCTTTCTTTTATCTAATTTAAAGTGACAGATTGAAATTCCAAAAGAACACAACCTGTGCCCAAACCCGTGACAGGCGGTGTCGGTGCGCTCTGTGTTCCTGTGTGGGAAAGAGGAGCATAAATATTCAGCTGCTGACATTTTGCTTTTCACCCTGAAGATTTTTTAAAACATGAAAGACAGCAAAGTCAGAGAACATGAAAGGAGTCAAAACACCCTTAAAGACAGCACGTCAGAGCGGAGGTGTTTCGGTAACCACACAGCGGCTTCTGATCATGGAACTGCTCTCGTCTGGATATCTGATCAGTGAGCGTATCAGTGACTGAGAATGAACCACCAGCCAAATAACATCTGGACAACAGCGGTCCTGCGCTTATATAAACTGACCAGCTAGGAATGGAGTATTGGGAGGCGGATGATAAATTATACAGCAATAGACAACTACTGTAACTGTACACCTACACAGTTATAGGGCAGGTGTTTCTAATAAAGTGGCACAGTTAGTGCACAAGGTGAGTGTTTCCAATTAAATGACCAGTGAGTGGAAATACAAGACAGGTGTTTCTAATAAAGTGGCCATTTAGTGGAAGCACAAGGTAAGAGTTTCTAATAAAATGGCCAGTCAGTGAAAGCACAAGGTAGGTGTTTCTGATAAAGTGGCCAGTCAGCTGAAGTACAAGGTAGGTGTTTACTGATAAAGTGGCAAGTCAGTTGGAGCACAAGGTAGGGGTTTCTGATAAAGTGGCCAGTCAGTTGAAGCACAAGGTAGGTGTTTAGTGATAAAGTGGCAAGTCAGTTGGAGCACAAGGTACGGGTTTCTGATAAAGTGGCCAGCTAGTGGAAGCACAAGGCAGGTGGCCAGTGGGTGGAAGTGCAAGGTGGGCATTTCGAATAAAGTGAGAAGTCAATGGAAGCACAATAGGAGTGTTTCCCATTAAGTGACCGGTGAGAGGAAGTGCAAGATGGATGTTTTCAATCAAGTGGCCAGTGAGTGGAAGTACAAGGTGGGTGTTTCCAATGAAGTGGCCAGTGAGTGAAAGCCCAAGTTAGGCTAGTCAGTGAGTGTATGATAATTGATAATTAACTGTATTAGCTGTGTCAGAGGAGGAAAGCTGTCAAGTGTGAGGTGTATAGAATGTAAAGAGCTATTATTGAGGAGCGTTGGTGTAGTACAGTATGAAGGCAGTTACAGATTGCTGCATGCGTTCTTCAACTTGGGTGGGTGGAGCACAGCATGATGCTGCAGACAGATAATTCACAGTCATGCCACAAAACCCAGCAATAGAGGAGATGCTACAATAGCAACAATAAGATGCAGTTCAGTTCAGTTCAGTCCAGTGTTGTTTGTATGCTGTGCTTCCCAAAGACAAAAATCAGTTTTCCAGACGTGTATGTGAGTATTGCCAAGGGAATCACTTTCATAGTGGCCTAAGGAAATTCAGACTTCTAGCTACATAGATAGCAGTGTTTCATAAAGGGTCAGAAACCACATAATAAAGACAATTAGGGATTACCAAACTACTCCACATGGTTTCTGAGGTGAGTGTGTGATGATTGGATCATGTGGTGTGCACTAGGACTGTAATACACAGGTTCTTACATCACACATGCAGCACAGCATTAGAGTTACATAATTACATAGTGGTGGGACTGTAGCGTTAGGATCTACATCTAATATTGGAGCAATTTTCTGAGCAGTGCGTCAAACATTCACCCTCCACAAGACTTAAGCACTCAACTATAAAGCCACTTAGAAAGCATGCACAGCCCAGAAACTACTCTATCCTGATCTACTAGCCTATAACAATGGATTGAGTGTGGTAATGGTTCTCAATCAGTGCTGTGTGTAAAAGCGTATGAAGCCGTAATAACCAATGTTACAACAACCGTGCGTGATCTTCATTGTGCACACTTCCTTTTATCAATATCAGCAATATGTGCACATTGTGGTTCTACAGTTACAGACTATAGTCTATCTGTTTCTCTGCATACCCTGCTAGACTCCTTTCACTCCTTTCTTCAATGGGCAGGGCCCCCACAGGACCACCACAGAGCAGGTATTATGTGGGTGGTGGATCATTCCCAGCAATGCAGTGACACTGACATGGTGGTGGTGGTGTGTTAGTGTGTGTTGTGCTGGTGTGAGTGGATCAGACACAGCTGCTGTGCTGCTGGTAGGGTGGCCACTTTGATAACCCCAAAAAGGAGGACATCATATGGGGGGGGGGCATTTAGACGGCTGACCTGCGGTTAGCTGGTAGGCGAGTCACGATGTCACATGACCTTGTTAAACCAATGAAATGCAAGGCATGTCTTTTGACATCACGGACGTGAGCCAATGGCACACATAATATTGTTGGCGAGTGAACATTTTAAATAGTTCATCCCGAAAAGAAGAGTAATAGGCGTCCGTCCAGGTATTGTGCCGGACGGAAGACTGGGAGTTGAAAAAAACTGACTGTTCAGCCTATAACCAGACGTTTGGCCACCCAAGCTGCTGGACACCTCAGTATCACTGCTGGATTGATAATCCTCCACAAACCAAATCTATCCAGTCAACAAGTGTCCTGTGGATAGCGTCCTGTGGGCAGCGTCCTGTGGGCAGCGTCCTGTGACCACTGATGAAAGACTAGAGGATGACTAACACTGCAAAACACACACCAGCAAAAAAAGCTACCATCTCTGACTGTACATCTACCAGGTGGACCAGCAAGATTGGAGTGTCTAATAGAGTGGACAGTGAGTGAACATAGTGTTTAAACACTCCAGCAGCACTGCTGTGTCTGATCCACTCACACCAGCACAACACACACTAACACACTACCACCACGTCAGTGTCACTGCAGTGCTGAGAATGGGACTGTTCCCACAACTACTCCTTTAAGTTATCCGGAAAATAAAACAAGCTGTTCCGTCAACCCTGTTCAACTCTCATCCTCCTCCCTCCAGTCAAATCTGATGCTTTCTGCGTGCCTTTAAAAGCTCTTAAAAGTGTTTGGTCTTTCTTTAGCGTCTTCACTGATTAGCGATGGGGGGCGGTGATTTAGACAGAGACGTTCAGCTCCGTTTAAGTGATCTGAGAACCTGCATGCAGATCAGCTCCCGTCCCGGGAGTCCGCCGAGCTTCAAGGGTTGCTTTTGAGCTCTCCTGCTGTTTGATGTGTCTTATCTTCGACGCTGCTCATCCGCACCTCGCTGGTGGTTCTATGACACAAACGCTATCACCACACTATCATTGTTCAGAAAGCTTTGGGCTGATATGAAGGAGCAGAAGAAAAGACAAAAAGAACAATGCCAGTGAAAGAAGAATAAAGCTTGGAGTTGATCCCTACTGCTGCACATGGTTTAGCAGTCTCGCTATTGTAGCTTGATAGAGGCTGTTGTTGACTTGTTCGTCGCTAACTAACAAATGCTTTGTTTTCAGACTTGCCTTCCCTGTTTGCCCAAGTGAAGAGCACAGCCAAGCCTTAATATCCCAACTTTCCCATAACATAAAACGAAGCTTTGAATGTTTGAATATTTAATAGCACAAAACCGATCCTCTTTTACGTTTAGTGGGTTAAGCCGTAATCTCCTTATGCAGTATTTTTTGTCCGGGAGGTTAAATTTAGACTTAACTTCAGTCTCTGTTGGGGTTGGGGGTTATACACCAATGCTAATGGATTAGCAATACCCATTCTGTACCAAAGTACATCCTAATCAGTTTTTAACCCTAACTCTGCTGCCCAAAAGGTCCAGGTGAAAATCTTAGGTGGTAATGTTCCATAGAATGTCCATAAAATGTAGAAAATAGAAAGAATGTCCACAGACATTTAGAAACTGCCCCTTCCATAGAAAGTATGGACGTTTCAAAACTGACCCTTCCATAGAAAGTATGGACTTTTTGAAACGGCCCTTTCCATAGAAAGTATGGATGTTCAGAAACTGCCCCTTCCATAGAAGGTATGGACATTTCAAAACTGGATGTTCAGAAACTGCACTTTCCATAGAAAGTATGGGCATTTAGAAAATGCCCCTTCCATAGAAAGTATGGACGTTTAGAAAATGCCCCTTCCATAGACAGTATGGACGTTTAGAAACTGCCCCTTCCATAGACAGTATGGACGTTTAGAA
Organism: Semaprochilodus insignis; assembly: GCA_034552555.1. Classification (NCBI taxonomy): domain Eukaryota; kingdom Metazoa; phylum Chordata; class Actinopteri; order Characiformes; family Prochilodontidae; genus Semaprochilodus; species Semaprochilodus insignis. The sequence goes on along the minus strand of CM067482.1, from coordinate 28,511,471 downwards.
ACTGCCCCTTCCATAGAAAGTATGGACATTTAGAAACTGTCCTTTCCATAGAAAGTATGGACGTTTAGAAACTGCCCTTTCCATAGAAAGTATGGACGGTTAGAAACTGCCCTTTCCATAGAAACTATGGATGTGTAGAAACTGCCCTTTCCATAGAAAGTATGGACATTTAGAAACTGCCCTTTCCATAGAAAGTATGGACGTTTAGAAAATGCAGAGTATGGACGTTTAGAAACTGCCCTTTCCATAGAAAGTATGGACGGTTAGAAACTGCACCTTCTTCTCATAATATGTCCAAAATAAGAGCTTCAGTTTGTTAGCTGGGCTTTGTGAGAGGTCTGTTCTAGGTGAATGAGTGGTGAGGCTTGATTTTCTTCAGGTCCAAGGTTCTCTCAAACGGTTCTCTCATTGTGCACCAGCACGCAGAGTCACTATATTGCCAAAAGTATGTGGACATCCTGCCTAATTATTGAGTTTAAGTGGTTCAGTCATACCATTGCTGACAGGTTCATGAAATCAAGTGGATAGCCATGCAATCTCCAAAGACAAACACTGCCAGTAGAACTGAAGAATGGTAGAATGGTACTGTCATAGGATGCCACCTTTGCCACAAGTCAGTTTGTCGAACTTCTGTTCCACTAGAACATTTACTGTGAAATGGAAACATCTCAGACTAACAACAGCTTAGTCTTGAAGTGATAAACTCATATGCAACTCATAGAGCAGGCCTGGTGAAGTGTTTATTACTCACTACAGAGTTCCAAGTCTCACAAGAGCTGTGCATCAGGAGCTTCAGGACTGGGTTTCCATGGTTGAGCAGTCGCACACAAGTCACGATGTGGGCTGGAGTGGTGTAAATTGCCGCCACTGGAGCAGTGGAAACATGTTCTCTGGAGTGATGAATGACGCTTCACTCTGTAGGAGTCTGATGGATGAATCTAGGATTAACGGATACCTGGAGAACACTACCTACCGGAATAGTCCCAACCATAAATTTTTGTTGGAGGAGGGATAATGATCTGGGGCTGTTTTTCAAGGTTTGGGCCCCTCAGTTCTAGTGAAGGGTGATGCCAACTTTTAAGAAAAGGTGGCACAGTGCAGTGAATGTCTCGTTCTATGTGTGGAAAATGGCTCCAAAGCAGATGTTAATGATTGGCTAAAAGGAGTGACTGCATTTGGGCATGTCAAAGGCCATAGTGTGAAGCAAGTAGCTGAATCTCCAGGTGTATGGAAGTGTACGGTCATACGGGTCTACCAGCAGTGGCTAAAATCCCACTCTACAGGAAATTCTCCTCGGAATTGTGCAGGGAAGGCATCCACCAAATTTGGCCCAACTGGCTAATTCTTTGATGCGTGAGTGTCTGAACATTGATGTGGCCTACGTCCATAAACTCGTCCAGTCCATGCCAAATCCCATCACAGCTGTTACTCATGCTCGTGGAGTCACAAGTGAGTAATCTGGGGAGCTTATGAATATATATTGAATTAATTATGCTTAATATGATCAGAAATATGAACTAGCATGGTAATAAGGTCCCTTTTTTCAGCCTGACTGCAAACAAATAGAAGAAGAAAAGCTGTTCACAGAATAGGATGCCCATTAAGGCAGCGCCCAACTCCCACCCTCGATACTACTGCCAGGAAAAATCACATTTTCGCAGTGTATGATGTCAGAGATGGAGGAAATGGTCAGAAGATTTTCAAACCTGAATATAATGGGAGAAATGGTCAGTGCATAATGAAAGGAATGCTTAGAAGATTTTCAAAACCTGAGAAAAGAGCAGTGGTCTGATAATAAAATCCTTTGTACTTTTTGTTTCTTTGTCTCTGGGAGTGTCTTCATCTACCTGCGAGATCCAGCCTCGCCTTCAGTTCCTCCAAGAGTAGTTCTGCCTTAATTTGCCACATTTTCTGTGGACACGCTTTGAAAAGTCACTTCCTCTGAAAATATAGACACAAATAATCCTCAAAGGTCACCTTTTTGGGATGGAGCCTAAAAGAGCACTCCAGAAAAATGTGTCCCTGACATTCAGCCAGGTGCTGAAGGGTCCAAAGCGGCAATACTACCTGCAAAGACCTTCTACGTCCTTGGAAAATGTTCTGAACTAGGACACACCAGCTAGATGTGAGCTGTGTTAACACTTAGAATACTTAAGTTACAATTATTAATATGTATTTACTATGTAGTTACATATGTAGTTGTTGCTGGTTGGTTCCTAAGGTGTTGCTAGAAATGAATAAGAGTATATGGGAGGAATGAGGAATGAATAAAGAAGTGTGGGTCAGTATGTCTGTGGATTAGAGTTTGGGCATCTGCCCTGAGTGAGTACATGCAGTTTGGTGTCGAAAGGTTAAAGGAAAAAATAGGGTTTGAGTGGGGATAAAAAAGAATGGGAAGAATGGGAGAAATAAGGGATGGCGAATGGGGAAGACAAACAGAGGAGGGTCTGACCAACATTGAATTCATACTTGGGAGGTCTGCCCTGAGATAATGTATGTGAATCAGTGTCTGTCATACTTTTCCACCCCATTCATTCTTAATGGGGAAAAAAAACTGGAATTGAAGTTCTTCCAAAAAATTTAAGTCGGATCCAAATGCTGTATTCAAGTACAACATTATCCGTCAGACCGAACATTCTACAGTTGGAACGGTATTGATATCTAAACAGTATAGATATCTAAAAAAACGCAGGACTAGTTAGCGAACAAAAAATGTGCACCAAGAAGGAAAAGAAGAATATATTGTTTATATACCGGCTATATACTATATTGTTGTGCTTTTCAGCACAAATGCGGTATGGACTGGTATGGTCAGAAATAGGTAATATCTCCAAAGTATCTCCAAAATGTTAACTTTACAGGAGAGGCCAAAGTTAATTTTAGTGTAAATCAATGGACTTTTTTCCAAGCAATTTTGGGCCATTTCTGTTGGTCCATTCATTATGAAATTTTCACACAGTGTAGACAGCAGCTGCTGTGTTCAAATGATATATAAAAGTAAAATTCAACAAAAAATTGAGATACAAGCCATGACCACAAAGAAGTTTGAAGCGAGCATTTCTACACTCATCATCAAATGAACAGTTGCACCCAGAAGGAAGTGTGGTATTGCAGTGCTATTGGGAAGAAGGCATACAGAAGTAGTGTCTCAGTATGGCAACATGCCAGACATGGAGTTGTAGAGGTTCCTAATGGTGTTCTGTGATAATCCATCCCATGCAGCTTGAATATTCTCACACAGTTTCTGCAGATTTTGTGGAAGGGGTGGAGATGGAGTGACACCAGGCCTTCTGGACTTGTGGTGCTTGACAAGAAACCACACATCTTGGTGCAGACCACGCATGGATTAGTTGGTTGTCTCCACCAAGACAAAAGTGGAACTCGTGACTGGAGATGTCAATTACTGGATATTTGATAAAGTGTGAAGGATGTTTGAGGCATTACGTTCTGTTCTCTCCGAAACAAAATGCAGTACACGCGCGTCTAGATAACAAAGGATAATGCATAAAGCATTTCAGTGCACATATGCTATCAGCCTACTACCCTGAAGTGTTTGCTTAGCACTAAGCCACCCTGTTTACTCACGTATGCAAATCCGGCAGGTCTTTGCACACTGCAGAACGCTTCCCTTCAAGTTCACCATCATTATGCATGAGCATGTGTCCAGTATAATGCAATTATACACATGCAAAGAGAGACGTGCGCACATTACGTGTGTGTGCTAGTGTCCAGGATAATGAAAAGCTGCTTACAGCATCAGTGAGGAGTCTCAAACACCAGAAAGCCAAACATATTTACAACTTGGACTTTAATGTGGCTCCTGGAAAGTGCTGATACAGCAGTGCGGCCATCCCAAGAGTGGCTGAGAGTTTGCAGGGGTGTTGGATAATCCCACATACGGAATGTTTTTTAACAAGATGTTGTCGGTACATTCCAGCGGTGGCAGAATTGCTCTAACATTTTCAGATAATCCCAGCTGGGGCTTGAAGGAATACCACGTCTTTGTGTGCGGATTTCTACTCGTTAATCGGATCCCAAGGAAGCAACAGAGAGCGACTGTAACTCAAATTAGCCCCCCCAGTCCTAATGTTATGCAGACGTCAATATATGGATAAAGCCTAAATCTCAGCAGATATTTGCAGCTAATTGCTGTGCGGAAGTCTAGAAGCCTTTTACACTGTCATGTAGCTTCGCTTCCATTGATTTCTGGTATTTACAAACCTACATAATGAAATAGCAGTCAAATTAGCTTTAAGCAATCGTTACCCAGTAGACGGTGTTGCTAATACCAATTGAGATCTTTGTCCAGAGCAAAGAGCAACTATTCTATAGTATGGTCCAGAGTGTGAAGGCTGTGCTGTTTCGAGATATATGTGGAGATACGCGTGATATTTGTTTTTCTTCCTGCTCCACCTTTCCCTCAGACAGGCAGGGCCAGTTGAGTAAACGTCTGTTCTGTGCAAAGATATACCTTTGTTCACATATAATAAGCATGCTAACTTACGCTCACAGCCAAATTTGGATGTCAAAGAGAGCAGCTGTGCTGAACAGATATCCACCATCCTTGCTAATCTCTTCTGTCAGTTTCTGGTCCAGTGAGTACTGCATGTTTCAAAACCTTCAGCATCATGCATTTGCATTTGCAGCTGTCAGTATTTACCCCTGTGAATTGCCAGCTGCTAGTATTTGCAACTCTGCATTTGAAGGTGCCAGTACTTACTACAATACAGTTGACCTTATTCATTCCAATGCATTTGCCATTATTCTACAATGTATCCCAATGTAATTGCCATTATTCTAGTATTTATCACAAAGGATTTGCAAATATTCTAATATTTATGCCATTACTCTAGAATTTATCCCAATGCAATTGCCATTATTCAAGTATTTTTCTTAATTCCATTCCATTCATAATGCCATTGTTTTAGCATTCATCCCAATGTAGTTGCCATTACTCTAGAATTGATCCCAGTGCATTTGCCATGATTCTAGATCCCAGTGCATTTGTCATGATTCCACTATTATTCTACAATTGATCACAATACATCAGCCATTATTCTAGTATTAATCCCAATACATTTACTACTATTCCAATAATAATTGAAATCTTGAAAATATCTGCCAGTATTCAAGTTTTGCATACAAAGGATTTATAAGTATTCGAGTGTTTATCCCAGGGGATTTATAAGTATACCAGATCTTACACAAATGCCTTTGTTAGTATTCAAGTACTTCTACCAATTAATTTGTCACTGTTCAGTACTTTTGCTACTCATCCAGTATTTGTACTGAAAGCACGTTCAGTATTCCAGTTTACTTCCCAATATTTGTCAGTATTTTTAGTTTTTAGCTTTTCCCCCAATGGATTTGTCTGTATTGCAGTATTTCCCCAGTGGATTTGTCAGAATCCCAGTTTTATCCAGTATCCAATATTCAAGCATTCTGGTATTTAGCCCTAATGCATTTGCCAGTGTTGTACTGCTGTACCGATCCCAACACATTTGCTAGTATAACAGTTATTCCTGTAATGCATTTTCTTGTATTACAGTATTTATTCCAATGTATTTTCCAGTGTTCTTTTACTTATGCCAATTCATTGGCAATTATTAAATTTGAGGTTGCCCATATTTTACCTTAATACACTTGCCAGTATTCCAGTATTTATTCCAAGGAAATTGGAGGTTGCTTTATTTGCCCTATTCTTTGGCCAGTACTCCAGTGCATTTGCCAGTATTAGAGTATTTGCCCCAGTATATGTGCCAGTATTCCAGTATTCATCCCAATTAATTTTAGTATTTGCACCATACATTTGCCAGTATTTACCCCAATGCACCGGCCAGTATTAATCCCAATAAATGTATTTTAGCCAGTATTTACACCTGTGCATTTGTCATAACTGCTACAAGGCTGTCAGATTTTCCGACTGGATGTTGTATATATATTAAAAGGGGAAATGACACATTCACACAAAGGAAGATCACATAGTAAAAATACCAACCTTGGCTGTTTCTGTCTATAGCAATGTAGACCATGCCAAATATGGTTCGAGGTTACTATGACAACAATCCTACGTATCGTAAATCAATACACTATGAATAGACATGTGGCAAATATATTTATAGCTTACATTTACATTCTTCAACTCTGTATGTTTTTTAAGCCTTGCATCTATTTATATCCACCAGCAGTGCATTTTTTAAAGGAGCTCCAGGAAACAGCCTGTTGCTTCTCACTGTTCTCGCTCCTCATTACCACACTGCAGAGGTGAAAGTAGATTTAGGAGCCGAGAGAAGAAGAGGAAGAATGAGATGAGCGGGGGGATAAATGAGAAAGACAGAAATAGAAATGGTGGGCCAAAGGAAAGGAAGCGCGAGAGAGAGAGAGAGAGAGAGAGGGAGAGGGGTGATGATCAGCTGAACGTTAGCGATGTGCTAACAGAGTGTGTGCCTAATTTAGCACTACCAATGCACAGCATGGAGAATTTCAGGTCTTTGCCTGTCCAGAGGCTAACATATAACTCAGTTACCATTAAAGACATCTACTGAAACCACATCCATACTGTAACAGTGTTTACTTCAAATAGAAACACAGTAGAGTGATGGCGGCGCGTGCCTCACACAGCGGCTTTCCTGTCTTCCTGTCCTTGGATGGGTTGATGGCTAATTTCGCCGGTACTTGTGACCGTGTGACAATAAAGGCATTCTGATTCTGATAGAGTTATACCTACGAGGATCATTCTATTGAGCTGGTTCAAAGTCATTGATGGAATCATATTTTTGGCGTGACCAAAAATGAACATTCTAAGTCAACTATAACACTATCCAAACATGACCAAATGCTTCAGTAGTTACTGTTTCAGTAGTGACTGAGTTAGCTCAGAACTCAACACACCAAAAAGTTGCCTTAACTGCAGAGACTATGTTACGGTAGCGACCGTTTTTGAATAGCTCCATAATGATTTCCGGGTTTTGGAACACATGTACTTTAAAACATCAGTATCTCTATGCATACCATGTGGTGAAATGCCCCTATTCCAATCTTCTACACCCCCATTAGTCAATGTTGTATTCCTGATCACTGAATACTAGATTGAACGGATTGTTAATTCCCATATAATGTAAAAGGATCTGTGCAATTTGCATCTGATTTGCATGTCATTTGCATCATCACATGCTCTGTAAAAGTACTGGGCTCCTCTTGAGAAATGAAAGCTCACGTGCCATTCCATGCAGAAAGAAAACACATGGGCATGTATTTTTTGTATGTCATATACATGTAAAATTTCTAATATTCCAAATACAGTACATTGTTTCATGGTACAGTCCTGGTCATAACTGAGGCTCATAGAGTTGAAAGAGGTTAGATGAAGCCAAAGTTGGCTTCTTATCTTTATATACCACTCCACCTTAAATGGTATAGCATTTACATTCAAACGTCGGTACGGGAGCTAGCGTGTAAATGCTAGCCTATATAAGGTGGAACAGAATTCCCAAAAGAAGCTATATACACCCATCGTCAAAAGAATAATTGCACCCAGACGGAAGTGTGGGATTGCAGTGCTACTGGGAAGGAAGATAAAGGTTACCAGGAACAATAAATGATGATACATTTAGACTGATATGGGTAATATTTATTGAACTACACATACAGAAGTAGTGTCTCTCAGTATGGTGTCAGGCCGCCATGTTTTGTTGTAGAGGTTCCTAATGGTGTCCTGTGATAATCCATCCCATGCACCTTCACACAGTTCCTGCAGACTGTGCGGTAGGGGTGGAGGTGGAGTGACACCAGGCCTTCTGGACATGTGATGCATGACAACAAACCGTTCATCTTGGTGCTGATCACGGTGCCTCCACACATGGATTTGTTGGTCGTTTCCTTCAGGACAAAAGTGGAACTCGTCACTAAAGATCACCCCCTGCCATTCTGAGTTACTCCATGACGGTCTGGCATGACACCATTGCAGTCTTTGGTGACGTTGACGTGGTGTTAAGGGCAGTCGGTCTGCGTGCATGTAGTCCTGTGTTTTGCAACCATCTGCCAATGGTATTGGTACATGGATGGCTCATGCAGGGCATCACTGCTCGCCGGAATGTCTACAGTTGTGACTGTTGGGTCAGTCTAGTACAGCGATGAGGCCCGCCCTTGGTTACGTCACATGCACAGCTGAGCGTGAAACTTGAATCAATCGCATGTTTCACAATGTCAAATCAAGTTTCAACCAAGTTTCATTCCTGACGGTTGATTCCTTCTGGGTCAAACTATTTGTGCAACTATTCTTTTAACAATGGGTGTAGATCAGTTTGGAGAGATTAAAGTACTGAATTTAATGTGATGGTGTCGATCTGGTGCGGACAGTGCTCTACAAACTTCAGTGCTGTTTCTGCATTACCGATGTAGCAGCTGTCATGTATTAATCATATGAGGATAGACAGCAGCGGTAAGAAATGCATAAAGCCAAGGTGACACTGGAAAGACATGAAAGAGGTCATATCTGAGCATAATGTACAAATGTAATGTAATGTTCAGGCATGTACAAACTGTTGACTGCTGCAGTATAAATGGAACAGCCTTTGTGAGATCATGAAGCTTCTTATCCCATACAGGCTATTTCCAGCAGCCACTTCTTTAATTACTCAGCGGAGCTGGAGCTGAATAACTTGCGCTGACTCCATTTCCCACCTGACTGAGCCCCTAGATGTTTGTTACAAATGTTCTCTGTCCAGGCTTCGTTACAGAGAGTCTAATGAAGTGGCCAGGTAGTGAAAGCACAAGGTAGGTGTTTCTAATAAAGTGGCCAGTCTGGGGAAGCACAAGGTAGGTGTTTCTAATATAATGGCCAGTCTGGGGAAGCACAAGGTAGGTGTTTCTAATAAAGTGGCCAGTGAATGGAAGTACAGGCTAATAAAGTGGCCAGTTAGAGGGAGCACAAGGGAGGTGTTTCTAATAAAGTGGCCAGCCTGTGGAAGCACAAGTTTGGTGTTTCTAATAAAGTGGTCAGTGATTAGAAGTACAGACTAATAAAGTGGCCAGTTAGAGGGAGCACAAGGGAGGTGTTTCTAATAAAGTGGCCAGCCTGTGGAAGCACAAGTTTGGTGTTTCTAATAAAGTGGTCAGTGAGTGGAAGCACACTGTAGGTGTTTCGGATAATGTAGGCAGTAAGTCGAAGTACAAGGGAGGTGTTTCTAATAAAGTGGCCAGTAAGTGGAAGCATAAGGTGGATGTCCATCATTCAGAATCAAAGCTTAACTGCATAGGTAAATCTATCAAATCTTTTATTCATCTGAGAAATCTATTCTAGATGAAATGTGCTTTTACCTGTAGTGTGGATGCCACTTCAACCTGGATCAGATCATTATGCAACCATATACTCTCTTTGAAGTAGCCTTCAAAAAAAGTTGACTCATTATTTTCAGAGAGAAGGAGCGAGCTCTTATGTGGCACACTGTTGGACAACCGAAGACCGGTGATGGTGCAGAGTCGTCTGAGTAAATATCCTTACTCTTCTTAGAAATGCAGTCATTTTTTCCCATTGCCCCAAGCGTTCCTGCTGAGAAGCGGAATAATTGGCTTCCGCGCCATTCAGCAGGCAATCACCACCTCCTCTGCCTCTGTAATCTGAATGAGAACACCACCAACAACTGTCTCAACGGTGGATGAATGTGCATACAGACCTGAAAGTGCAGCGACAGGTCTCTCTGGCAAGGCTGTGAAGTTTTGAGCCGTTGCTTTTACCCTCGACGCCCCTCTTCACTTTCACACCATCGCACCGTTCTTCATTAGACAAGCGAGCAAAGCGGAAACATCGGAGAAGTGGGAAATGAATTTGTGACACCAGCTGACAACTCCCATTAAACACAGCAATACCACACGGTAGGAGGGAGCCAGACATTCGACCTCTGCGCTTCCAAATTGACAGCATGAAGTCATCCGGCGCTGAGGTCTTTCTGGTGCTGATTATGCTGGATATTAAGAAGAAATGACCGTCTCCTCTGATCTGCTCCAGTGCTCCTTTCATGAGCTTCTGGAAGGGTTGTTTTCTCCATCAACCCGAGCCGAACCCAGGTGTGTATCTTATAGTGAAGCTGCAATGGTAGCCATGACTAACAATGTAGACCTTCCTATAGAATACAGCCAGTTTCTTTACAAAGCAGTACAGCCCTATTGAACCTGCATCTGTTTCCTCCCTAATTAGGTTCATCTTGGTCCTCTGGGTTATAGTGTACATTTGCTGGGTCAGTATCCTATAAACATTGTCAATATTTTACTCAGTGGCTTGTTCAAAATGGCACACCACTATGCTGCACACTGTTTAGGGCTACATCCACTGTTTAGAGCTAGCTGCTGGCAACACTGCTCAGTTCACTTGAACTACGTTTAGCCTAGCTGTTAGCTACCCTCGGCTATTTCACTCTAAAACTGAGCCTCTAAAGCGAGTTCATCATTTATTAATCTTCAGACCTGTATATTTTAACTTTCTGAGGCTCATTCTGATGGAAACAGTGTTACTTGCCACCATTTTCTTTGGCTGAAGCAGACTAAGAGCTGGTGATGCCGCGGTGCACGATGGGATGCAGTGCACCATGAAGATAGCTCCCCCTGTATACTAGAAACCCTGACTGGAGTGCTATACCATCCGGGTATCTCCAGTGCACTACACAGCTTCTATTTGGTCACATACTGCATACTACTTTTAGGTAGATTTAGTACACAAGTAGTATGTAATTTCGAATACAGCCTGTATTCCCTGAAACTTTAACATATCATCGTTGTCCAAAGAAAGACAGTATCTCCTAAATGGTAACTTTACAGGAGAGGGCAAAAACCTCATTTAATTTGAATGTAAGTCAATGGAACCAAACTTTTTATCCAAGCACTTTTAGGCCATTTCTGTTGGTCCATTCATCATGAGATTATCACACAGTGTAAACAGCAGCTGCTGTGTTCAAATGATGCATAAAAGTAAAAATCAACAAAAAATGGAGATGAATGTGTTTCTTTGGATAGCGACAATATGCTGATATGCTGATACCAGGACTTTCTGGCATCGATTTGAGTGAATTCAGCACCGTGATCTCAAATTATACATTTATCAAATGACTCTATATCAAATATATATCATTGCTGTCAGAACAAAACCTCATATCTCCAAAACAGTAACTTAACAGGAGAAGGAGGTGATGACATGTACAAGTTTATCTTTAGTCAAAATAACATTACATTTCATATCATTTAATTGGTGAGTTTAACATATTGGAAAACAGTAAGACTAGTCATAGCTGTTACAGTTATATATATATATATCTATATATATCTATATATATCTATCTATCTATCTATCTATCTATATATATATATATATATATATATATATATATATATATATATATATATATATATNCTGCATCCCATATTATTCACTTGGAGGTTTATCTTTCTATTTCAAGGGCACTTCATACCTGAGAGGGCACTTCATGAGAAAGGCACCCATAGGAAACATCCAGTTTATCCCATTGCAAGGGAACCTATGTAGCACCAAATTACAGTATATACACTGAAGGGGTGTCCTTAAGGAACCTTCCCCTCATTCTCACACATGTATGGACACCCATTGCAGCACTGGCTCACATTTATCCGCTGGAGGGCCACTGTATTTCTATTGGATGTGCACCAATTGGGAATGTCAAGTTTAAACCATTGTAAGGGTTTTTTATGGGGCAATGCACACAGCTGATGGTTATATGAGCCAAGTTGAATGCTTCACAAAACAGCAATCCACTTGACAGTTTCTACTGTCAGTTCTACTGTGAGTGTAAAATTCTGATAGATCTTTCAATCATCAATCATCTCCAAAATTAACCAGCTGAACATGACCAGATGATGTAAGCAACCGTGTTATCCAGTGGTGTGCATGTTTTGTGTTGATCTACTATGTGAATTTAACCACATCTATAAGGAACGAGCTTAAATCCGGCCACACAAAGGAATCGGAGCCTTTTTCAGAGCACTGCGGATGAGGACAGATTTCAGCTCATCACAATGTTAGCAGCAGCTACTCCTCCTGCCTCTGTCAATCCCAGCCTTTTCCTTCAGCTCATTTACCTCAGTCAATGGGTTATGCCAACCATGATGTTTTTTTTCCCCAGGCTTCCACTTCTGATGAACTGTCAGTTTTGGGGGGGGCTTCTTCTGCAGTTGGGTTTTCTCTCCCACAGAACTGCTCTTCACTCCTACTCTATTCCGGCTCGCCCTGGAAGCCCAACTCGCCCGAGCGCGCAAACGTTTCTTCGCATGCTTCAAGTGCCAGCAGGTTAGAAAAGAACTGGAAAGATTCTGCACAGTGAAGCACGGCTACAGTCAAAAACAAAACATCAAACAGAACAGGCTGGAAGAAGCTGCGAGAAGAAATGCCCTCAGAATCACGGTTCCAGTAGCTGAGGATGCTGATGGCATGAATGAAGCTGCTTATGTTTAAGAGAAGTCTCGCTATTAAACACTCAAGGCCCATATAGAAATATGTTGTTAAAGAAATAGTTCAGAACAAATGTATAGCTTTCCGCTTATCCCATGTCTAGAGTCCAACTTTTGCTTCATTAGAGCTAGGGTACAAGGCTAACGTACCTGACCAACACCATGTCAACGTCAACAGTCACCCAAATCATTTTTTTGAATACCACCTCAGAACTTCTCTCACTTGGGGGCAGTAAGAACTTTTAGAATGGTGTGGCCAGGAGGGACAGAGTCCCTGCTACGGACATCCAGGATCCTGGGCTGATTGAGGACTTTCATCAACTTCATCCAGAGAAATCTGCTTTAGTACAATATTGGATGGCTGTGTACTTTGGTGCATTAAAAATAGAAATCATTGTAGAACTCAGGAAACCGCCTTCTCTAGGCCCAAGCTTATTTAAGATGGACTGATGCAAAGTGAAAAAGTGTCCTGTGGTCTGATAAATTAAAATGTGAAATTTCTCTTGGAAATCATGGACACTGGGTCCTCCGGGTTAAAGAGGAGAGGGATCATCTGGCTTGTTATCAGGACACAGTTAAAAAGCCAGCATCTGTGATGGTGGTGGTGGTGGGGTATAAGTGCACATGGCACGGGTGACTTGCACATCTGCGAAGGTTCCATTAATTTACACTTTGCACAGTGCTCCAGCTTCTCTGGAAATAGGGTTGCACTTCACAATATAGCTCATAGAACAGCAGTGCTGAAAGACTCTGTGCACATTCACTCACCTGTTTGCTCAGCAAATTAGCTGATCACAGCAAGATACGGTCATTATCAAATGCACCGTCATCAGACTCCCTGATCGGTAACTACCCTGATGGCAGACTTTCACCGTAAAGGCTAAATGATGCTTAATTAACAACGGCTGACTGATGATGGCTTTGTTTAATGCTGGTAACATATTCCCATAAGAACATTTACCAGCACCAGTGCAGCGCATTTCTGCAAAACAAGCAGGGAACGTTAACTTCTATTTGCTGTTTCACAGAACCAGTAGGTCAGTATTGTTTTGTGCTGTCTGCTAACAGCTAATTCCAACTGCTGCACCACTTAAGGTGGAATAGGAAAATTGGACCAAGAAACAAGCGAATAAGACACTGACTTCAGGCTTGCAGCTTTAATACTTGCATTTTTATTAACAAGGAAATTTATACAAATATCCTGCCTAGAGGTTTTTATGTACAGAGCTATCTATAAATATTCACTACAGCAGCAGAAATCAAGAGAAATCAAGCTCCAAATATGGGCATACCAAGGACTGCAGAATGACACACTCTGTGGTATCCCAGGTGGTTGCTAAGACGTTATTAGGCCATTGCACATTATACACTTATCACCAAAGAATAGCTGCACCCAGAAGGAAGTGCTGGATTGCAGTGCTATTGGGAAGGAAGATAAAGGTTACCAGGAACAATAAATGATGATGATGACACATATAGAGGTGTCATCTCTCAGTATGGCGTCGGGCCGCCATGTTTGCTAACCCAACACGCCAGGCGTCTCAGTATGGAGTTGTAGAGGTTCCTAATGGTGTCCTGTGATAATCCATCCCATGTAGATTGTATATTCTCACACAGTTCCTGCATATGTTGAGGTAGGGATGGAGGTGGAGTGACACCAGGCCTTCTGGACGTGTGACGTGCAACAACAAACCATTCATCTTGGCGCTGACCACATTGCCTCCACACATGGATTCGTTTGTCGCCTCCACCAATGGGACAGCGGGTCATCACTGAAAATGACTCACTGTCTTTCTGAGTCACTCCATGACAGTCTGGCGTGACACTATTGCAGTCTTTGGCAATGTTGACACGGTGTTAAGGGCAGTCATCGTAGCTGCCTGTGTGCATGTAGTCCTGCGTCGTCAGCCGGATGCTCATGGAGGGCATCACTGTTCGCTGAATGTCCATAATCGTGGCTGTTGGGTCAGTCAGGTACAGCAATAAGGCCTGCTCTTTCTTAAGTAACATGCGTGGCCGAGCATGAAACTCGAATCATTTCCATGTCCCACGATGTCAAACCTACACACCAAGTTTTGTTCCTGTCGATTGATTCCTTCTGGGTGCAGCTATTTGTGGAACTGTTTGGTTGATGATGAGTGTATGTTTAACGTGATGTTTAAGGAACCTTTACGGGAAAACCCCAAGGCCCAGGGCCCTTCCATGCTTATGCAATGTTTTTAATTTGCAGTGTTCTGTAATCAAAACAAACTAGCTAATTGCTGCAAACTGATTCGCTTGTTATCTAATCCCAAGACTTCTATCCAAGTGATAAAGCAAGATATTGCTCTAAGCTTCCATTTTGCTATCCACCGATTTGGTAATTATCTAATCTCAGTGTGTATTTCAGGCCCTGTTATTAACTCAGAGAGGTGCTATCAGCCCATATTCACATAACGCATTACACAGCACACTGTATTACTCTTTATTCCCATATAGACAGTTTGTTAAACTCCTGCTTGGGGGTTTAATTTGGTGATTGCAGGGTTAGTGCCAATCCTGCAGTACCCGTCAATTACGCTCAGTCTCCTTTTAAAAGCCCCTCATGCTTATTTTAGGCTTGTGTAATTGACTCGAGTACAAATCTTACACCTATGACTCAGACGAGAGCACATTTCCTGCTGTAGTACAACACACTTCTCTGTACCTCTGATGTAACTCACTCGAGGGTCTCACAGCTTATGCGCGACCTGTTCAATGACAAAAGCTCTTCCCTTATTGATTTTCCCCACAGAGCTTAGAGCTCACACAAGAAGTTCCTTCAGACCTCACCCTGTGCACTGCATAATCATCCCATTCTCACAAGCCCTACTTCAGCTACAGTAGTGCCATGCAGCTCGAGTACATCTTAGGCCACAGTAATTAAAATCAAGCCTTTCCTTTATTGCTTCTCATTTACTATCCTTATTGACGGGGATGTAGCGAATGAACCTCTGTTCTGTTACACCCATTAACTGGTGTTCAGATTTAAAGCTGTGGGAACTAGACCAAAGGCCAGCATCATTATTGATATTTATTATGCGACTCAGAATCGCGCTTAGCTGACTCATGACTCAACTCCACCTCGCACTTAACTGGCTCATGGCTTGACTCGTTTGACTTGCTTTCAACTGGCTCTTGGTGCTTAACCGACTTGTGACTAATTTCGAATTTACGCTTAACTGACTCATGACTCAATTCAGACTTATACTTACATGCAACTCAAATCAACTCAACTGACTCACGACTGTAAGCCACCCTTAACTGACTCATGCCTCAATCTGGACTTGCATTTAACAGATTCTTGACTCGGCTCTGACTTAAGCTTAACTGACTCGCAACTCGACTTGGACTTGCTCTTAAACGACTCATGACTCAACTCCAACCCGCACTTAAGTGAACTGGAACATAAATCATAAAATGGTTAACTGACTCATGACTCAACTCGGATTCATGCTTAACTGACTCATGACTCAACTCGGGTTCGTGCTTAACTGACTTATGACTCAACTTTGATTCAGGCTTAACTGCCTTGAGACTCAGCTCAGACTTGTGCCTAACTGACTCTTGATTCAACTTGGACTCATGCTTAGGACTCAGTACCAATTCACGTTTAACTGACTTGAGACTCAACTCAGACTTGTGCTTACTGACTCATGTTTCTGAGTTCATCTTGGCGCTGCCCACGGTGAGACCACACATGGATTAGTTGGTTGTCTCCACCAAGACAAAAGCGGGACTTATCACTGAAGATGACCTGCTGCCATTCTGAGTCACTCCTTGACAGTCTGGCACGACACCATTGCAGTCTTTGGTGACGCTGACGTGGTCTGCGTGTATGTAGTCCTGTGTCGTTTAGCCATCTGCCAATGGTGCTGGCACTAAGAGGATGACTCATGGAGGGCATCACTACACAATAAGTGTATGAGTGTATGTAAATATACACTCATACAGCTATTGTGTATGAGTGTATATTTACCTTGTCGTATCCAAACTGCATCTGTGGGTCATAATAAGAACATGCATTCTACAAGATAGGGTTATCTAAATGACATTGCCTTCCTCCTTCCTGTCCATTTCCCTGTGTGTATGAATCTTTAGCTTCCAGTTATTTCTGTGAATAACACACATTATTTGGTACTGCAGCTTCACACAATGGAAGCTTTCACTGATGCTGGAATAGAAAAGTTATCAGATGACTGAATTGATTCTGGAACCATAGGAGTCTTTTGTGGCTCTGCGGCTCATTAGCCGACTGCACACGGACTGATGCTTGGTCCCTCTTTGACCCCCTGACCCCCTGTCTCAAAATCAAAATTTTGGTGGGTCCCTGAAAATGAACTCAAGATGTAATAGATGTAAAAGTAAAACCATTACAAATCTCCATTCCAAACCCAAGGCTTCCCACCCACCAATCAGCAAGCTTCTGGTTTTGATATTCCTAACTAATTGGAGATACAGCACTGGTCTGCCTCAGGGTGGCGCCATAATAGATTGGTTCGCCTAGCTGGTCCAAGCAACTATAACTATGCCTGGGATACCTTTAAAAACTTTACAATGTGTTTGCAGCAGTTTGAATCTGAGTCTGTAAATCTAAATCTGTAAATCTAAATCTGTAAACCTGTGTCTGTAAATCTGTATCCGTAAATCTGAATCTGCAAATCTGAATCTGTAAATCTGAATCTAAGTCTGTAAATCTGAATCTGTAAATCTGAATCTGTAATCTGTATCTGCAAATCTGAATCTGTACATCTCAATCTATAAATCTGAATCTGAATCTGTATCTGTAAATCTGAATCTGTAAATCTGCATCGAAATCTATAAATCTGAATCTGTAAATCTGAATGCTATATGGATCCTGAATGCCTTCATGCCCAACCCTATCCAGGCCAGGGTGGCCCAACAGGGTATAAGAGTGTGTGTTCAGTTGTACAGTTTTCCCCAGTAAATGTATCCTTTCACTCTAATACTGTGGGCACTTCCCTAAATCATCATTACATTCACACGTAGAAAGCTTCATTTGATTCCAATAACTCCACTTGGTGCGCTATTTATTTTCGTCAGGGGGTATATATCAGAAAATCTGTGGGTGAACTGATGGCTACACTTGCATCTGTAACGCAGAGGCTCCGCAAATCAGCTGAGGCAATTTGCCTTGCACTGTGTTCCTTTTAAACAGCAGACTGTAGTAGATCAGTCACAAAACTAGAGCCAGATGCTAAACGTGTGCTCCTCAGTAAATACAGCCCTCAGAATCATTCTTTTGTGCCATTATAGAATCCTACAAATTGGCTTTGATGGACTTGGCAGGACCACTGCTTACAGCACAATAGAGTGTTATGGATTTCCCTAGAGCAACAAAGACAAAATGAAGGCAATAATTATTTATGCTTTCATTTCTCCCGCCAAAATCCAGCACCAGCTAAACATCTCGCCGAGCTGAGGAAAAACAGTTGGCTGTGGATCATTTCAGCATGAGTGCTGCCTGCAAAGAAGCATATTTCAGTACATCCATAGTATACTTAGTAGTATATACAGAATACTGAAAGTACAATTTAGACTTTTTTGTACATGTAAATCATGTTTTATTTGGTCATTCTAGGGGCAAGAGTGACTTAGCGGTTAGAGCTCTGGGTAGTTCCTCTCAGGGTTTCCAGGGTTGTGGCTCTCGGGTCTGCTAAGTTGCCAGTGTTGCTCTGATCCAGGAAGCTGTGTCATGGCTGGCCCTGAACTCTGACTTCAGCCTTTTAAGAGTTGGTCATCCTGTGGGCAAGAGCGGCTTAGCGGTTAGAGCTCTGGGCAGTTGCTCCCAGGGTCCCCAGGGCATTGGCTCTCAACTCCCAGGTCTGCGAGGTTGCCACTGCTGTTCTGCTCCAGGGGTGCTGTGTCATGGCTGACCTTGTGCTCTGACCTCAGCCTTTTAAGATTTGGTCATTCTGGGGGCAAGAGTGGCTTAGCGGTTACAACTCTGGGCAATTGCTCCCAGGGTTCCGGCTCTCAATCCCCAGGTCTGGCAAGTTGCCACTGTTGCTCTGGCCAGGGACACTGTTGTCATGGCAGACCCTGGGCTCT
Organism: Semaprochilodus insignis; assembly: GCA_034552555.1. NCBI lineage: Eukaryota > Metazoa > Chordata > Actinopteri > Characiformes > Prochilodontidae > Semaprochilodus > Semaprochilodus insignis. The sequence goes on along the minus strand of CM067482.1, from coordinate 28,492,910 downwards.
AAACTCAGCTTTTTAAGATGGGATACACAACGAAAGAATTTCATTGTGATACGCAAGCATCATGACAATAACGGCACTTTACTTTTGTATGTTTCAAGCATGATGCTGGATTGACGAACCAGGTGATCCCATGCAGCCTGAATATTCTCATAAAGCTCCTACAGATTGTGCAGTAGGGGTGGAGTGTTGATAGTGCATTTAACAGCATCCCACACATTTTCAGTCGGGGATAGGTCTGGCGATGGCGTTGATCACGGTGCCTCCACACATGAATTCACTAGTCATCTCAATCAAAACCAAAGCAGGATTCCTCACTGACGATGACCTGCTGCCATCCATGACAGTCTGCCACAACATCATTGCAGTCTCTGGCGACGTTGACGTGGCAAGGGCAGTTGTTGTAGCAGTCTGCATTTTTCTTTGTCTTTTTCTTTGTGTTCTTTGTCTCTTTGGTTTGAGTAGGTGACGCTGGTGTATGCCTTCTTCTATCCACTGCTGCAAAACAGCATGTTAGAGTAATATCTGCATGACCAGCATGGCGTGTCTTTCTTACGATGCCCCCTCTAGAACTCATCCAACTGCTTGAATTGCTTCCGAAATCACTTGCGAAGGATGCTACCAACACAACAGCACGAGTCAGAATGGAAAGCAAATGCAATAGTATGACCTTATATAGTCAGTCAGGTACACCGATAAGGCCAATCCTTGCTTACGTCCTGCTAAAGCATGTCTTGTGATGTCAAACCTACCCACCAAGTTCATTCCTGTCGGTTGATTCATTCTGGGAATCACAGTACGTTATACATACAGTGTCATATGTATTAAAGTATGTATACCATGTATTCATTAATGTAACATTATCATATGAAAAATACACTTAAACACATTTTTCTTTCACAAGGGTGCACTTGACGCACTGTGGACACTTAGCGTGCCGCGAGCTGCTGTATCATTAATGAAAATGAAAGGAGACAGAGTTTGTATTGCGAATGTATCCACAGTACCACTCCAGATCAGATGGTCCAATTAAAACGGCCTGTTCCACCCACAGTTAAAGCCACCCGCTGAGAGAGTCACTCTGTCAGGTTTGATCTCTGCAAAAGAAAATCCTTTCTCTGCCGTCCTTCGCCTCACGCTCCCTGCTTTCATCTGGCTCCGTCCAGAATTCCTCTTTCCTTTTAACACGGTGCCAGGAGGCCAAATAGCTGCAGCTTCCAAAGATACATTTCGACATAATTAATGCTTATCATGTAAACATATTCCATCAGAGCAGGTTTAGGCGTGCGCTGTTCTAAAGAGGTCTGAATGCCTCTAAAACAGGAGTCTCAAAGAATATTACATTAATGGTAACACTTTACTTGAAGGGTATCTGCATAACACATGTATAACACCTTACATAAACGTTCATAACATATTCATGAATGTGTAATTCAGTATTTATAAAGTGTACATGTTTATAAATGTTTTGCCTGATATTAATATAGAGCGCCACTGCATTTTACTGAGAGACTTCAAAATAAAAATTAAAACAAAATCTGTTTGTCGAAATAATAAATGAGAACTTTTATTTTGAAAAATGTCTCTCAATAAAATGTCATAGTACTCCATATTAATATTGTGTAAAACTGTGTAGGCGTTATGACTGTTGACTTAAATATTCACGAATATGTTATGTAGACACCCTTCAAGTAAAGTGTTACCAGAATAGCAAAGTGCATGCTATGCTAAAATACATGCTTACAAAATAAAGAATAATTAAACATAAGTTAAAAGACAAAAAGACAAAAAGAGTGTCAAAGCACTTTCTGTCCAAAGGGGTTTATAGTAAACAAAGACTTTTATTTTGAAAAATCTCTCTCAATAAAATGACGTAGGGCTCCATATTAATATCAGGTAAAATATGTACACTTTATAAATGTTGATTTAAACATTCATGAATAAGTTATTAAGTGTTTATGTAAGATGTTATGAGTGTGTTATGTAGACACCCTTCAAGTGAAGTGTTACCACATTAATTACGTATATTATTTTTTTCCCCTCTAAGGTCCGTTTATGATGTTTGTATTAGTTTATGCATCAAAAATAGTGGTATTTCATTATAACACGGCCTTAACCTCAGTTTCTGTAACTTTCTGTAACCTTAAAGACTGACACATGCAAACAAGCTGTTCTGAACGGATGGAGATAAACTGCTGTGGGCTGTGTATATGCAAATTAACTACCTTTATTGACATCACCAAAACAATGAATTCAAAATAGCCTGTTTCTGTAGCTTGGTTTATTGTATATGGACTGCAAGTACTGGGGAGTAAATGGTACATTTATAAACCATGTTTGTGCACTACATCAATGAAAAAACACTTTACATAATATTTCCCATAGTACATACGCCAATCAGCCACAACACTACAACCACCTTCCTGTATCTACACTCTATCAGATGCACTCTGTAGTTCTACATTTACAGACTGTAGTCCCACTATTGCTCTGCATACTTTGTTAACCCCATTTTATCCTGTTTATCAAGAGTCAGGACCTCCACAGGACCACCACAGAGCAGGTGTTATGTGGGTGGTGGATCATTCTCAGCACTGCAGTGACACTGAAGTGGTGGTGGTGTGTTAGTGTGTGTTGTGCTGGTGTGAGTGGATCAGACATAGCAGTGCTACACTGTGTCCACTCACTGTCCACACTATTAAACACTCCTACCTTGCTGGTCCACCTTGTAGATGTACAGTCACAGATTGTGTTGGTCATCCTCTAGTCCTTCATTAGTGGCCACAGGACGCTGCCTACAGGACGCTGTTGGCGGACTATTCTGAGTCCAGCTCTGACCCACTCACTCCAGCACAACACACACTAACACACCACCACCGCCACGTCAGTGTCACTGCAATGCTGAGAATGATCCACCACCCACATAATACCTGCTTTGTGGTGGTCCTGAACATTGAAGAACAGGGTGAAAGGGGGCTAAAAAAATACACAGAGAATCAAATGGACTGTAGATACAAGGAGATGGTTTTAATGTTACAGCATACTGTATATGTCTAATTGACAGAATAACTTGACTAATACGCTAATTTAGGTGGATAATTAGTTAAGTCTGCCTCTGTGGATTCACGCAGGAAGCAACAGGAGATGCAGCATGTCACAATTAAGAAGTAGATAGAATCATCAAGCAAATCCACTGAGAACATACGTTCACTTTCAGCAGGAACCCTATTACTGTCACAGTAAGAGTTTAATAATGGTAAATGTAAGTTGACTTGATTTAATTCAACACAAAAGTAATATGGTAAATATTGTATCAGTACTACTAATAATAATGAATTCGAATTTCAATTTTTTGCCTTTCCTTAATTGTGTTGTAGCTTTTTGCCCATGTAAACAGTCTGCAAAGTTATAAAGCCCAAAGCCAGAAGGACAAACTCTCTCCCACAGAAACCACTTTTCTCTGTTACAAGATGACATCATCTCATAACACAATCTTGTATCCACAATCCAAGCTTTGCATGTCCTCACACTACACACACAGAGAACTAAAACAGTACAAACTGAAACGTCCTGCCGTAGTCTCGCTTGTGAAGGTGAACCTACCTTCAGCTGGTCCTACCAGACTTTCAGGATCGGACTCTGGCTCAAAGTGATTCGACGCTACTGTAAGAACAACCACAGCGGTGTGGGGGCGGAACTTGTAGCATGATGCCACTCTGGCGGTTGACCAATCAGAACAGATCAGAGTGGGTGAGCTAACCAATTAGAGCATGATGGGCTCATCAGGAGGCGGGGCTTAAAGACACAGGAGCTCTAACAGAGCGTTTCAGACAGAGGGTGAATACGCTTGTACAGTATGAGGGAAAATATTGTGTTTGGGTTTCTAGTCAACCTTAAAAATAAACCTGACCATACAAAATGTGTAATAGGTCCCCTTTAAAATAATAGAAGACTTTATTTTCTCTTTTTCAATCTGGCCCCCCAATTCGATCTAAACCTCTGCTCTTATTCTACCTTACAGGAAGCAAAATAGTCCCCGAAGAAAACTTATTTTATCATAATCAACATCAATGTATAAACCCAGTAGACACGTGTAGGTTCACTGGTGGGTTTGGACAGTAGGTAAAATGGTTATATCTGTGTTGTAAACATGGTGACCCCTGGTTCCCATCACCACCACTGTAAAGAAAGAGTCTATTTCACACCAAACCACTCTGAATGACTTTGCTTGCATCCCAACCACTGAATTCTGCAGCTAAAAATGTGGTGTATATTACGTGATTTAAAACGACAGCAATTCTTTCATCCATCATCTTTCACAAAGAGAATCCTCAGAATGCTGTCCATAACTGCAGTCTGTCAGACAGAGATCAAGGACAGAGAGCGAGCCTGACAGAGGAAAGAGAACAGCAGTGGAGAGACCATCTGATGCGAAGTCAGAGAATGGCATATCATCGAACGGCGTGTTCTGGATCAACTGACCAAAAAGTAGAACTCTGAAAGTGTTCTGTGAAATACGAGGATGCAACCTCAGTGAACCAGAATTCACTCTGGTTTTAGACATCAAGTGAAAGGTGCTAAACATTAAACAGACACTAAAGATCTAAATTCATGTCTAGCAGAGTTCCCACTTTAATCTTTCATGGCTTTAAACTAGGAATTGGAACACTGCTGTGAGAATTTGATTGCATTCAGCCACAAGAGAACGCAGTTCCATTGCACCACAGCCCACAGCCCAAGGCTTTATACTACTCTAGCTGAGGCTTGCCATTGGACATGGTGGACATGGTGGGCTCATGTGCGCCAGTGTATCGCTTTCTGTTGGTCAGTGCTTTTCTAAGGTGCATGCGCAATTAAACTCTTGTGTCAGCAACGGATGTACATTAAAGTAGCTAAATTCACTCATGAGAAGGACTGTTTGGATACTTTTGTACATATAAATATCACAGTGCTAATTTTATGCCATCAGACTTTTGCTTCCAACCATGTGGAACCATGTGGAGCTGTTCAGCAATCTCTAGCAGACTTACAGACACTCATCATTAAAAGAATAGCTGCACCCAGAAGGAAGTGTCAGATTGCAGTGCTATTGGGAAGGAAGATAAAGGTTACCAAGAATAATAAATGATGATACATTTAGACTGATATGGGTAATATTTACTGAGCTACACCATCAGAAGTAGTGTCTCTCAGTATGCCAGAAGCCAGACGTCTCAGCATGGAGTTGCAGAGGTTCCTAATGGTGTGCTGTGATAATCCATCCCATGCAGCTTGAATATTCTCACACAGTTCCCACAGATGTTGTGGTAGGGGTGGAGATGGAGTGACACCAGGCCTTCTGGACATATGATGCGTGACAACAAAACGTTCATCTTGGTGCTGACCATGGTGCCTTCATGCACAGACTCGTTGGTCGTCTCCACCAAAACACAAAAGTGGGACTGAGTCAGCCCATGACAATCTGGCATGATACTATTGCAGCCTTTGGCATGGTGGTGTTAAGGGCAGTTGGTGTAACGGTCTGCGTGCATGTAGTCCTGCGTCATGCAGACATTTGCCAATTGTGCTGGCACTAACAGGATGACTCATGGAGGGTGTCACTGCTCGTTGAATGTCCGTGATCGTGACTGTTGGGTCAGTGAAGGAGGTACAGTGATAGGGCAACCTCCCTGCTTACGTCACATGCGCGGCCGAGCATGAAACTTAAATCATTCACATGTCTCACAATGTCAAACCTACCCACCAAGTCTGATTCCTGTCGGTTGATTCCTTCTGGGTGCAGCTATTTTTTGATGAGTGTATGTGGTTTCTGACCCTGTATAACTCTTACCTATAATAACAGACACAGGTATGGATCAAATTCAGGCTTCTAAATGGCCTCTACAGTTTTGAGCAGTCAACTCTTGACTGACCAACTACAATTGTGTTAGCATGAGAAAATTTAAATGGTGTTAATTTGATTTTTAATATGCTCTTACCTCAATAACTTCGGCCATGGGCATGATGGTGTTCGCCTTGCGGGATCCAATGCGAAACTTGGCAGCCTTGTAGATCTTCCAATACACAAAGAGCACCACGCAGAGAGGCAGGTAGAAGGCCCCAAATGTTGAGAAGACAGTGTAGAAAGGTTCCTGGCTCACCTGGCAGGCCAGAGCCTCTTCGGAGTACGTTTCTCCCCAGCCAAAGAGTGGCGAGAGGGAGATGACAGAAGACAGGAGCCAGGTCAGTCCGATCATCACGTTGGAGATCCTTTTGCGAGTCTTTAGCGTGTACTCCAAGTGCCGTGTGATGGACCAGTACCGGTCTAGAGCTATGGCCGTCACATTCCAGATGCTGGCCGTGCAGCAGAGGACATCACAGGAGATCCAGACTTGGCAGAGGATCCGGCCCAAGATCCAGCGCCGTCCATAGAGCTCCCGCACAAGACTCAGCGGCATCACCAGACCAGCCACCATCACATCTGAGATGGCCATGGAGGCCACCAAGTTGTGGGGGACACGATGGAAGGTCCGGACCCTCAGGATAGTCACAAGGACTAGAAGATTCCAGACGAAGGTAGCCACCACAAGCATAGCTAGGAGCGTGAGTGTGAGAACACTGAAGACAGAAAATGGACGGTACAAATTACCCGATTCTGGTCCACTGGAGAAGTTTGAGGAAAGAGTGGTAATGTTGAGCTGGGGCATGTTTGCAGTCCAGGGATTACAGTCTTCTGATCTTAGTTGTGGTCAAGGTTGGTGTTAGCAAAGAGCAGTTTGCAAGGTAGGTTAGCAGGAAGGGAACTACTGGGCAGCAACCGGACAGTAGCCAATTTGAATCCCAGGATGGGTTGGATATTCTGGGTTGATTAGGCCGAAGATCAGGATCCTAGGTATGGCCACCATGCCACGATGCCTGTAGGCCAGGCACTTCACTCCGATTGCTGCATGTGGTGGTGCTTCCACTTGCTAGGCATCAAAATCAATGTTCGACTGTAAAATGGACTGATAACTGGAGCATAAGTTATCTCACACTAGTGGACAGCTTGATCAGCCATGACCGTGGCTGGAGATTTTCTCAACTGCTCCGTTAAGACGCTGGGCTTCACGTGCATTCCAGGCGTTTTTCCAGATTTACGGCTCCACATTTCTGTCCGCCGGCGACCGAGGGCTGCCGGAGCTCCAGCTGCTGTCAAACTGATTAAAAAGAGCAATCACATTACGCTCGGGCATGGTGTGAGTCAGGAAATTGTAGCCTCCAGATATTTTGAAGTAGTTCGCTTGCAGATACGGGTTAGGGGTTGCAAGGGATTCCATCCTGCAACACAAAGACATGGAAGTGGTAAGAAAAAGGAAGAAATCAACTCTTCTCCTCTTTAACAATACATCCCAACTCTCCAGGTACTCTAAACCATTATCTTTTGCTGAGAAGACTCTCCAGCTCATTGTATTTCGAGATCCTGGCCTTTAGCAGGCAAGATTCTGCATCAACCATGCTACCAATGCATCAGCAGTTTACTCACGAAATGCATGGGGGGGTAGAGACAGAGAGAGGAGCCGATAGCTGTCATCTCCTCACTCTGTCCCTCTCTGCTCCTTGCACATAAACAGGTCTTTTACTTTCATGTGCAGATAGCAAGCCACAAAGCCACTTCAAGACATTTGCTACTCCGTCCAGTTGGAGACTTCACCTCCCTCCGCCTTCCAGCACTACTTTTTTCCCCCTATTTTTACCTTCGGACAAACGGAGTAAAGCAATGTCAAGTTTGTTACTGATCGCTGTAATTACGATACTCACCCACTGTCCGTGTGTAGGAGTGAATGAACTGGAATGAAGGACTATTTATGGACCAGCACATGCTCTAATGAGATTTGAAGCTCCAACACAAGCCAGAATTATTCCCTCAGAAGTCTATTAAATAAAGAATATGTACAGGTACTTGAGCCTTCAGTCCTTTTAACAATGAGAAATCCAGAAGCTGATTCCAATTCCAAGTGGTAGTCAATTCTAGGAGCTGCTTCCATACAATAATCCCAGCTACAAAACACAAGACAGAGGGCAGGACCATGCTAATATAAGCAGTGCTATGTTCATTTTATCTGACCTTATCAAAAGAATCGTCAAGAGCTAATGATACCTAAACTCATGTAGGAGACTAATGGGGGCCGGTGAAACTGTACCTAGATTCATCAGGCGTGTAGATGCTTTGTCACGGTCAGCGATGTTTGCTTTTAAGCCAGTTTATCATTCAATTACACAGAACATTTTCCTTTGTTCTCCACTTTCATCCCCGCAAAAATGAACCTGAACTGTAGGCATCGTGTACGATTTCGCACACTCTTTGTGCAAGCTGGAGTCAACACTTGATTCCTTAATGCCTGGAATCAAGGAATTGATTCCTGTTGGATTTGACTCCCAGACCTACTAGTCCGGTATTGGGCATCTTCCATCACTGAAAGACAATAGGCTTCCCACGGTAACCACAGGTCTATTTTTCAAAGGAATACATTTACTCGACTGAATGTTGCCAGTGCTGGGATAAGGCCAACACAGTACCACCTTTAGCTAAGAACAGAAGACATCAAGTTGTGAGAAGACACCAACTCCTAGCGTAGGCTACAAGGTAATTAGCAGTGTTGTTGGTTGCTGTAATCACATTACATTTGTCTTGTAATGCGTTAAGGTTCCTAATTCAGCACTCACATTACTGTTACTCTAGTCATGTGACTTTGACTGAAGACAGGCCACAAATGGCAGACCGGACTACATTTTATATACACACAATACTTTGAATTTGTGGCACAAAAGGACAAGAGTGTGACATTAAAGTGCAAACCGTGCCCAAGCCAGAAACAACCACTCATGCTGTGAACACATCAAATCTTCCCAAGCACCTGCAAAAGCAACATGCTAACATGAAGCTAGTAGCAAAAGACCCCCAGACCCAGAGTGATGCTCAAGCTCAAACCAAGCTCGATTTTCGACAGACCCCAAAGTTGACAGTTTCTAGAGTAGAATCAATGTATCAGATAACAGGAGTCAGACGGCCACCATCATCAGACAGGAAAACTTTCGCAACCTTTATTAAAGAGCATGAAGCAAAGAACTTTGTGTGAGAGTGATATGTGCTGATATGTGGGCATTTATAAGGCTTAACATTAGAGGCTACTGGTGGCTGGCAATTTACTCAAAAGTAATGTAACGATTAGTTTAAGAAATAACTTTTTCCACCCCAAGGCCTGCATGACAATAACTACAAATCTTAGCAGCCCACCAAAAAACCTAAAATCATTTACACACTTGTGAAACGACGACCCTGACTGTCAAAATAGTTGCGCCCAGGAAGAGTCAGCCGACAGCAATGAAACTTGGTGGGTAAGTTTGACATTGTGAGACATGTGAATGATTCATGTTTCATGCTCAGCCACGCACATGACATAAGCAAGGATCTTATCGCTGTAAATGACTGACCCAACAGTCACGACTGCAGACATTCAGCGAGCAGTGATGCCCTCCATGAGTCATCCTGTTAGTGCCAGCACCATTGGCAGACGGTTGCATGACGCAGGACTACATGCACGCAGACTGTTACAACAACTGCCCATAACATCACATCAACGTCATCAATGACTGCAATGGTGTCATACCAGACTGTCATGGAGTGGCTCACAATGGCAGCGGGTCATCTTCAGTGACAAGTCCCGCTTTTGTCTTGGTGTAGACAACCAACGAATCCTTGTGTGGAGACACCGTGGTCAGTGATCAGATGAACGAGCGCAGCCTGGTGTCACTCCACCTCCACCCCAGCCCCAAATCTGCAGGAACTGTGTGAGAATATTTAAGCTGCATGGGATGGATTATCACAGGACACCATAAGGAACCTCTACAACTCCATGCTGAGACCTTGAAGAGAGACACTACTTGTGTATGTGTAGCTCTATAAATATTGCCCATATCAGTCTAAATTTATCATCATTTATTGTTCCTGGTAACTTTTATCTTCCTTCCCAATAGCACTGCAATCCCACACATCCTTCTGGGTGCAGCTATTCTTTTGATGATGAGTGTACATTAATATAACTCTAATATGGTTATGTCATTACTAGCCCACTACTAAACAATTTCCCCCACCTCCCCCTGACTACAGGCCCATGGCCCACTAGAGGGTGGTTCACGGCCCACTGGTGGTCTGCGGCCCACAGACTGAGAAACCCTGTATTACAGCATGCCTGCCCGAAGCGTCATTCTGGAGTGAGCAGGCTATCTTCAAATTCATGGTTCCGGCCTGTTGTAGGTTTTATGAGAAAGCAGGTACACTGAGACCGGTCATGATGGTAATCGAGGGATTACAGTCAGAAACTCGCTAAATGAATTGTAACAGCAATTACATCTGTGTCTTTCCAACAGAAGGACTGCGAGTGGTTATTCCATTACCCTGTATAATTAGCTTTAAGTGTCCTGTTAGCTTAAGGCCTTTGCTGAGCTTTGCAGTATCTTCTGCTGACCCAGCCATTCTGAGCACTCAGTTATGATCTAATCTGCCCTTGTGACAGCCAATTATGTTCCCCTTTGTCATAAATTAGAGCCATAACTCTTTCAGTGGCAGCTGTGAAAGACCTCAAACTGTCAAATTAACCTCGGGCCCGAAAAAAATGAAGGGCGTGATTTGCGACCGTTTTTCATTACTTCGGTTCTCTTTAGCGTTAAACATGCTCGCCCGCTGTGCGTTATCACCGTCATAAAATCTGCATAGTCCTTGAGGGTTCAAACCCTCTGATTTGAGCCATTATGAACCTCTGTATTATTAATCTGTATTCAGCTAACTTTAAGAAATACTCTGACCAAATGACAAATGTAACCGGCGGTACATCTGGTGTAAACAGGCAAAGCTGTTGTAGCATAGCTCGTTTGTCAGTGGCTGAATCCCAAATGCCCCCTGCTTCCTATATAGCGCACTTTGCAAGTTCCGGATTCTACACCAAAACGTTGGTCCAGTATGGAACTGTGTGCACATGGCTGAATCCCAAATGGCCGTTTATTAGACATATGGTGCACTGAAGGAACCACTTATCCTACGTGGTGCACTATGTAGGGAGCAGGGAGTCATTTAATATTCAGCCAGTGTTTTTGCTCAGGACTGGGACACGCAGCGTGTTGTTTTGAACAAAACATCTTGTCTGTAGACAGAGCTGAGCTGTCTGTATAGGTTGTGTTTCACATGCAGTGTGAGCACCCATGTTGCGTATGTCAGTCGGATGGACGAAGTGTTTTCGCACAGTGTGATTATATAAATCGCAGGTTTTGTCCGTACGAGATGTGCGATTTAGACGTGCAGTGTGAGCTGTCAGCAAACAACAAGATTTCTAAAATCACACACTGTATGCCGGGCTTTAAAGATGGGAGACGGGAACTTTTGAAATGTTTATTTTATGCGTTAGCTGGTAAAGGCAGCATCAGTGCAGATAGCTAATGCTACTGCAACCTAGCCAAATACTGTATTGCAGCTCACTTCTCAGAAATAAGTTGGCTGAGTAAAGTGAGTAAGCAGTTTTGGCAGGATTATATTTAGCACAAAAGATTCAGTGGTTGCATAATTTATATTCATATTAAATTGCAAAGAGACTATGGCTATAGCCCAGTAGCCAGACCCCAAACACACCCCCGGTTTAGCTCCTAAGGTGAAGGGAACAAGCTAAAATTACCCATGTTTGACTCCGCTCTCACACAAGCAAACCAAAGGAAATGCGGCTCAGAACTGAGGTTGGGTACATAGAGACTTCCCAAACTAACAGTGTAAGCAAAGGGGTTTAGGTAGCAGTCTTAATGAGTCCAGTACCAGGTGTGCTGCAGGTATGTGCAATGGGTGAAGTAGGTGTAGCAAGGGAGGAACCAGAAAAGGAAAACAAAGGCATATGTCAAAAGCCATGCGCAGTACCGTGCAGGCCCAGGAAGTGGGTGGTATGTGACATAATGTTATCCTGGGGGTACTACCTATAGTTCAGCAAGGCTGGCAGTCAAATTTGGCTGAGACCATAGGGATTCGCAATGGTTGATCAAAGAACAACAAAGATCTTTTACACAGTCGAGCGGAACAGTCTGAACATATTACAGTATGTTCAATATATGGGCATGTACTTTCCATCTCATTCAATCTAAACAGGGAAAAAACAATCAAAATCAAAATTTAATCGAAATTTTCTGAAAATCGTAAGTTGGATCGAATAACTGTATAGAAGCACACTATTCCCAGTCACACCGAACATTCCAGAGTTGGAACGATGTTGATAACTTGAAAACTGGCACTAGTTAGAAGACAAAAAGGGTGTACCAGGAAGAAGAAGAGGATTAAGAATATATCATTGGATAACAATATATTGCCGAATGCAAAACAATGCACAACCATAATTATGTGAATTCTGTCGGACTAATGAGGTTGAGTGATACAGACATCCACTACAGAATACTTTTAGGCCAGAATGCATTGAGTAGCCTCTTTCTGCAGTGCCCCCAGTGGCCATTCCACCACATGTGTGTTGAGCTGCAAGCGAGCAATGAGGGGTGAAGGGTAAAGGAAATGCAAAAGCGAACAGCCATGCAAAAACCAACCAACTGCAGCAAACAATCCCGTATAACTAGCACAGTAAACAAAACGCATTTCTTGTTTATCTATAAGGGCAAAAGTCTGTTTCACTTCTGGTTTCCATTGAAATATATTCCTTCTACATTACAGTCCAAAACCGGACCTACATAAGGGGCGGAAATTGCGCTCGATCATGTAACTGCTATTAGTTTTGGTAGATTTTTCACCACAGCTTTGACTGGACATGCTAAATTGTCATATCAGGGAACTGCTGAGGGCTGACGTGACATCCAATCAAGTCCATTATTCTTGTCCATCTTACATCTACCTCGTTTATTACAAATTGAAATTGGGCCTCGGTCTTCGGAAGCTAATCAGGGATGCTGCCGGGGACGTTTGAGCGGGCAAATACATCAAGACATTAAAAAGGCTTTTTTATTCACACGGCGACAGAGGGGAACATTGTAAAATGTCACATCAATGAAGTGACAGCGAGAGAGGCTTTTCAGCCACACGCTGATTACAGTGTCAGATTCGCCCGAGCGTTCGCTGAGTTCTGGCTGTTTTATTGGAGCTGGACCGAGATGACCATCACATTGTAATTCTACTCAGTGGCCCCTTTACCGTGAGCGAAAATAGCAAACGCCCTGGGACGGCTGGGGACGGTCGGCATATGTCCCACGCCGATTAATGGGTTTCTGATTACCCATAGTGCCTCTCATTACCCGGCTCACACAGCAGCAAGCCCAAAGCCTGCCCTGTCAGAGCCCATGGAGGCCTTCTCGATATCCACCACTCTATAGCCTCATTATCTCCAGGTTACTATGGCTTCCCAAAACAGGATGGGATTTGAGGCAATGGTTCAAACTCAGATTTATACAGTTTACCCATTTAAGGCAGGTGCAGTCAAATCAGTCAAGAGGTACACTCATCCTCAAACAAATAGTTGCACTCAGAATGAAGTGTGGCATTGCAGTGCTATTGGGAAGGAAGATAAAGGTTACCAGGAACAATAAATGATGATACATTTAGACTGATATGGGGAATATTTATTGAGCTACACATACAGAAGTAGTGCCTCTCAGTATGGCGTTGAGCCGCCCTGCTTGCTAATGCCAGACGATACCAGACGTCTCAGCATGGAGTTGTAGAAGTTCCTAATGGCGTCCTGCGATAATCCATCCCGTGCAGCCTGAATATTCTCACACAGTTCCTGCAGATTGTGCAGCAGTGGTGGAGTAACACCAGGCCTTCTGGATGTGTGACACGTGAACATGGTGCCTCTACATATGGATTTTTTTGACGTCTCCATCAAGACAAAAGCGGGACTCATTACTGAAGATGACCCGCAGCTATTCTGAGTCACTCATTTGGTGTCTGACGTCTAACAATCAGTATTGTGCTAACTAAGTTGAAGCTAGCACGCTCCAAAAAACTAATACACGCCAATAAGAGGATTACAGCGCAGCAGCAGGAAACTTATGGCTTCAAGACACACCTGTTGAATGTAGCTAACAATGTTAACAATGAGACTGAATTGAAAGACTGAATTAAAACAAATTCAGTCATCCTAATTAAGCACTAAAGTTCAACCAAACAAGTGCGTTTTGTCAAAGTATCATCTGATATCGATCAATGCATCTCTTCTCTCCAGTTCTCCATCTCCATCCTCCGCTTTCCTCTTTGCCCCTTTCTCGCTTTCTCCTCAGGGCTCTTTCATAGTGTGTGCTTTGAGCCGTGAAACAGCCCCCAAACACGCTCCACAGTGAGGGAGCTGTACAGGAGGTTTTGCTTGGCGGCGTCTTATTAATGAATTTTGACAGCTGCCCTCGGGCGCCTTCGGCTCTGCCTTCGCGGCACAGTAGTTGTCACTTTAGCGCTGGTGCCACAGGAGTGACGGGTAGTGGCATGTGTTCCGTTTTGTTATCTTATTTGAGATTGCTGAGGAACGAGATGATTTCACAGGACTTCGGGGGGGGGGGGGCGATGGCAACGTGTGAAAAAGCAGGGCGGCATTTTCCAGCATTTGAATGTGTTGCTGTTAGTACTAGTTCACAAAATCACCCTGGAAAACACTGATCTTCACGCTTCATGATTAACCTCAAGTTTGTAACTGCATTTCAATGTATATCCAGCAGGTGGCCACAGCTCATTAATGAGCAGGCCAAAGCATGCTGTACTGTTACACTCACTGTCCAAAGAATAGTTGCACTAATAGTAGCACCCAGAAGGAATCAACCGACAGGAATGAAACTTGGTGGCACCGTGGTCAGCACCGCAAGTTAAGAGGTTTGTTGTCACACGTCACACGTCCAGAAGGCCTGATGTCACTCCACCTCCACCCCATGCTGAGACGTCTGGCACGTTGCATCAGCAAACATGGTGGCCCGACGCCATACTGGGAGACACTACTTCTGTATGTGTAGCTCAACAAATATTACCCCATATCAGTCTAAATTTATCACTTACCAATAGCATTGCAAACCCACACTTCCTTCTGGGTGCAGCTATTCTTGGGATGATGAGTGTATAAACGTTACTGGTCTGTTCAAGTGAGCATTTTCTCCTCAGCATGGAGATCTTTATCCATACGTTTACATCTTTTCAACTACAGGGAAAAAAAGAAAATCGGATTATCCCTTCTTTATGCTTTATCATTCCCAGTTGGAGGAATGTTGTCTCTGGGGTTTGGTGTATTTTGCTGTACTACACGTACTGTACTGCAGCTGTGTACAATGCAGTGTGTTGGTGTGATTGAGACCGTAAAACACCAGCAGGCTGTTTACATGTCAAACCTGACAGTGAAAGAATGTGATTAACAAAGCTCTCTCAGCAACAGAATAAAACATCAGTCAGCAGCTGGACAGCTGTTAGTTCAGTACAGATGCTGCAGGGCTGAATCATTTCGCAGGAAAGCTGCGGGAGTGTGTACCTACTGAATGTGAGACAGATTCCTATGTGCTGTCAGCACACTTCAAAATATAAATAGAATATATAGTAGACTGGAGTGAGCGCTAACACAGCCGACTGCAGCCTCCCCGCTACACCAACACTGTGTTCAATAACAATGAGCTATATATAGTACACAAGACACAAGCATGTATGTGCGTGTGCGTGTGTGTGTGTCAGAGAGAGATATATCGTGTGATTGTGTATACATACACATGTGTATATACAATCACAAATCACAATTATAATATATATATAATATGTATAATATACATATTATACACACACACACACACACACAATCACATGACCAATATATCGGTACAGTATGTGTAGTACAGCAAAATATGCAACATAACCCCAGAGCTAACATTCCTCCAAATGGGAATTCTAAAGCATGAAGTAGGGATCATTTTTGCTTCAGTGTGCACTCGCGCTACATCTATAGCTCTACATGTTTGTGAAGAAGCCTCTGGTCAGCAGATCAAATCCTCTTGAGAGCCATTTGAACACCAGTTTCACAGGAAGAGATAAGACCCTCCTCAACATGGTCAGTTTCACAAATTAGCTTCAGCTTCTCTTTTGACCGGGAAATAGTCAGATTGTTTTTTGTTTTTCAAAATTCTAAAATGCTTGTTCTTTAATTCATGTTGTATTTACATTGTCTTTTACGTGTATTTCAATTTTTTTTTTTCAATTTACATTAATTGAATAAGTAAAGGGATCATAAAGCACAAGTTATTGTTCCAACATTTCATACCTTTCTATGGTGTATTTATTTGCTTTGATAATCACTAATATTAGAACAAATATGTGTTGTAGCTTTTTGTGCATGTAAGTTATGAAAATTCAAGTTATGAATAAACATTCAACATAAGTTATGATGGACAAAGTACACGGCAGATGGAGAAGTCAGGTGACATCCTCTCGTAGCACAGTCCTTATTGCCTTGTCTACTGGGAACCTCAGCACACCCTCACACAATGCAGAGCTACAACAGTGAAACTGGCCACTCCGAAACATGTTGCTCTAGTCTAGCTGCAGAAGTCGGACTAATAAGGCAAAACCGACATCATTGTAAGGGCAGCTGCAGCGGCTGCAGATGTTGCTCTGGCAACTGACCCATCAAAACAGTATGGGTAAGATGACCAATCAGAGCACACTGGGCTTATCAGGAGGTGGGGCTTCAAGACACAGGAGCTCTAACAGAGCATTTCAGACAGAGGGTGCCTACAGATGCACATTGTGGGAAAATATTGTGTTTTGGGAAAATTGAAGAAAGTAAATCTATTCTAGTAGACCCTAAAATAAAATTATGAACGTATGCTTATAAAAATCAGCATAATAGGTCTCCTTTAACCTTTATCTCCTGCCCTTTCCCTAAGGATGCCCAGTGTTATTTGTAGTTATCATACATAGATACATTCATTCACTCATTCATTCACTCATTCATTCACTCATTCATTCATTCGCTTAGTCATGTTCTAAGTCACTTATCCTTCTGGCCTGAAGCCTATCCCAACGCTCACTGGGCAGGAAACACCCTGGACAGGTCGCCAGTCCATCACAGTAGTTATCATACAATACCTGGTTAATCTAATCAGTACTTTGGTTTTAAATCAGGAATTTAACAAATCCATGTCATGTTTGGAGGAGAAATCTGGAACCAAACTTTGTTCCTCAGTCCAGTATGGGGTACTTGCACGTGTTCTAATGCTATAAGGTGATACTACATATTAAACCACAACCACTGCTTATATACCCTCCTTTAAATAAAGGGCTGAGGTGCTTTGGCACAGTACTGTGTAAGTACACACACACTGGGAAGGGTGAGGGATGACAGTAATTTGATTTAAATGATGGTGTGTGAGTGAGTATATGCCCTGGGGAAGTTTTATTGGTGCGTGTACTCCTATCGCTGCAGCTCAACAATTAATAAGCTCCTCCGGGTAATCAGCTAAGCCAATTAACTTACATTTACTTTCTAAATGCATTCGGTTTACAAACCCGTCCCACACATGCTGCTACCAAACACCGAGCACCAAACTCTGAAGAGCATCACAGAAACCACCAGGCGCTTCAGAGACGTAAACAGGTTTGATGTTCGCGTTTTCATTACGCACTCAAACACGATAAATGACTGGACGCATTTTGTGCTGGGTATTCTGACACATTTCATGTCACAGTAGGCTAAACATCGTCGCTGTCCAATTAAAAACAAGTATCTCAATTTTTACTTTTACGTATCATTTGAGCACAGCAGCTACTGTTTACACTGTATGATCATGTCATGATGAATGGACCAACAGAAATGGCTCAAAACTGCTTGACAAAAAATTCTGGTTCCACCGACTTGCATTATAATTAAACTAGGTTTTTGCCCTCTCCTATAAAGTGGACATGCTGGAGATACTTGCTTTTCTTTTGACAGTGACCATTTGTGTTAAAAGCAACACAAAAAGGAACTCTTCTGCTTTTATTTTCCACATATCTTCGCAGTAGGTCTTCAATGACACCCAAATTTCATGATACAAAATATACTATATTGCCAAAAGTATTCACTCGTCTGCCTTCACACATTCTTAATCCATAGGGTTTAATATGATGTCGGCCCACCCTTTGCAGCTATAACAGCTTCAGCTCATCTGGGAAAGCTTTCCATAAGGTTTAGGAACGTGTTCACAGGAATTTTTGACCATTCTTCCAGAAGCACATTTGTGAGGTCAGACAGTGATGTTGAACGAGAAGGCCTGGCTCGAATCCTCGTAGAGCAGAGACTGCAAGTCTGGGTCTGGGTAACTATGCTGTGGTGCACCAATAACGGTCCTTTAGCAAGGCTCCAAACACTATATTGGGCTATCTGTAATATGAATAACGCTGTAAGTCGCTCTGGATAAGAGCATCAGCTAAATACCGTAAATGTCTTTAGTATATAAAAAGTAGCTAAACAAGCAAAAGAGGGAATTTTCTAATGTGGCTCAATCAATCCCAGTAAACGGCAGAATTCAGGACTCTCTACAAGGGTCTAGCGAAGGGAAGCTATAAGCATCCCTGTCCAAGTTACTTTGTTGGCCTATCCATTATTGGCAAAGGTGCCACTTGGCACTAGGCAAGGCATGCAACTGCTTAGGGCCCCAGACCAGTGGAGGGCCCCCTGAGGATATATTTCTGTTTTTGAATTGCAATTTTTTTAAATGTTATATTTCTATTTTATAAGTAATAGTAATGTGAACTTTTAAAATTTAAAATAAATGCATTCCAGAACTGTTATTTTTGTTGGTATCAGGTTATTTATAACATAATGATGATGAACGACGGTTGGAAGGGGCCCCCGTGAATTTTTGCCATCGGGCCCTAACTGACTCCACTGAGCACTGTCTCTTGGAGTGCTGTTTGAATCCTTTGAGCTGCCACTCGCGTTTTCTCCTCTCTCCAGAGCAGGGTTCAGATATTAGCGATGCCAGAGTGTAGTCTACACACCAGCACACTGTCAGCGTTCAGTCTACCAGCCGTTGCCCATCATTACTGTGCTCGCCTGGAAAACTGAAGTGTTTCCATGCTGGAGATGAGCGTTTGTCCATGTTGCGCCTTCCAGCTAATGCTCGCTTTCTCTGCTTGCTGAATCAAAGAACTTGGCTAATCAACCACCAACCATCAAATCACCTTAAGGCTCGTCCTTGCTTAAGACACATGCACGGCCGAGTGTGAAACTTGAACCATTGGCATGTCTCACAATGTCCAAGCCAACCACCAAGTTTCATTCCCGTTGGTTCATTCCTACTGGGTGCAGCTATTTGTGCAACTACTATTTTGATGACGAGAGTAGACACAGTAGACAAACGCCTTGTGCCCTTAGAAAGACTCTGACTTCACAAAGAAACAGATAAGCATTGAGAGTGTTACTGATATGGCTACTGCAGAAGCCATATCCGAGTAATACTGTAGCACCCCGTAGCACTCAAACACCACTGAAGTTCCCACATGATTGGTTAGAAACAGGTTTCATTTTTCCAGCCAGAATCCCTTTAAATCGGTTCTACTCTCTGCTCACACACACAAACGTAGCATAGATTTACAGTCTACAATCTGCACTTTCCACACGACATCTCCGCCTTTTTAATATGCAACTGGTGAAAAACAATGCATATAAAATTATAACATGCTTTCATCATCGCTGGCTAACTCTGTGGCATACATTTGGATTATTTGTACATTTCACTGCATGCTTTCGGATCAATAATAGAATAACTGCATCCTATCATGAACATAGAGGGTTGAATCTGTGAAAATGAATGTACCATTATAAGAGCAAGGCTTTTATGAAGCTCCTGTGACTGTGGGATCCACTAGTAATCAGTCCATATTACTGCGGTGCATTACCACTCTGCTTTAGTGGCAGTTTGTCTGGCAGTAAACACATATACAGCTGAGCTAATGTGAGCGGGAAATTGCTTTTGTCAGAGCACGGAGGTTGATTAGACGAATCGAATCTATAACAATAAAGGGTGATTGTCAGGGTGATCTCCTGAGGGCAGGCTATACACTTTACTGTCAATAAACCACCTACGCTAAAGGAATTTAGCACATCAGCCACGGAAAACACACAAACCAACCCAAATGAATGAAGGGATAAACTCCTAAAATGCCGATTACAAAGACGTCAAGGCGTCTAGTGTGTATCTTAATTACTTTGCATATGTTCATGCGAGCTTCAACAACCAAATATAATAGCTGTTGTTTCAGTGTTCAGTGTGTCCACTCTTTACCTTCCACTCTTTTCAGGAGACTCACTTTCAGTTCCTCAAAGAAACCTGCAGCCACACCTCCAAAGTTCAGTCTTATAAGTCGGTTTAGCATTTTCTGCTTCCCACCATCCAAATAAACACATTCAGCAATGTTGAGATCTGGATTCTGGGCACTGTCTGAACATTGGTGGTGAAAACCCAGATGATACTCATGTTGAAGTTCTGCCTTCAAAATAAGGCTACTGAATTACTGAAGCTACTGAAGTAAAACACATTCCGGTGAAGCTGATTTTGTCCACACATGTCACTATAATAAAATGGTCTATGCACTTTAGAAATATGGTACCTCAAGGGTTCTTTACTACGTGCAGAGGTTCAGGTTAGAACAATGAGTTTTAAATGGAATCACTGGCATGCTATTATGTTTTTGCTGGCTTGCTATTATGTTTTATTATGGTAAAATTGGTTCTAGATTATACCAAAAACTGTTCTGCTACTGTTCTTATGCTAAACACAATAGAAGAACCCTTTTTGCTGCTATATATGGAACCATTTACAGAAGTGTTCTATATAGAAACAAACAGAGTTTTGCAATGTTACAATGTCAAGTAACAATTGGAGAGCTCAATCCGAATAACCAGTTCACTATGCAAAGAAGAAGCATTTAAGCATGCAAATGTTCTATATAGAACTAGAAGCACTGCCTTTACCCAAGAACCCTCGAAGAACAACCTTTTTAAGAAGTGAGAGTCAGAACTGTTCACAGTGGCGGTGATGGTAACCAAACGTCCAAACAAGGTCCCTCTCAGAAAGTTCTTACATGAAACTTGCAATTTTTTTGTGAGACAAAATAGTCCCCAAAGAAAAGTTATTATTTTGTTTTTCCATCACCAACATTCCATACAACCTCGTTGTAGACACGTGTGGGTTCACTGGTGGGTTTGGATAGTCAATATAATGGCTATATATGTGTTGAACACATAGAGAGCCCTGCTTCCCATCACCACCACTGTAAAGACCATCCACAATGTCTCCACAATGAAGAATTCCAAACCAAAGCATTTCACTGCTAGTTGTACCATGTATGACTATGTAGGTTATGTGACAAACAAGCTGTATGACTTCAGCCATTGGAGTTTTATAAAGTGGGTGGACTTCCCCTGCAAGGTGTATAGTACAAGTTTTGTAATTACTAGTGCTACTACTAGTTCACTGGGACAAAGCTGCACGTTGGCTGCGATAACAGTGCGCGCCAGTACAGCACAATAAACAGAAACTAAACTGAGAGAGAGAGAGAGAGAGAGAGAGAGAGAGAGAGAGAATGGCTCCATGTGTCTCAACAGTCATCCTTCCTCCTGTAATCAGCCCTGACTGCACACAGCGTTCAAACTCTCCCACCGGGCAAAAAGTCTCACTCCCACTGACTTGACGCGTCCTTGCAGATGTGTCCTGACCCCTGGGCTGACGTCCAACCACCACGCGCAAGTTCCAGCAACAGCGGTGCACGCGCGCACCAACAACAAACAAACAGTGGAGAAAAGAAAGCGAGCGAGGACGAAGAACAGAGCAGACCCAAGCGGTTCTACAAGGAGCGCAGGGGAACCACAGGAAAAGGCGCCCCGTGCTTTTCTTACAAGAACCAGTGAGGAGGAGGAAAACAAACAGAGGGATAAGCATCACTTACCCACACCAATCTGCATGTAATCGATACGCAGAGCCGCAGAGCAGCGGAGGCAGATCTCTACTGCAGAGCACCAGCGCTGCCTTCACCTGTAACACTCAACTGATGTTGGACTCAACCAAACGCGTGCGGAGGGGGTGGGTGGTCTCCACACAGCGTACTGAGGGAGATTCAACCAAGTGCATAACACGGGGTTCTCTTAGGGTACACATACGCTTGTTTTGCATTTTACTGTCCACTAGAGGGCGTTGGCGAGGGGCCCACAGGAATGGGAGCATTAGCCTTGGGAAAGAACTGACAATGCTCACCTTCAACATAACAAACACTCCTAAAGTGGGTTTGACCTCCATGATCGCTACAAGGAGGTTTTTCAAAGGTTCTGTAGTCAAAGCAATGGCTGTGTCTCATTAATGGAAACTGGTTCAAAGAAATGTTAATTCAAATCATCTGGAATGGTGTGAGCATCTGGAGTAATCACAGTCTATCTCAAAATGGATTAATTACAGTCTAAGTATCTCAAACAGGATTAATAACTGTCTGAGTATCTCAGACTGGATTAACTACAGTCTGAGTATCTAAACCTGGATTAATCACAGCATGAGTTTCTCAAACTGGATTAATTACAGTCTGAGTATCTCAAACAGGATTAATAACTGTCTGAGTATCTCAAACTGGATTAACTACAGTCTGAGTATCTAAACCTGGATTAATCACAGCATGAGTATCTCAAACTGGATTAATTACAGTCTGAGTATCTCAAACTGGATTAATTACAGTCTGAGTATCTCAAATTGGATTAATCACATTCTAAGTCTATTTTAACTCGAACTAGCACAGCCTGTATGTCTAGACCTGGATTAATCACAGTCTGAGTATCTAAACCTGGATTAATCCCAGCCTGAATATCTGAACCTGTATCGATCATAGTCTGAGTATCTCATCCTGGATTAATCACAGCGTGAATACCCAAACCTGGATTAATCACAGTCTGACTATATAAACCTGGATTAATCACAGTCTTTGAATGGAGCCCCTGATTCTGTCACAGAGGAGCATCGAAAAGAAGGATGTATTTATATCTTTACAGGAAATGTGTTGTACGTGTCTTTCGTTCACACTTGGCCCTGAGGAGCTGTTTGTAGCAGGGTTTATCTCGACTTTCGATGACATTTCTCAACCGCAAATCTCTTAAGAGTAATTGATTTAGTTATGAAACGGCCCTCATTTGTCTTTGTTTGGCGGGTGTGCACGCGTGCGGGTCATCGTCAGGTTTTCCCCCTTAAAGCTCGCTGATGGAATTCATAATTCATGCGTTGGAACAGCACACACTCCACAGGGCTTGTAATGCGGTGGAGAGGAGGAGGTGAGGTCACATTAATGAAATACAGCAGCATCTAGCACTCGTTACCTTCAGGAGGAAAATGAAGCGCAATTTACTGCCATTAGCGCATAACCAGCAGAACGAAGCTTCATCCCGTAGACGGTTCCGCTTGGAATATTTGCAACCTGAAACCTGCACACATAAAGCTTGAGCCCTCTTTTTGTCCTGGTGTAAAGGTAGCAGTATGCGCACTCTGAACAAAGAGGGTTCCTCAAGGGTTCTTTTCTGCAAAGTCCATGCTGATGTAAAGAGACCATGACAAGTCAAAGAACCATGCCATAAAAGGTTCTTTGTATGGTCAGTGGTTCTTCTGAAAGGAATCTTTCAAACGATGGTTCCGAATAGCACCAAAAATGGTTCCACTCTTGGTAAAATTGTGAGAACCTTCATTTTTTTACCGCTCTCTGAATCCAGTGTTGACACTGTTATGTACAGAGCAGCTCATTTGAATGCCTATATGGTTTTTTGCACAGTTCATTGGTTCTTCTCTATAGAAAACCTGTTGTGTATGGTTCCTTACCGGCTCCGGTCTCATAGAACGCATTTATTCAGCATTATGAATTGTTCTCTGATGATCTACATAGAAGAACAGGGTGAAAATGCCCAGATATGGTTCTACACACCCATTTATACCCTGTGATTTGGCCCTAGAATGAAACAAGCTATTTTACTTTTTGCTGATCTCATGAATAATTAGATGAGCTCTGCTCTGATTGGCTGGTTGACACCGAGACACCACAATGATCACACAGAAGCAACAGATGGAAATAGATACAAGGCAGGAAAATACAACGAACCTCTGTGTAAATAAGCTCAGTCCTACTATTTAGTTAGCGATGCCAATGTTAGTTAGCTGGAGTTTCCTAGTAGCTAACGTTACCTACAGTATACTAGCTACTTGCTTTTGATCTCGGCAACAACAAATCTTAAGATGATCTGACTTCACACAGCATGGCTGCTACTTTCAGGTTGCTGTTGGGGTTGTGATGCCAATAAAGGTGGAACTACTCCTCCCTTAAGTCTCCCTTAACTCAAATGCTGAGTGAAGCTGCTCCTTATTGTCCAAGGTTTGAGGAACTGTCTGGAGTAAAATGCGCAGAGGAAGCTAACAACCTATCCCAGATCCTGTTATATATCGTCACTGTCCAAAGAAAAACAAGTATCTCCAAAATGGCAACTTTACAGGAGGGGCCAAAAACCTAATGTAATTTTAATGTAAAGTTTTTTCCAAACACTTTTGGGCCATTTCTATTGGTTCATTCATCATGTAGGTTTGACATTGGGAGACATATAGGCAAACATAGAGGCAAATAATTCAAGTTTCACACTCAGTTGCGCATATGACGTAAGCAAGGACGGGCCTCATCGCTGTACCTGACTGACCCAACAGAAACAATTGTGGACAGATTGCAGAGGGTGGTCTTCAAGATGATGTGTCAAGATGAATGGTTTGTTGTCATGCATCACATGTCCAGAAGGCCTGGTGTTAAACTCCACCTCCACCCCCACTGCAAAATCTGCAGGAACTGTGTGAGAATATTCATTGATATACATTGATGCGTGTAAATTTAGAAATAACTGCACAGATTTTAGTATTAGGGCCCTTAATCTGCATTTTAAATCAATACTTCAAGCGAACAGAATCTCATTACACCTAATCGATAGACCTGGACACTGGAGTGCATCTTTAAGATGTAAATACTACACATTCATTCAGTCCGTTTAATGGAGCAGTCACTGCTTTAGTGAGGAACCACAGCAATAATGGCTTTACCAACCTCCTTTAGAAAAGGGCAGTTTTAAGTACTCATCACCCGCTGAAAGGCAAACATAAGAGGCCTTAGCGTTAGTGATGAAACCATAACTCAGTGGCGTTGAAACCACAGGTCAGGATACTGATCCGGCATAAAAAAATTTTTTTTTAAAAAACCCCACACACTTCAGCAGTGTGTTTTATCTCATGGTTATATTTGTTCCTCTTGCTCCCAGTGGAGAATGATGCATTGAAACCACTCTTCTTACATGTTCTTACATTCTTACAGATTCAAAGCTCATTGAATCAGGTGAAGAAACTGTGTGAGAGATGCAGTAAACGTTCATTC
Source organism: Semaprochilodus insignis (assembly GCA_034552555.1). NCBI lineage: Eukaryota > Metazoa > Chordata > Actinopteri > Characiformes > Prochilodontidae > Semaprochilodus > Semaprochilodus insignis. The sequence goes on along the minus strand of CM067482.1, from coordinate 28,467,496 downwards.
TGGGGAAGTTTTATTGTGATTAGAATGAGATGTTCTTATAGTTCACCTCAACTTCTTAATGCCTTAAAATGTGCAGCAGTTACCTTCCAGCACCCCAACTGCTTGTTCACATTTTCCCATTCCACCTTAAATGGTGCAGCGGTTACATTCTGCTGCCTCAGCTTCTTGATCAAGTCTTCCTGTTATTACTTACAGGGTGCAGCAGTTATATTCTGACACCTCAGCTTCTTGTTTGAGTTTTTTTTGTTCCACCTTAAATGGTGCTGCAATTCCGGTGCATTCCATTGCCTCAGTTCCTTGTTGAAGCCTTCCCATTCCACCTTAAATGGTGCAGCAGTTACATTCCAGCACCTCAGGTTCTTGTTCTTATTTTCTCATTCCAGCTTAAATTTTGTAGCAGTTAGTTCCTGGTTCCTCAGCTACCTGTTCGAATTCTCTCGTTCCACCTTGAAAGGTGCAGCAGTTTCAAGCTGGACCCCCAGTCTACCTGTCCAGCTTCTTTTTTGAACTTGCCAGTTCCACCTTAAATGGTGCAGTAAAATTCAAGCAAAAACCTGGCGAACAACCTGGAAGCCAACTTCAGCCTTGTCAACTTGAGAGAGATTTCCTCACAGTTGAAACGCTTCATTGATGTTAACACAGTTCTGTCAGTGGCATAGAAGAACCCCTTGAAAAAGACATTTTGTGAGTGCAAAGAACCTCTTAAATGGTCAAAGAGGCCTTTCAGGCACTGTTGATTCTGTATGTATGTACGTTTCTAGATGTAGGCCACATCAATGTTTAGACACTCTTGCATCAAAGAATTGGGCAGTTGGGTCAGATTTGGTGGAGAGTTTCCTGTAGACTGGGATTTTAGCCACTGCTGGTAGACCCGTATGTCCATACGCTTCCATACACTTGCAAATTCAGCTACTTCCTTCACACTATGGTCTTTGGCACGCCCAAATACAGTCTCTCCTTTTAGCCAAACATTAACATCTGCTTTGGAGCCACAGTGTGAGGTGGGAAGGGAGTAATTTAAGGAAAGGAAATGTGAGTGTGAGAGTGTGTGGCAAGTGGTGCAACAATCTAAGGGATCATAATAAGATCCTGAGTTTAATTTCTAGTGTAATGAGCTGACTGACTTGAAATTATTGTTATTTTCTGTGCCGACATATTTCAGACTGTTTTAAAATCAAATGCAAAGTGGAGAATTAAAATGCAAATTATGTATCTATAATTGCATTTACAATGTGAGTGTGCATTATTAAAGACATAATTCCAATTCAAATGCAAACTCTGTATTTGCATTACCAAATGTTATACATTATTACACTTGATCTTACAAATGTTATACATTACTATAGTTTACGCTACAAATGTTACATGTGCAAATGGTATATTTTAATGTACTAGAAATGTACTTTAATATGTACTAAGTATTTCTAAATAAATCTAGCAGGTGTTTCAAAATAGTACAGTTAAGTACAATCAGTTCTATTTAAGTATATGTTTAATAGCACTAATGATTATAGTTAGCATACTAAGTATTAGGGCTGCCCTCTAGAAGTCGACGAGTCGAATCTTCAGTCGGAGACCCTTTGACTCGACTGAGAACCTTCAAGTCGACTGACAACAGTGAAGAGGTTTTTTATTTATTTATTTATTTTGTCGTAAAACAGACAAAAGCTTACAAAATGCACAAGAACTTTAAGAATTTAAAAAGACATTTTAATAATTATTAAAAGGGGAATAATAAATATATATTTAAGTTGGGCTATGACGCATGCTTGCTAAAAAATTAAATCCACATGACAACGTGCGCTGGCGGTTCACCGGTGAAGG